>OX101785.1:35005923-35198026 GCA_944452715.1 Ophion slaviceki | reverse complement strand
GTACCGGCAAAGTACTGATTTAGGGTTTGTCTCAAGACTGGCAATGATATCTGGCCCAAAACTGGGCACTGGGTGTCGGGCCGATTCACGCCACCATAAGTTGGACAGGTGTTAACAAACCAAAGTTGTCTCAGTACTGATTTTGACTTGGGCAAGGCTTGGCCCTTGGTAGCCTGCCAGTATTGGCAGCTCTGGCATCAGTACGGTGCCAATATCAAGCCAGTTTGCAATACGTACATGGGTTTTGGTATCCACGTGATTTCTTAAATAAAATTTTTCTTAAAATTTGAAAGAATCTTTGATCCACGGGTTGTTTTTCAATTTTAGGTTTAAATTAAGATTTTCTCAATAAGATACTACAACAAACCGTTTTTCATTTTCTAATCATCTTTCTTGTGACGCTCTGTGAAAAAGCATCCCAAATAATTCCATTTCATAGTAGCAGTCGAATGCAAATATTCGAACATTTTTGTAAGGATGTTTATTGATAAGCAACAAACACGGAGCTCGAAGTCTATACGTTCAAGCGACGGGCGATGTACTCGATCAGATCCTCGTTGTACAAAAGCCGGCAAAATAAACAGGGTCCAAACGTATATTGTGGTTAGTGGACACGGGTAATCACATTGTATATATAGTGGCGAATCCAGAATTATGTTAACGTGCTTCAACAAACATACATTTTGTCTGTGCATATGCGTATAGGTGCGTGTGTATTATAATGTGTGTGTGTATATATTACATGATCAATCTTCAGTCCCCAATCCCCTCCGGCATCACACGAGTTTTTGGACATTAACATAAGTATGGCGTATATTGTCATTTAAAGTTATTTAAAGAGTAAATGTAGCTGTTCTTTCCATCTACACAATACTAGTTTCAGTAGAAGAGAAACATCATGTATCGGACAGTTTCTCAATATCGGCTAGTAAACTATCTCGAGTTTTCCTATAGCGACATCGATTTTTAATTTCGTACACCAATATCTAGTATACCTATATTCAAATGTCATGTGTAAAATAATTATTAGCATCTTGTTGTATATGACATATAGATCACAAAATAGTGAAATTTAAAGGTCTTAGCAATTGCTTACTTTTTTAAACGTTGTTATAAACGTATCGTTTGTTTCGCGAATTGGGTGGTTCTTAAAACGACTTTTACGTACATATGTTTACACTTATCAAAAGGCTATTTTTCAGGCATCGAGGGTTGCATAAGGTTGAGCCCAGCTACAAATGGCTATTGTGAGGATGGTCCTTGAAGTGGAATGACTTCACATGATCACTATGCAAGGGCATCCAGTTTACCTACATACTCCGGTGCCCACTGGCCATGTGTGCTGCTATGCACATGGACCATATACATTTGCAAGGAGGTGAAGAGTATCCAACGGTCGGCCATCGCGTACATTCGGTCATTGTACTCGTTCGCGTATACAAGAACCTCGTTAAATGCTCAAGTGCATTGCAGCAGCCTTCGGGAATGGACGAGAGAGATCTCGTACTTCTCACAGGCACGGCGGGAACTGTAATGCCGCTGCTAACGGAGAAATTTGGCAAAGTGGACAGCAACGTGAGACCAAGTGGCATTCCTATCATGAAGTCCAATCGTCTTACACGTACGTACGTATATGTTGATCCTACGATCTTGGCGAGGCCCTTGATCAGTGGTTATAATAATATGCGTCGTACTAGGTTGGGGTGCGGTTTCGAAAAGGTCCCCCTCCGATCGAGCTAAAATTTTTCACATACCTTCCTTTTATCAGGTTGATAAAAAAGTTTTGTCGCAAAAATTTTAAAAATGTCTTTTTACGTATCGACGTCATATGACAGCGAGCTATGTCGAGAATATTCTAGAATGTTTTCTACTCTTCCGCGTGACAGGGTATAAAAGGGCGAGCGCGCGTTCTAGTGACAGAAATGGCTTCGATCTCGCAGGAACAACTTCGAGCGATCATTTTTTACGAGTGGCGGCGCGGCACGAACGCAAGCACAACTGCTAAAAATATACAGGATGCATTCAGCGAGAACGTAGTTTCTCATCGAACAGTCCAGCGTTGGTTCAA
Source organism: Ophion slaviceki (assembly GCA_944452715.1). Taxonomy (NCBI): domain Eukaryota; kingdom Metazoa; phylum Arthropoda; class Insecta; order Hymenoptera; family Ichneumonidae; genus Ophion; species Ophion slaviceki. The sequence continues at coordinate 35,195,958 of OX101785.1, read as the reverse complement.
TCGTTTTAAATCTGGAGACACAAGCCTTGAAGATAAGGAACGTTCCGGACGACCGTCGACCATAGTAGTGTAATGGGGCCGATTCTAAACCAAAATTCCTACTACCGACATTTACCGACATAGTTGAGAATCGAACCAAAAAATGGTAGATTTCTGAGCTATCGGCGGATGGTCGGGTAGGGTTTTGATTTAGAATTGGCCCCATGATTGACTGTCGATGTCTGTACTTACCGACCGATGGTAGGGCTGCACTGCTTACCGACTGATGGTGATGCTCACCTGCTTACCGACCGATGGTAGGGCTCACCTGCTTACCGACCGATGGTGGTGAGTCCCTCTTCGCCGCGAATGGAATTCGGCGGAATGGGGGGGGGGGGGGGGGTAAACACGGGGACACACGTGCGATTACTAGCGAGGCCGCGCACCGACTGACAAAGAGTCGAAGTGCTTTGTAGTAAAAGGGAGTTCCCCTCCCCTCCGCGGGAAGAGGGGGGGGCGGCGGGAGGAAGAGTGGAGGGTCCGATTTCTCAGAAATTGTTTTAAACATTTGTGGGTGGTGAGTCATCGGGCGCTTGCCGTGGCTTGACAAAGCCCACCCCCCCCACCTCACCGAGATGCTATAGTTTTGTTTATCGACGTGTTGAAACCGGCGAATTGAGGTGTTGAATGATTATTTTCCGAGAATTTATCATCGGCCGGTGACATTTGATAGTGTCAAAATGGCGGCGGGATTTCGTCAGATTTCTTTTCTACGAATATTTTTTTCACGTTTTGCGGGGGGGGGGGTAATCGAACGCGTGACATTTTTCCGCGCTCGGACCCTCGTGCCCTCAATGTAGGGGGGGGGGGAGTACATAATCTTGCGATTCAAGATCGGACGCACACATGAGAAAGAACTACGTACACGCGAATGAAACAATGGAGTTCATCGATAAAATTGGTAAAATTGTCGATTTTCTGCCGACGAAGAAGCTCAGAGAGTTGTCACCCGGGTCGGATTATATCATCACCAACATACGGGCGGTCAACACTAAATTTGGCAAAAAGCACGTCGTTGACATTCGCAACGAATTCAGCGTGTTTCTACCCGGAACGATCATCAAGGCGCTTGAGGCTGATTCGACAACATTCGAGAGCATGTTGGCAGCAGCGCATAGAGGAGATCTATGCATGGTCTATCGCGACGGAAAATGTCACAGCCTGAAATTCGCGAATTCAGCAACATTCCAGCTGATGTTGGCAGCAGCGTACAAAAGAAATGTCTGCATAGCCTACATCGGCGGAAAGTTTATCGCATACGTTAAGGGTCATGAAAATCGAGAACAGCTAGCTCATATACTAAATATGAAAAATTATCTAGTAATTGAAACGTTGGACTCAGACTCCGAAGATATGGATGCATAATGCATAATGAAGGATACTAGTAAAACATTTCAAGAAAAAATCATCTTGTGTTCAAGATTGAAAACTACGAGAAAGAGCGCCCACCGTCTCGCTGTTTGGAACTCGATCTTGTGTATACAAACTCGACGTTCGAGCGCGTGCCGGCACACACACACACACACACACACAGGCACACACGCTCGCACAGACGCGCGTGCGAGGTTGTATAGAGATTTTTTCTTAAATATATATATATATATATATATATATTGGTGAGCCTTTCCCTTCGGTATTTGATTCATCGAGCAGTCTGGACCATGGACGATTGCGATAAAAATATCGATAAGTTGAGCGGTGCGAGGAACAATTTCTCTCACGTGGATAAGTGGCAAAAGTTCTGTGAGGTGCACGTCAAACTTTTGGGGCAAACGTTGAAAAAACCGGGGCTCAACGTCGGTCAAAAACTGAAAATTCAATCGACAATAGCGAAATTGTTGTCGTTGAGGGAAAAAATCGTGCGTGGAGAAAGTGTAAGCAGCGCAGGTGTAAGCGGTGCTGGTGTGAGTGATGCTCGCGAAAAACTAAAGTGGGTTGATCTCGAGTCGGCATTCAAAAATCGAATAAAGACAGGCTCGATTGTGAATTTCGAGCACAAAGATGTGCAAAGTTTCCGCGAAGATGCAATGCGCGTGGTGTTTTTAAAACTGGACAAAATCGTGCGCGAGGAGGGTAACGTGAAGGTGAATGTGACCTTGGCGTGCAAATTTCACCTCATGAAGGTGAATGAAATCATTGAGGAGGAAAAGACGTTTTAAACGACAAACGCGGTCATTCTACCATCGAGCGATATTGTCGAGTGGTTCATCGAGTGCGTCCAAGCAAAACTCTCCACCAAAATCGAGGACTTTCAGGAAAAAGAGTCGGGTTGGATGTTACACGAAATCTCCCATCTACTTGTGAACATTGACAAGTACGAACCACCGCGAGGGAGTTTATCCACCTACACGCGTCTCCTGAGGGATATACAGATGAAACGGGCCGTCGTCGTCGTCAATATTGAAAAACAATGACCCTTATTGTTTTCTCGGGCCCGTCACCGCAGCTCTCTCCCCACCACTACCGAGGATGCATCCCGAAAGTAAGAGTTCTTATCCTCATTATAGCGAAGTGCTCAAATACGAAGGCTTGAATTTTCCGATGAGCTTATCGATGATTAAGAAATTTGAGAAATTTAATAGTTTGACGATCTATGTGTATGGGATCGATGGCATCACGAAAGACGGTATTAGTAAAATTGTACCGATATATCTGAATAAACAAACGTCGGATAAACCAACAATTCACATACTCATCATCAAAGCCGAAATCGATGAGGAGGAAGAGGACATGGAGGATGCTGCCGCTCCTAAGGTGTATCATCATTTCGCGTGGATTAAAAACATGTCGCGACTCTTGAGTTCGTAGATATCGAAGGGTAAACGTTGCATGCGGATTTGCGGCCAATGCTTGCGTCATTTTACCACGAAAGAAAAATTGCAAAGGCACAAAGAGGATTGCGCGAATAATGCGTAGATAATTATGATAAATAATAAGAAGTCATGTATACACTACAATAAAATTAAGATTTTATCAACAATTATAAAAACTGGATAATCCGAGTGTTACTGTAAAAAGTATGAAAGGCTAGCATATCGTATATGAAAAGGTTATCAATATGGGTTTTCTTCAGATAAATCAAAGACAATAAGAACATATCCATAAGACGCGGTAGCATTGCACTGCTAGCATACTAAAAAAATCAGAAGAAAGGCCGCAGATGAGTGGCACACTAATATGCCGGCCGTGCTACACTTGACGTATTACAATTTCAATCATCTGTATGGTGTAGCTATGTGTGAGTCATTGCTATACGGCTCGTTCGCTTGGGTAGAAAATTTCGAGCAATGTATCGGGGATATTCCAGATGAGGCTGAAACGGGATACATCTTGAAGGTTGATTTGGAGTACTCTTGAGAGTTACACGACACGCACAACGATTTACCCTTGTACCCCCAACACGACGGCCCTCCTAAGCGGGCACTCAAAGAAAATTAACGTTCACGCGGCCGCGAAAAGAACAATACGTAATTCACTAAATAAATTTGAAACAACGCGTAAAATTTGGATTACGCGTCATGGAAATTCACAGAGTCCTCGAGTTTAAGCTTGGCTAAAACGTCGCAATGATCGAACTGACTCGCATTCTTGCGTTTATTATTTTTACGATTCATCCGGGAAGCCAGAATGACATATCGCGGCTTTTTCAATTGTGTAGACGTCGTCACAGACCATATAGTATACTCGTTATGGTATCGACTTGAACGTGAACAATTCGACGAGTCCAAGAGCATCATTTTTAAACGGCTATAGTTCGATAGGTGTGATGGAGCTCGCTCTCGAAAGTGTCAGCGAGAAAGGATTAATCATGGATAGTTGTCGTTCAACTGTATCCGAACAGAATCCTTTTTATACACTTTCAAAATGTTATACATAAATCACTACATACAATAGTATCATAGTCCTGATATCGTTCATGATAGTGTCTGATAGTGCTACCAGCACCCAAATATCTCTCCAGATCTTGAGGTAGCTAAAATTATCAAAACTGTCGAATCACATGACTTCATCTCTAGTTTTTCTGTATGCAGCCCAATGTGTGCCAGGTCCATCTTTGTCATCGAGATTCACAATAGTGGTTTCGTAATTTCGGCGTCCATTCTTGGGAATTCATTTCTCACGCAAACTCCACGACAATGAGGAATTTCCATAGTTTTTGAATTCATTATCGAAATTTTAAGCAATGCCTGAAATTGGGATTGCGCATCACAAAATGCCAAGAATTTTCAAATTCAAACAGCGCGCTTGGCTAAAAAAATACACTGATGTAAATATGGAATTGGGGGAGAAATCTGACAAGGACTTTAAGAATTTTTTACAAACTCGTGAATCATCCGGTCTTTGGTAAAACAATGGAAAATGTGAGGAAACATCGGGAAGTACGACTCGTAAGAAGGTGGAAGAGGCGGTGGGGAGCGGAAGCGCAGATCGCCAAGAGCCCATATTCCATAGCTGCAGCATATTTGACAATTACATTGTTATAATTGCGCTCAATAGAGCGTGCGTTCTATTTAATAAGCCCATATCCACAGGATTTTCCATTCTCGATTTACCTTAGCCCTGGATTTATGATTTTAACTACAATTACATACTCGAAAGATTTAACAATCGAGCGAAATTGTTGTATACGGAGACTGATAGTCTGATTTATCACATCAGCGTGTCCGACATTCATGAAACGATGAAGTGTGACATTGACAAGTTTGACACGTCTGATTATTCGCCAAATAATCCATACAATGTCCCCTCGCGAAATAAGAGGAATTAGGCCTCATGAAAGATGAGAATAATAATCGTATTATGATGGAATTTGTAGACTGGGGAGCGAAATTGTACTCGTTTAAAATCCTCGACTGTGACGATGTGAAGAAGCGGGCTAAAGGTATTAGGCGGTCAACCCTGAAATCCATCACATTCAAAGACTTAAAAAAATTGCTTGTTTGCGCACGAAAAAAAAACCTCATCAAGGTGCAACAATTGATCATAAGTATAGAAACACATTGTTCATACGATGATGCAAAATAAAGTTGCTCTCAGCCGGAAAGATGACAAAAGAGTGCTAATTCCCAGATTCCACGGACACTCTTCAGTTATGATTTCGATTATATGGAATATTAAAATATACTGTTAAAAAACAATTGTGTGTAAAGAGAGAAACGGTAAAATACATTTACGCTTAAACCTAAACATTTTCGAAAATGTACCCCCCCCCCTATCGGACCTATCGAAGAAAAAACCATGCCATAGATGTTCAGGCCAAGTCCGCGACACAGAATGTAAACAAATCACGAATACTATAAGACGAGCAACAGGAATTGGCTTTGAAGGAGGAGGAGGAGCAGGAGGCCGATGTCGATAATACTTTTAATGCTAAGAATGGTGATGGTGATGATGATGATGATGATGATTATGAACAAGTATTATTAACATCATCTAAGAAGGATGTTGAGCGAGAAACATTCGAACTTCGATGATTTTATATCCTGGTGGTACGGATGGGAAAGACTCGTGAATCGTGTGTACTCTTCGCTCATTGATAACTTTACGAATTTTTAATGATATTTAAGAATTTTTTAACAGTAATAATAATAATAACATTCGTTTTTAAAAAATCTGATTTTTTTCTTTGAAAATAATTTGGTCGTTTCTGATTTGTCGGAAAAGAAACATTTTTTGTATTCTACAAATTTTCAAATTATTATTTTAAAAATAAAACATTTTTTTCTGACAATTTTGTATAATAATAATAAATTTGTATTCAAAAAATCTTTTTTTCGATGAGAATCCGCTCGTCGATTCTGATTTGTCGATCCAACTGTTGTGTGTACCATCGAAGGCCAATCACCAGCTGAACGAATAAATAATTTAAAAACGAGTTTCTTAAAGCTCAACGTCAGTCATGATTTGATCTTGCCATCGACTTGATCACGCTAAAACATATTCATTATGACTGTGCCCACGTTTGTGGATCTGCAAGGATTCATTGTTGGACGGAACTTTATCGTGAAGGAAGTAGCAATTCTGCGAGTAGGATGCGTACTCTCTCATTACATTTTCGCGAGTCCCATACCATGGAGACTTCTCACAAAATCTGAGAGATACGAATCGTCATGGGCGATTCGGAATCAACATGGTCTAAAGTGGGCCTATGGAAACGTTCCATATAGCATGGCTGACGGTTTAATAACCGCTGCAGTTGAGGGTTCAACGGAAGACGACATGTGCCCTATCGTATATGTTAAGTGTCATGAGAAGCGAGAATGGCTAGCTGATATACTAAAAATGAAAAATGATCTAGTTATTGAAACGTTGGATGTGGACTCGGAAGATATGGATGCATTGGGTAAATTAGATGGAAACTCGACGCTACGTTGTGAAAAGCATGAAAAAAATTGTGCATTGCAAAATGTATTTAAAATGTTTAATTGGTGGTCGAATCATAAAGATTCGTACAAATAAAAGAAATGTAACATTATGTAATTTTGATTTATTCTCCTCACCCCGTACTTCGTTACATTATCATCTGCTATAGGGTTGCACAACTATATGAAATATTTCTTTCGAACGTGAAACTAAATTTCTTTTGTATGGAATTTGATTGAAAATAAATTATTATAATCGCTCGATGGCGTTCGAAGACATTTATCGGCAGACGTTCGATAGATGTTTGTGAGACGTTCGAAGACTATCGAAAACATTCGCGAGACATTCGAAGATGTTCGTGAGACGTTCATAAGACGTTCGCGAGAAGTTCGAAAGCATTCACTAGACATTGGAGAGAAGTACAATAGATGTACAGAGACGTTTGGAGTCATTTGAAGACTTTCATGAGGGACTCAATGGCGTTCAAGAGATTTTCGAAAACGTTCATGAGCCGTTCGAAGACATTAATGGGGGGTTCAGGGACGTTCAACACACTTTCGAAGACGGTCATGAGACATTCGACCATGTTCGTGAGACATTCAAGAGACGGCCATAGACGTTCATAAGACGTTTGAAGACATTCATGAGGGGTTTGAAGACATTCAAGAGAGACTTTCGAGGTCGCTCATGAGACATTCGAAGACTTTCATGACGTTTACGTTTTGTGAGATTTGTTTCGGTTTGTTTGGGTTCCCACCCCAAACACGTTTTGTGAGATTTGTTTCGGTTTGTTTGGGTTCCCACCCCAAACACACCGAAACCAATCTCACAAAACGTAAACGTCATGAAAGTCTTCGATTGTCTCATGAGCGACCTCGAAAGTCTCTCTTGAATGTCTTCAAACCCCTCATGAATGTCTTCAAACGTCTTATGAACGTCTATGGCCGTCTCTTGAATGTCTCACGAACATGGTCGAATGTCTCATGACCGTCTTCGAAAGTGTGTTGAACGTCCCTGAACCCCCCATTAATGTCTTCGAATGGCTCATGAACGTTTTCGAAAATCTCTTGAACGCCATTGAGTCCCTCATGAAAGTCTTCAAATGACTCCAAACGTCTCTGTACATCTATTGTACTTCTCTCCAATGTCTAGTGAATGCTTTCGAACTTCTCGCGAACGTCTTATGAACGTCTCACGAACATCTTCGAATGTCTCGCGAATGTTTTCGATAGTCTTCGAACGTCTCACAAACATCTATCGAACGTCTGCCGATAAATGTCTTCGAACGCCATCGAGCGATTATAATAATTTATTTTCAATCAAATTCCATACAAAAGAAATTTAGTTTCACGTTCGAAAGAAATATTTCATATAGTTGTGCAACCCTATAGCAGATGATAATGTAACGAAGTACGGGGTGAGGAGAATAAATCAAAATTACATAATGTTACATTTCTTTTATTTGTACGAATCTTTATGATTCGACCACCAATTAAACATTTTAAATACATTTTGCAATGCACAATTTTTTTCATGCTTTTCACAACGTAGCGTCGAGTTTCCATCTAATTTACCCAATGCATCCATATCTTCCGAGTCCACATCCAACGTTTCAATAACTAGATCATTTTTCATTTTTAGTATATCAGCTAGCCATTCTCGCTTCTCATGACACTTAACATATACGATAGGGCACATGTCGTCTTCCGTTGAACCCTCAACTGCAGCGGTTATTAAACCGTCAGCCATGCTATATGGAACGTTTCCATAGGCCCACTTTAGACCATGTTGATTCCGAATCGCCCATGACGATTCGTATCTCTCAGATTTTGTGAGAAGTCTCCATGGTATGGGACTCGCGAAAATGTAATGAGAGAGTACGCATCCTACTCGCAGAATTGCTACTTCCTTCACGATAAAGTTCCGTCCAACAATGAATCCTTGCAGATCCACAAACGTGGGCACAGTCATAATGAATATGTTTTAGCGTGATCAAGTCGATGGCAAGATCAAATCATGACTGACGTTGAGCTTTAAGAAACTCGTTTTTAAATTATTTATTCGTTCAGCTGGTGATTGGCCTTCGATGGTACACACAACAGTTGGATCGACAAATCAGAATCGACGAGCGGATTCTCATCGAAAAAAAGATTTTTTGAATACAAATTTATTATTATTATACAAAATTGTCAGAAAAAAATGTTTTATTTTTAAAATAATAATTTGAAAATTTGTAGAATACAAAAAATGTTTCTTTTCCGACAAATCAGAAACGACCAAATTATTTTCAAAGAAAAAAATCAGATTTTTTAAAAACGAATGTTATTATTATTATTACTGTTAAAAAATTCTTAAATATCATTAAAAATTCGTAAAGTTATCAATGAGCGAAGAGTACACACGATTCACGAGTCTTTCCCATCCGTACCACCAGGATATAAAATCATCGAAGTTCGAATGTTTCTCGCTCAACATCCTTCTTAGATGATGTTAATAATACTTGTTCATAATCATCATCATCATCATCATCACCATCACCATTCTTAGCATTAAAAGTATTATCGACATCGGCCTCCTGCTCCTCCTCCTCCTTCAAAGCCAATTCCTGTTGCTCGTCTTATAGTATTCGTGATTTGTTTACATTCTGTGTCGCGGACTTGGCCTGAACATCTATGGCATGGTTTTTTCTTCGATAGGTCCGATAGGGGGGGGGGGTACATTTTCGAAAATGTTTAGGTTTAAGCGTAAATGTATTTTACCGTTTCTCTCTTTACACACAATTGTTTTTTAACAGTATATTTTAATATTCCATATAATCGAAATCATAACTGAAGAGTGTCCGTGGAATCTGGGAATTAGCACTCTTTTGTCATCTTTCCAGCTGAGAGCAACTTTATTTTGCATCATCGTATGAACAATGTGTTTCTATACTTATGATCAATTGTTGCACCTTGATGAGGTTTTTTTTTCGTGCGCAAACAAGCAATTTTTTTAAGTCTTTGAATGTGATGGATTTCAGGGTTGACCGCCTAATACCTTTAGCCCGCTTCTTCACATCGTCACAGTCGAGGATTTTAAACGAGTACAATTTCGCTCCCCAGTCTACAAATTCCATCATAATACGATTATTATTCTCATCTTTCATGAGGCCTAATTCCTCTTATTTCGCGAGGGGACATTGTATGGATTATTTGGCGAATAATCAGACGTGTCAAACTTGTCAATGTCACACTTCATCGTTTCATGAATGTCGGACACGCTGATGTGATAAATCAGACTATCAGTCTCCGTATACAACAATTTCGCTCGATTGTTAAATCTTTCGAGTATGTAATTGTAGTTAAAATCATAAATCCAGGGCTAAGGTAAATCGAGAATGGAAAATCCTGTGGATATGGGCTTATTAAATAGAACGCACGCTCTATTGAGCGCAATTATAACAATGTAATTGTCAAATATGCTGCAGCTATGGAATATGGGCTCTTGGCGATCTGCGCTTCCGCTCCCCACCGCCTCTTCCACCTTCTTACGAGTCGTACTTCCCGATGTTTCCTCACATTTTCCATTGTTTTACCAAAGACCGGATGATTCACGAGTTTGTAAAAAATTCTTAAAGTCCTTGTCAGATTTCTCCCCCAATTCCATATTTACATCAGTGTATTTTTTTAGCCAAGCGCGCTGTTTGAATTTGAAAATTCTTGGCATTTTGTGATGCGCAATCCCAATTTCAGGCATTGCTTAAAATTTCGATAATGAATTCAAAAACTATGGAAATTCCTCATTGTCGTGGAGTTTGCGTGAGAAATGAATTCCCAAGAATGGACGCCGAAATTACGAAACCACTATTGTGAATCTCGATGACAAAGATGGACCTGGCACACATTGGGCTGCATACAGAAAAACTAGAGATGAAGTCATGTGATTCGACAGTTTTGATAATTTTAGCTACCTCAAGATCTGGAGAGATATTTGGGTGCTGGTAGCACTATCAGACACTATCATGAACGATATCAGGACTATGATACTATTGTATGTAGTGATTTATGTATAACATTTTGAAAGTGTATAAAAAGGATTCTGTTCGGATACAGTTGAACGACAACTATCCATGATTAATCCTTTCTCGCTGACACTTTCGAGAGCGAGCTCCATCACACCTATCGAACTATAGCCGTTTAAAAATGATGCTCTTGGACTCGTCGAATTGTTCACGTTCAAGTCGATACCATAACGAGTATACTATATGGTCTGTGACGACGTCTACACAATTGAAAAAGCCGCGATATGTCATTCTGGCTTCCCGGATGAATCGTAAAAATAATAAACGCAAGAATGCGAGTCAGTTCGATCATTGCGACGTTTTAGCCAAGCTTAAACTCGAGGACTCTGTGAATTTCCATGACGCGTAATCCAAATTTTACGCGTTGTTTCAAATTTATTTAGTGAATTACGTATTGTTCTTTTCGCGGCCGCGTGAACGTTAATTTTCTTTGAGTGCCCGCTTAGGAGGGCCGTCGTGTTGGGGGTACAAGGGTAAATCGTTGTGCGTGTCGTGTAACTCTCAAGAGTACTCCAAATCAACCTTCAAGATGTATCCCGTTTCAGCCTCATCTGGAATATCCCCGATACATTGCTCGAAATTTTCTACCCAAGCGAACGAGCCGTATAGCAATGACTCACACATAGCTACACCATACAGATGATTGAAATTGTAATACGTCAAGTGTAGCACGGCCGGCATATTAGTGTGCCACTCATCTGCGGCCTTTCTTCTGATTTTTTTAGTATGCTAGCAGTGCAATGCTACCGCGTCTTATGGATATGTTCTTATTGTCTTTGATTTATCTGAAGAAAACCCATATTGATAACCTTTTCATATACGATATGCTAGCCTTTCATACTTTTTACAGTAACACTCGGATTATCCAGTTTTTATAATTGTTGATAAAATCTTAATTTTATTGTAGTGTATACATGACTTCTTATTATTTATCATAATTATCTACGCATTATTCGCGCAATCCTCTTTGTGCCTTTGCAATTTTTCTTTCGTGGTAAAATGACGCAAGCATTGGCCGCAAATCCGCATGCAACGTTTACCCTTCGATATCTACGAACTCAAGAGTCGCGACATGTTTTTAATCCACGCGAAATGATGATACACCTTAGGAGCGGCAGCATCCTCCATGTCCTCTTCCTCCTCATCGATTTCGGCTTTGATGATGAGTATGTGAATTGTTGGTTTATCCGACGTTTGTTTATTCAGATATATCGGTACAATTTTACTAATACCGTCTTTCGTGATGCCATCGATCCCATACACATAGATCGTCAAACTATTAAATTTCTCAAATTTCTTAATCATCGATAAGCTCATCGGAAAATTCAAGCCTTCGTATTTGAGCACTTCGCTATAATGAGGATAAGAACTCTTACTTTCGGGATGCATCCTCGGTAGTGGTGGGGAGAGAGCTGCGGTGACGGGCCCGAGAAAACAATAAGGGTCATTGTTTTTCAATATTGACGACGACGACGGCCCGTTTCATCTGTATATCCCTCAGGAGACGCGTGTAGGTGGATAAACTCCCTCGCGGTGGTTCGTACTTGTCAATGTTCACAAGTAGATGGGAGATTTCGTGTAACATCCAACCCGACTCTTTTTCCTGAAAGTCCTCGATTTTGGTGGAGAGTTTTGCTTGGACGCACTCGATGAACCACTCGACAATATCGCTCGATGGTAGAATGACCGCGTTTGTCGTTTAAAACGTCTTTTCCTCCTCAATGATTTCATTCACCTTCATGAGGTGAAATTTGCACGCCAAGGTCACATTCACCTTCACGTTACCCTCCTCGCGCACGATTTTGTCCAGTTTTAAAAACACCACGCGCATTGCATCTTCGCGGAAACTTTGCACATCTTTGTGCTCGAAATTCACAATCGAGCCTGTCTTTATTCGATTTTTGAATGCCGACTCGAGATCAACCCACTTTAGTTTTTCGCGAGCATCACTCACACCAGCACCGCTTACACCTGCGCTGCTTACACTTGCTCCACGCACGATTTTTTCCCTCAACGACAACAATTTCGCTATTGTCGATTGAATTTTCAGTTTTTGACCGACGTTGAGCCCCGGTTTTTTCAACGTTTGCCCCAAAAGTTTGACGTGCACCTCACAGAACTTTTGCCACTTATCCACGTGAGAGAAATTGTTCCTCGCACCGCTCAACTTATCGATATTTTTATCGCAATCGTCCATGGTCCAGACTGCTCGATGAATCAAATACCGAAGGGAACGGCTCACCAATATATATATATATATATATATATATATATATATATATATTTAAGAAAAAATCTCTATACAACCTCGCACGCGCGTCTGTGCGAGCGTGTGTGCCTGTGTGTGTGTGTGTGTGTGTGTGTGTGTGCCGGCACGCGCTCGAACGTCGAGTTTGTATACACAAGATCGAGTTCCAAACAGCGAGACGGTGGGCGCTCTTTCTCGTAGTTTTCAATCTTGAACACAAGATGATTTTTTCTTGAAATGTTTTACTAGTATCCTTCATTATGCATTATGCATCCATATCTTCGGAGTCTGAGTCCAACGTTTCAATTACTAGATAATTTTTCATATTTAGTATATGAGCTAGCTGTTCTCGATTTTCATGACCCTTAACGTATGCGATAAACTTTCCGCCGATGTAGGCTATGCAGACATTTCTTTTGTACGCTGCTGCCAACATCAGCTGGAATGTTGCTGAATTCGCGAATTTCAGGCTGTGACATTTTCCGCCGCGATAGACCATGCATAGATCTCCTCTATGCGCTGCTGCCAACATGCTCTCGAATGTTGTCGAATCAGCCTCAAGCGCCTTGATGATCGTTCCGGGTAGAAACACGCTGAATTCGTTGCGAATGTCAACGACGTGCTTTTTGCCAAATTTAGTGTTGACCGCCCGTATGTTGGTGATGATATAATCCGACCCGGGTGACAACTCTCTGAGCTTCTTCGTCGGCAGAAAATCGACAATTTTACCAATTTTATCGATGAACTCCATTGTTTCATTCGTGTGTACGTAGTTCTTTCTCATGTGTGCGTCCGATCTTGAATCGCAAGATTATGTACTCCCCCCCCCCCCCTACATTGAGGGCACGAGGGTCCGAGCGCGGAAAAATGTCACGCGTTCGATTACCCCCCCCCCCCCCGCAAAACGTGAAAAAAATATTCGTAGAAAAGAAATCTGACGAAATCCCGCCGCCATTTTGACACTATCAAATGTCACCGGCCGATGATAAATTCTCGGAAAATAATCATTCAACACCTCAATTCGCCGGTTTCAACACGTCGATAAACAAAACTATAGCATCTCGGTGAGGTGGGGGGGGGGGGGGCTTTGTCAAGCCACGGCAAGCGCCCGATGACTCACCACCCACAAATGTTTAAAACAATTTCTGAGAAATCGGACCCTCCACTCTTCCTCCCGCCGCCCCCCCCTCTTCCCGCGGAGGGGAGGGGAACTCCCTTTTACTACAAAGCACTTCGACTCTTTGTCAGTCGGTGCGCGGCCTCGCTAGTAATCGCACGTGTGTCCCCGTGTTTACCCCCCCCCCCCCCCATTCCGCCGAATTCCATTCGCGGCGAAGAGGGACTCACCACCATCGGTCGGTAAGCAGGTGAGCCCTACCATCGGTCGGTAAGCAGGTGAGCATCACCATCAGTCGGTAAGCAGTGCAGCCCTACCATCGGTCGGTAAGTACAGACATCGACAGTCAATCATGGGGCCAATTCTAAATCAAAACCCTACCCGACCATCCGCCGATAGCTCAGAAATCTACCATTTTTTGGTTCGATTCTCAACTATGTCGGTAAATGTCGGTAGTAGGAATTTTGGTTTAGAATCGGCCCCATTACACTACTGACCATCGATGATGAAGCATTACTCCGCTGCATCAAAGAAAAACCAGAAGCAAGTACGCACGAGTTAGCAAGAGAACTTGGCTGCACCCAATCGTCAATAGTCAATCACTTACACAACTTGGGATATAGGAAGGTTCTAGCTCAATGGATACCACACCGTCTCACCGACGACAATAAGAACTGTCGCGTGACCATCTGCCAGTCTCGCCTGCTTCGCCACCATCGCAAGGAGTTTTTAGAAGATCTTGTGACGGGAGATGAAAGCTGGGTCTTGTATGATAACAGAACGCGTTTAGCCTACTGGCTTCCTATCGGAGAAAAACCGCCACACCAACCGAAATCTGATCGTCACTCACAAAAGGTTTTGTTGAGCTGTTTCTGGGACGCAAAGGGAATGCTGTTTCACAATTTTCTCCCTGTAGGTAAGACGATCTCCTGTACACGATACATCGAAAATCTTCAGGAATTGGCAAAATCTATAAGAAAAAAACGCCCAAGACGCGCGACTGTGCACCTTCTCCACGACAACGCGAGACCCCATGTCGCAAAGGAAACCCATAAAACAATCACTGAGCTTCACTGGAATACCGTTCCTCATCCACCATACTCTCCCGACATCACGCCATCTGACTACCATTTGTTCAGACATTTGAAGGCATATTTGAGAAACAAAACTTTCGAAAACGTCGACGATCTCAGAAGGGATATTTCAAATTTCTTTGAGTTCCAGCCGCCGCAGTTTTGGGCAAAGGGAATAAATGAGTTGCCAACTAGATGGTCGAGTGTCATAGAAACCGATGGCGAATATATTGTTGATTAGAAATGTTTTGTATAAGATATATAAATAAATAAATTATATTGAAATTATTGCGACAAAACTTTTTTATCAACCTGATATTATTCTTAGAGCAAATGTAACATATGGAAATTTTATTTATTGCCGAGTTATCAACACATTTTCAGCTTAAATAACCAGCTTATTCATTACTTCAGCGCAGTGGCAGCAATAAGCACTTGAGGCCATTATCATAAGTGCTCCATACGATGTAGAAAAACTAGGCTGCTGAATGATATCCCATAGATAACGAAGAGATGGCCATAATGATTAAATCAAACGGCCCGTCTTAGGGCTAGCAATCAATTTATTGAAGGTTATTCACGTCGTGAATTCATACTTCAAACAATTTCTTAAAATTGTTCCCGTTTCAAAAAGATGTGAAATGCGCCTAAAAAACTTTAAAAAGTAAAAAAGGACGTCAAGTAATAAAAAGTTCCCTTGAAAATTATTAGGTGTTTTACTATTTATAAAATTCTAATTAAACTCGAAATATTTTTTATCCTATTTCAAATAATGGTTTTATTTAGAATATTACTTTTTCATTTTAAACGTACAAAAGAAGTGAAATATTTTTTTATGAAAAAGCCAAGTACGTTTACTAGACACGTGCACAAGATTATCAAATCCTAAGAACAATATTTTCTTAACATTTTATTTTTAAAACCAGGACCGACACTGGTAGATGGACGATCGGGGTTCGGCTCTGGCGGTGCTCCGAGTTAAGCAGCATTGTGCGCGGCCAATATTTGGAGCGGTGACCGCTTAGCTGTGCTTCGGCTGGCGCATCACCAAAAATCAGAAGAATATAGGGCCGTCTATACCGGTACGGGTTTTCCACAGTTTTCCGGTACCCTCGGCAAATGCGGTATAGTGTACCTCAAGACGGCTGTGGACGCAACGGAATTTAGTTTAGATTAGCGAAGTGCGGGGAGGGAGTAATAGGAAAGGGTTCAATTGGAAAGGGGTTACACGTAAAAACCCGCAAGGGTATACGTTGAAACATTGGAAATGAAAACATTTGAATGCCATTTAACTATCATAATAAAAAACCGAATTATAATTATATATAAGTACAACGTATGCATCACAATAGTACACTGGAAATGCTGCGCAACGACATGGCGTGCATGGTTAAGAATAAAAGCTCAGCGAAGGATATCGTTTTCTCAATAATTTAACTATTAGGCTAAAAAAGACATAAATAAATGTAATTCATTATATAAGTGCAATTCTTCCATAATTCGCGGAAAAAGAATCATTCTTGAGTACTTGAGAATAACGATAAGCAACACTAAGAGAACTGAACACTCATATAATAATCGTGTGAAAGAAAAACTGTTGGTCTCGTACAGTTGGACAGTTTTTCGTTGCCGTTGAATATAGGAACATGTTCTTCAAGAGGATGTTAAATTTTGTTCTGAATTTCATTTCTTGTGGCTCTTGATTTATTCTTAAAAATCATTATGCAAAGTCTAAATTTTATAATCAACTTTTTAATCATCAAAAATATCGCTGAAAAAATCATATGCATTTACAAGAAATTAATATCATGAAACGATAGGAAATAATATTGTTGTCAATATTCCTCATATATGTTCCTTTCATTACAGATTGAAACGTCCACATTCTTATTATCCATGTTGTTCAAATACTTAATGCCAAAGAACGGTGCATGTCGGATATATTTATTTTTCATTAATGTGTGACATATCGTCTACTATATATGAAAAAATTGAATCATCGTATAACATGAATACGCTGTGTTGAAAAACGCAGAATCATTAAGGGGCGGGGGGGTAAGGTTGATTTGCTATAAAAAAACATATTTTCGATATTTTTTGTTGACGACACTGTTTATATATATATTTATTTATATAATTAGTATAAAACGAAAGAACATTTAAAGAATATTCTGTGAAATTTTCGTTAATAATTGTGCAGAAATGAGCCAGTGACAGCAAATCTTCTCAGACGCCACAAAAAAAAGTTACATTGCGGTGAACTCCATGACTCATTACTGGATCATCCGAAAAAAATCCAAGAAGATTGTATCAGTTAATAAGTTTCTTAAGGTAACGCTGTGTAGTTTTTATTTTTTTTGTTTTCAATTTTTAGTCACACTTAGAAGACAAAATAGCGATTTTTCATTTAAAAAATTGGAACCTTTATTATTGTACAATGAATTAAAATGATAAAAAAAACTCGACAGCGTTACCTAAAGAAACTTATTAACTAAGACAATCTTCTTGGATTTTTTTTCGGATGATCCAGTGATGAGTTATGCAGTTCACCGCAATGTAACTTTTTTTTGTGGCGTCTGAGAAGATTTGTTGTCACTGGTTCATTTCTGCACAATTATCAACGAAAATTTCACACAATATTCTTCAAATGTCCTTTTATTTTATACTAATTATATAAATGAATAAATATAAACAGTGTCGTTAACAAAAAATATCGAAAATATGCTTTTTTAATGGCTAATTAACCTTCCCCCCCCCGACCTTAATGATTCTGCGCTTTTCGACACAGCGTATTCATGTTATACGATGATTCAATTTTTTCATTTATAGTAGACGATATGTAACACATTAATGAACAATAAATACATCCGACATGCACTATTCTTTGGCATTAAGTATTTGAACAACATGGATAATAATAATGTGGTCGTTTCAATCTGTAATGAAAGGAACATATATGAGGAATATTGACAACAATATTATTTCCAATCGTTTCATGATATTAACTTCTTGTAAATGCATATGACTTTTTCAGTGATATTTTTGATGATTAAAAAGTTGATTATAAAATTTAGACTTTGCACAACGATTTTCAAGAATAAATCAAGAGCCACAAGAAATGAAATTCAGAACGAAATTAAACATCCTTTTGAAGAACATAATCGTAAATTCAACGGCAACGAAAAACTGTCCAACTGTCGAAAAATTAAAATTTTAGGAGACTAAATATATGTTTGTGGCATTATTAAAGAATAAAGTTATAACAAAATGCCGCTCGTGAAATTACCAGTCAAAATCCGTCGATAAAATAGAGAACTGACAGAGCGGGTAGTCGCTACATGTGAACATTTTGCTTGCATATTTCTCGTTCCCGGGTATGGGTGAAGAGTGGGGATATGCGAGCGTCGGGGAAATATCGAGCTGCTACGGTGGCGACTTGGCTCTGTGTAGAGTTGCTCGCTTGGGCGAGTTGCACGGTGGAGAGTTATACAGGAGAGTTAACACGGTGGCGAGCTGCCCCGTGCAGAGTTGACACCCTGCCGAACGACGGCAGGAGCATTGTTTATTTAAAAAAGATAAAATCGGTGCTCGGAATGGTTCTCGGGGCCTCGATCGGACATTCCCGACATTACTGCCCCAAATTTGTCTCCAATTTTATCTTACTTTCGGTCAGATTGGCTACGGAAGTCTGACGATGCTGCGAGAACGACGGTAGGAGCATTATTTATTTAAAAAAGATAAAATCGGTGCTCGGAATGATTCTCGAGGCCTCGATTCGTCCCCGATTTTATCCGACTTCCGGTCAGATTGGGTAAGGAAGTCTGACGATGGTGCGAGAACGATGGTAGGAGCATTGTTTATTTAGCAAAGATAAAATCGGTGCTCGGAATGGTTCCCGCGGCCTCGATCGGACATTCCCGATATTACTGCCCCGAATTCGTCTCTAATTTTATCTTACTTCCGATCAGATTGGGTCGAGAAGTCTGACGATGCTGCGAAAACGATGGTAGCAGCATTGTTTATTTAACGAAGATAAAATCGGTGCTCGGAATGGTTCCGGGGCCTCGATCGGAAATTCCCGATATTACTACCCCGAATTCGTCTCCGATTTTATCTTACTTCCGGTCAGATTGGGTAAGGAAGTCGGACGATGCTGCGAGAACGACGGTAGGAGCATTGTTTATTTAACAACGATAAAATCGGTGGTCAGAATGGTTCTCGGGGCCTCGATCGGACATTCCCGATATTACTACCCCCAATTCATCTCCGATTTTATCTTACTTCCGGTAAGATTAGGTAAGGAAGCATTAGGTAAGATTAGGTAAGGAGCATTGTTTATTTAACAAAGATAAAATTGGTGCTCGGTATGGTTCTCGCGGCCTTGGAAATATCCGCGGCCACGGACATTTCGGACATAATGCCCCAAGAACCAATGCAAGAACCATGCACGCCAAGTCGTTGCACAGCATTTCCAGTGATACATACATACAGTATTTGTGTGATGCATAGGTCGTACTTTTATATAATCGTGATTCGAATTTTTTATTATAATAGTAATATGGTTGCTTCAAATACAATATTGAGAAACATTGTATTTCTAGGGTTTGACAATTTTATATACGTTTCTAATAAATACACTGCCGGCCAAAAGTATGGATACACCTAGAAAAATTTCGCGCCGCATTAAAAGTTTGATATCTCTGTGAAAAAAAAGATATCCGGATTTCCAAGGCGGCATTTTAAAAGGGACAAATGAAGCTTCACTTTGCGTTTTGGAAAAAAAAAATTTCGATTTTTTTTAGACCCGGGGCGCCATTATGAAAATAGCCGTTTTTTGGCTGTTTAAAATCGGCTGCACGCCTTCAGGACATTTTTTTGGCATTTTTTTTTCAAAGAACCTTGAAAGATAGAGCAATAGCTATAGTTTCCTTTTTTAGAAAGTTTCGTACGATGTTTTTTCACCGAATTATTGCATTTTTTCTTCAAAAAGACAATATTGAAAAGATGCTGCTGAAATGAG
This sequence comes from Ophion slaviceki, assembly GCA_944452715.1. NCBI lineage: Eukaryota > Metazoa > Arthropoda > Insecta > Hymenoptera > Ichneumonidae > Ophion > Ophion slaviceki. The sequence continues at coordinate 35,176,038 of OX101785.1, read as the reverse complement.
AAACTTTGAGGATTAGAGAAAATTGCCAAAAGGAAAAAAAGTTGTGTTACATCGTATTGAATCGAGCAGAATTTTGTCATTTAAAAAAAAAAATTTTTTTTTTTTTTTCATTTTTTGCTGCAACATTGAATTAAATTAAAATTTTTTTTTTATCTCAATTTTTAGCGACACAAAACATCCACCTCTTACCTCTTACCTCATCTAAACGCCCTTTTCGTCGAAAAACCCACCTCTGGCTTTCAGCACTGCATCAACGATTCGTGGCATCCGATCGATTAACGAATCCAGCTGAGCTGAGCTGAGGAATCTCCACGCAGCTTACAGTGGAGATCCACAGATCTTCACTGCCACAGATCTTCGGCCGATGTAGGGCAGGTCATTCGTATCTTTCGATTGAGCTCTTCCCAGAGAAGTTCGATGGGGTTTACGTCGGATGATTGTGGCGGCCACACCATATTCACGATTTTTTTTTCTTTGCCTCGTTCTCCAAATATTCTCGACAGAGACGGGAACTGTGTTTCGGATCATTGCCTTGTTGCATGGTAAAACCACGCCCGATCGTTCTTAGCCCCGATGGAATCGCATGATTAATGAGAATTTCTTTATATTCTGCTTTTCTCATTATGCCGTCAATTTTCACAAAGTCTCCGACACCATGACCGGAGAAGCAACCCCACACCATAACGGAGTTACCGCCATGCTTGACAGTTGGTATCAAACACTGTGGAGCCATTTTTTTCGAAGGATTTCTTCGAACAAAAATGCGTCGACGACTACCGAAGATTAAAAATTTTGACTCATCCGTTGAGATTACATTTCTCTACTGATTAATCGTCCACTTTTTGTGTTCCAGGGCCTATGCGTATAGTTTTTTTTTGTTCGCCGGACGCAACAAAGGTTTTCTCACGGCGACACAGCCTCTGAGACAAGCACTGTTAAGACGACGTTTCACTGTCGTCAGTGATATCGAGGTTTCCCTTTGTTCGTTAAATTTGGCACAGATTTCCGTTGCTGTTAATCGACGATTTTTTTGCTGGTAACGACGATAGTTTTTTCGTCTGAGGACGTTGTCACTTTGGGTCGACCCGGACGATTGCGATTGAAATACGTCTCGGACTTCTTAAATCTCCCGATGGTCGTCTGCACTCCTTTCAAAGACACGCGAGTTTGTCTAGCAATTTCTCTGTACGACAATCCCTTATCGCGTAACGCGACAATAGCCCCTCTTTTATAGAGTGGAATTTCTTTTTTCCGTGCCATTTTGATCCGTTAAGAAAAAAAAATTGCGAAAAAACTTGTCGATTGTAGACCACACGTGTTCGCGTTTGAAGTTTTCGTACAACTAACTGGCTTTGTCAGCGCGACACTCGTCACATTATTTCAAAGAATCAAAAATGTAAACAAAAACGAAGAGCGAAAAAGGGAGCGAGAAAAAGAACATGAGAGAAATAGAATATCGACTCGCGAGAAATAGAAACTTTTTTACGCTCCACAAAGGTAAAATGTAAACAAAGACAAGAAGCTTTATTTCCGCTCCTTGTGGTTAGATGAGGTAAGAGGTAAGAGGTGGATGTTTTGGGCGGCTAAAAATTGAGAAAAAAAATTGAATTTTTTTTTAATTCAATGTTGGAGCAAAAAATGTTGGAAAAAGAATTTTGAAAAAATGTTGCACGATTCAATACGATGTAACGCAACTTTTTTCCTTTTGGCAATTTTGTCTAAACCTCAAAGTTTCTCATTTCAGCAGCATCTTTTCAAAATTGTCTTTTTGAGAAAAAAAAATGCGATAACTCGGTGAAAAAAAATCGTACGAAACGTTCTGAAAAAGAAAACTATAGCTATTGCTCTATCTTTCAAGGTTCTTTGAAAAAAAAATGCCAAAAAAATGTCCTGAAGACGTGCAGCCGATTCTAAACAGCCAAAAACGGCAATTTTCAAAATGGCGCCCCGGGTCTAAAAAAATCGATTTTTTTTCTAAAGCCCAAAGTGAAGTTTCATTTGTTCCTTTTAAAATGCCGCCTTGAAAAACCGGATATCTTTTTTTTCACAGAGATATCAAACTTTTAGTGCAGCGCGAAATTTTTCCAGGTGTATCCATACTTTTGGCAGGCATTGTACATGCTTTGACGTGGCAATTTCTCACGTCACATTATATTAAAGGTCGCTCAGGGACGGCGCATGGAAGGGCACCCAGGGCCCAGCTTAGCGCAAAATTATTTTATTAACACTCATTTTTTTTTTGCCGCAAGACGCACACGGTTTCGCGGCCAGGCATCGCTTCTCTACACTGAATACAAGCGGATCCCAATAAGAAGGACGGAGGTCTCGTCTAATAAAGGCCCCCCGCACCTCGCGACAATGAATTCCATTGGATATCGACGAGCGACGACGGAAAATCGCAAATTCCAAGGATGGGTCGCAGGCTCGAAGCCCCACTCCGAGCTGTCCGTCTCCCTCTACAGCCGGTCATCATCCCGATGAGTCCGTGACCCAATCAGGTCCCGGGACGGGAGCTTAAGGCAATGTTCACGTTCACTAATTATGAATATGTGAACGTTATCGGCAAGGCCAACGCTGGAAAATCGAAAAGGCTGTGACTAGGCGAGGAGTGGGGGTCGGGACCCAGGTCCGCGGAAAGGCTCCTCGCGAAAATATCATCACTTGAGTTCTGGTCTGGAGCGAGGAGAGGTGCACTTCCCAAGCCGTAGCCGTTCCTGCCAACCAAGAAACCGACGCCACCGGAAAAATCGGGGATCGAGACCGAGGTTTAACCGGATCGAGATCTTCAGAAACTGTTGCGGTGAGGCCGTCGTTCGCTTGTTAGGACCCATTGTAATGCGCGCGCTGTGGCCCATTGGGTAAAGTACTGAAATATGAGGTTATTAAGAATATTGAAGTCACGAGCGATATGGTCCTGGCAGAGCAGCCACGAACGGGAAAGATCGAGTCACCCTGCGCGATTCCGTCTCTCGCGAAGATGTTGCTCAGATTAAATTAATGTAGAGCCGTCGAGGGGGGTTCACCTTTCAAGTACCAGATCGAAAGTCATTTAGACTAAGGTAGAGTTAAGATATGTTTGTTGTACTGAAATCGAGATAAAATTACGATCAAGAAAGAAATGTGTACAATTTGGAAAAATAAGAGGACCGCGAATTGCGCGTATCCCGAACCGCTCCTGCCGTATGCGAGAGTCGCGAAATAATAAAATTGATTACTGTTGTCACTAAATCTCGGAGTGTTCTTGTAAAATCTTTTTGTGCTGTTGTCACGGATCAACCCCGCCCTTCTACTAAATTCAAGGCCGCGGCAGTCGGGCAAAAGACATCTCGTCGATTCGTCGAGAAAAATAAATTTGTCGCTTAAGAATTTGCGCGGCTGGCGCCTTATCTCGTACGAGTCTGACGAGAGCGAATTTTTGGGACGCGAGTACCGGAATTCGTGCCACAAATTTTGGGGCCCATCGTAGGGCTCGATTTGCGATAGCGATAATCCGGCCGAATACCGCCCCGAGATTGGTGAAAAAGAATTCAGTAAAAACTGTATCAAAATGTAGTACAGATTTCTTTCTCGATTATTTCTTTGTGTTGCATGTTTTTAAATATTCCCACCTTGCAGGTGTAGAATATAATATTTAGGCCTTATTGTGTGCTGAAATTATTCCCCGCCGTTAAAAGTCTCGACTGGGCTAGCGCGACGCCTCGCGAGACGCGGGCCTAGCGCAATAGAGTTCGGAAACGCCCGTTGAATTTCGGGATTCCGACGAACGAGCGCATGCGACGAAGCGCCAGTCGGGCGCACACGGGTACCGAGGATACCGGCAAAATTAGAATACCTAAAGTACATGGGGATTTCCGGAGGAGGGATAAGAAAAGCGAGCCAGAGTGAGAGGAAGTAACGTGTCGAGAAAGGAGAAAGAAAAGTATACCGAGACCTACGTCGATTACCGAGCATGGAATCAATCCTGACTGGTACAAGCAGATCCGGGTAAAGTTTGTTTATACATAGTAGATTAACGTGATCTCGTCGAGTGCCCCGAAAACTGATTCGAAAACCGTGGATTAGATTTGCATGCGAATTTCAGTGTTTTCCGTAAAAAGAACAAGTCGAGTAAAATATATTTCCTACGGCGACGGTGAGTCTATCGTGTCACGTGCTTTATTGTTTGTTGTTCTCGCGTTTCGTCCTCCTGACGAACGAGCCGTGTGGAACTACAGATTGTAAAATTCTCTCGTTATTACCAAGACGATAAAAAAAAATTGCTCGGGATGAAGTTAGTTTTTCTTTTATTTCGATTGACGATTTCTTTCGTGTGTTATCTTTCGGAAATACGAGTCGTTTGTGATTCATTTTTTTTAATCTCGCTTTATTTCCGGGACGAACGAACATTGTTCGGAAGGCGGGTTGTTTCTTTTTTAATTTACCATTTTTTTTCTCTTCGTGTTTCATCTTTCCGACGGTCAAGTCGTTGGTGATCACGTATTTAAATATTTTTTTTCTTTTTATTTCCGAGACGATACAGAATTAGTCGGGCAGTGTTTTTTTTCTTCGTTTCATGCAATAGAACATTTCTTTCGCGTTTTATCATTCCGACAGTCGAGTCGTTTTAATTTCACTTTTTTTAAATTTATTTTATTTTCTTTATTACCGGGCCGATTGGAAGTGTTCGGGAAGGGATATTCTCCTTATTTCTTTTTACATTTTTTGTGTATTCATCTTCCCGACGTTCGAAACGTGGGTAATGGCCGATTTTTTAAAATCGTCTTTCCGTCATTCACGAGACGTTCCGAAAGTTCGTTCGAAAAGTTTTATTTTGCCATCGCGTCTGAATCCGCGGTAGTCGCTCGCTATGAAGTTGTAGCGGGACATACTCGTCGAGCGGCCAAGAGTTTGTTTTGATTTTTTTTGGTGACGCTCTCGAGTCTCGAGGCTTTAGCACGAGGCGTATAAGCGAATATTTTCATTTTTTTTCTCTTTCTTTCGACAAGGAAGAGCTTGAGGCACTCGTCGCGAACCGCTAGCAGTATCTTAGGAATAAACATTGTATTTCACATTCGTATTTCGTGAACCTCGTATACCCCGGACGAAAATAATTTCGTTCGTATTGTCGGGAGCGATCGCGGGTTAGCGTATCGGAGATCGACAAACCCGCGCGTGCGAACCGATGAACGAGGTAGAGTGGGGGGTATCGCATCGAACGCGTCGAGAACAAAAGAGAGCGCGGCGTCCCGCGTGTTAGCGATTTGACAGGTCCCGTTCGGGCGAATTCTCCCTTTCTCTCTTTCGTGCACGAGCTGAACCATTATGCAGCGCACTCCGCCTAACACTGCGCCGCCATCAGATCAAGGTTGCCGCGAAGATTTAAATAGGAAAAAGCCGGACAGCGGTGTCGGAATGATACCGCGGAATCCGGTACAAGAGCTCTTGGCGGAGTCGGGAGGTAGATTGGAGGGGAGACTGACAAACTTGAACAACACGAACCCCTTCCTCCGCGACGATGGTACCCCGATAGCCCCAGCCGATGACCGACCACCCTCGCAGCCTCCCTGTATACGGGGGAGAGCGCACGAGGCCGGGACGTGAGACTCCGCATCTCGCGTTTCTCTTGAATTCCCTCCCAGAAAACACAATCAAACGTCAGACATTTTTTGGGATAACCGTGAATCAAAATCATAACCATCAAGAAATTCAAGTTACGGAGTTACCGGTACACTCCTCCCCATACGGATTCAGTACACCGACGCCTAGAGAGTCAGCCACGATGCGCTCCATGTATGAGACCTTGCGGAAATGGGGAATTCATTTTTCGGGGGATGGCGGAGAGGACGTCGAGAACTTTTTATTATTGCTCGCGAGAGGCCGACGAATGCTTCCCGCCTCGGATGCAGATCTTCTCGACCGTCTCGATTTCTTCTTCCGGGATACCGCATTATAGTGGTACCGGACGAAACGACCGAGCCTCTCGACGCTTTCCGATCTCGAGTCGGCCATGCGTAGCAGATTTGGAACCCCAAATTATCAGATGGCGTTGAGAGAAGAAATTTTAGGGCGAGTACAGGGAGCGCACGAGCCATTTCCACGGTATTTGACGTGCATTCGTGCCCTGTTAGATAATCAAGCCCCCGTTCGCGATAGAGGAGCAACTCATGTACGCGTGGCGTAATATGAGCTCGGACCTCAAATATCTCATTCAGCTCGGTACCGTTCACGATTTCGACGTTCTGGAGGCTTGCGCGCGAAGCATCGAACATAGTAGGGAGGAGGAGCGATACCGACCGCGATCTCGCTCACCTGACAGGTCCCTCATTCCGGCATTGGCCTATCGCTCGGCTAAAAAGACGCCCCGACATGCGAGCACTCATTTCGCGGCTATTCCCTCATTTCGGGACCAATCTTCCCTGCAGAGAGACTCTCGGGAGGACCCGCATGGCGGGCAACAAAAATACGGTAGCCATCGTGACCGCCCGGCCTTTCGGAAGGGCAACCGGGATTCTAAAAGCCCGGGTAACCACGACCCCTCGAAGGAACTCCGTTGCTGGAACTGCGGCGACACGAGCCACCTTTCGATCGGCTGCCGCGCGCCGAAAACAATTTATTATTATCGGTGCGGGGAAAAAGGAGTGACGATTTGGGATTCGCACACCTGTTCGGGAAACGATACCGGGAGTTGCAAGTGAGGGCTGAAAAGACTCCCGAGAGGCCAAACACTGCCCTCTCCGCTCCAAACCGCGTACCTCCCCAAGATTCAGGGGACATATATGGCCCGCTATCATGTTGCTACAGGCGCAAGCCTTTAATAGTAGCGATTAAAATTCGAGACCAAGTCATTCCCGCGCTGTTTGACAATGGGTCAACGAACACTTCCGAGAGAAGGCCCTGTTGGTCGCGGCAAGGTTAGGGTTCTCAAGGCGGAAAATGTCCCCGAAGGATAGTACCATCGCGAATGGGGAACAAATTACGTGCGATGAGGAAATCGAGGTACCATTAACCTTAAAAGGTCGCGAGTACACCAGAAACGCTAGGGTTTTTCCCTCATTGCCGGTGCCCGTAATTTTCGGATTCGACGCTCTCGAAAAATTTGAAATCGTGATAAACCACGGGCGTCGACTGTGGAATTTCAGCGATAGCCCATTGGAAATATTTGAGTTCACGTCAGAACACCTCGATTTTTTTAACACCCTGCTCAATACATCAGAACTAGAGTCCAGTGAACGCTCTCGTCTAGCGCATTTTCTAGAGACAGAATTAAAAATCTTGCGAGAGGTGCTCGGGGTAACAAAGTTAATACAACATACTATCGAGGTGGGGAACGCCACGCCCATAAAACAGCGCTATTACCCGGTGATCCCGGTAGTACGGGCGGTCATTAATGCCGCGGTGGATAGGATGCTTGAGGAAGGTGTAATCGAGTCCTCGCGGGGTGAATGAGCGAGTCCTATCGTAAGATCCGGAAACCCAATAGTACCTATCGGTTCTGCTTGGATTTTCGCGAGGTGAACGAAGTTTCGAAAAAGGACGCCTATCCCCTCCCGTACATGACGCACATTTTGGATCGGCTAAGGTCAGCCAAATATATTTCCACCATAGACCTCAGCCAAGCGTTCCATCAAATTCCTCTCGAAGAAACTTGCAAAGAGATCACGGCATTTACGGTTCCGTATCGAGGCCTGTTCCAATTCAAAAGAATGCCGTACGGACTTACGGGAGCTCCGGCCACGTTTCAGCGTTTACTCGATCGTATATTAGGGTCAGAGATGGAGCCTCACGCGTTTGCATACCTTGACGACATTATCGTCGTCACAGACAGCTTCGAAGAACATTTGGAATGGCTCAAACGAGTATTCGATCGGGTCGCGGGGGCCGCCCTGACAATAAACCCCGAGAAATGCGAATTCTGTTGCCCGGAGGTTAAATACCTGGGGTTTCTCGTCAACAGAAATGGGTTGCAAGTCGATCCCGACAAAACGGCCCCGATCAAAGATTTCCCGGTAGCGGCCTCCATCAAATCTCTTCGAAGATTCTTGGGAATGGCCTCCTGGTACCGGCGATTCATACCCCGTTTTGCCGAAATCGCGGAGCCTCTGACCCGCCTGACTAAAAAGACTCAGTCATGGGAGTGGGGCACCGGTCAACGGAAGGCTTTCGCCGGTTCAAAGGAAGCCCTCGCAAACCCACCCACGCTGGCGTACGCGGACTTTTCCGTGAAATTCGTACTGCAGACGGACGCCAGCATGACGGGTCTCGGTACGGTTTTAACGCAAGAAGGGGAAGGCGGGGAACACCCGGTGACGTACGCTAGCCGGACGCTCGCGCCACCTGAGCGTAACTATTCCACGACCGAGCAGGAATGTTTCGCGATCCTCTGGGCAATCCGTAAATTTAGAGCCTACTTGGAGGGCCACCGTTTTACGGTATTCACGGACCACCAGAGCCTGAGATGGCTACAGACGCTAAAGGAACCGGCCGGTCGACTGGCCCGCTGGGCCCTACAACTAGCGCAATATTATTTTGAAATCATCTACCGAAAAGGGGCTCTAAACCACGTTCCCGATGCATTATCTCGGATGTTCGAGCGGAAACCAGCCAAGGAAGTGGGTAGTAGAGAGGAACGGTTAGCTTGCCCTATTTTACCAACGGTCGATAGGAATGATAGGCGCGTCGCGAATAGGTCTATGACGGAGGCGGACGATCCCTGGTACGTGAAAAGGCTACGGGAAGTTCTAGCCCAACCGAAGGAATTCCCGAATTACCGTGTCCGCGAGGGACGGTTGTATGTCTACCGCCAAACCACCAGGCGAGTGTTCCGTGAGGGAGATGCGACTGGGTGGAAATTGGTCGTCCCAAGGTACGCCAGAGAGGAAGTCCTGAGAGAGTGCCATGACGCTGCCCATGCGGGCCACATGGGAGTCCAGAAAACCTACGACAGGACATTCCTCTCCTATTTCTGGCCAAGGATGTTCCGGGATATTGCAGGTTATGTACGGCATTGCGGGATATGCAAGAGGATCAAGGTGGAACAACGCTCACCCCTCGGCCTGATGGATCGGCGGGTGGTGGAGAAACCCTGGGCGGTAGTGGCGACAGACATCATGGGCCCTTTTCCCCCAAGTCGTGCGGGGAATGTGTACGTTCTCGTGATCCAAGACCTGTTTACGAAATGGATCGAGGTCTGTCACCATCGTCGAGCGACGGGAAAAAAGATTGGCGAGGCCCTGGAAGAGCTGGTCTTTTCTCGCTGGGGTACCCCTCAGGTCCTGCTAATGGACAATGGTACGGAGTTTAATAACCAGACCATTCGTGCCGTCGCTACCGAGCGGGGCGTGTATCACACGACCACGCCGCCATACCACCCCCAAGCCAACCGAGTCGAACGAGTAAATAGGGTCGTGAAGATAATGATGGTTTCCTTCTTGGAGGAACTTGGAGGATCTTGGATCACAGGGCACACCTGTTCGGGGACTGTCACCTCTCGAAATTTAAATTCGCGTTCAACACGGCCGTACACTCATCTATCCTCAACACACCGGCGTTTCTAAATTTCGGGAGGGAACGGCGGCCCCATGATTTCTATAGAGCCAGGGAAGAAGGCCAACTCGAAATAGTTCCCTTGGCACCCAAAAAATGGTCCGCTCGCGTCCGGGATCTCGTGAAAGTCCACGCTAAAGTCCGTCATGATCTGGAGGAGGCTTATCAACGCCAGGCCGTGCAATACAACCGGCATCGGCGCGAGAGAATGTTTGAGGTAGGGGACGTAGTCCTACGAAAGCAACGGATTTTGTCCTCCGTGGTTCAAAATATCGCGGCGAAACTCGCGCCGAAATACGCCGGTCCGTTTCAAATTATCCGCGTACTGTCTCCTGTGGTATATGAGGTTCAAGACCAAAACGCGGGTAGCGTCGTGAAAGTTTCGATAGAGGATCGAAACGGGGATAGGTAAACCTCGGGGATAGGTAAACCTTACCTATCCCCGTTAGATGGAGCATTTCCGGCCATAACCGCCATGGACACCGAAGATACGGAAGTGGATGGAGAAGGTGATGCAGATCCGGCGGGTATGCTGCGAAGCTGGGATGACTCCGGAGGAGGCAGAAGAGGAAGCCCGGTGGCTGGCCGAGCCCTTTCGCCCTCCGGAAGCCAGTAACAAGGCAGCGGCGGGCCGCCAAATGGTAGTCCACAGCTCGATCCCGCTGTGGGGTCCTCTCCCGGAACGAGTCCCAGAGGGGAGCAACGTTCAAGAAGGGGCTGGGGAGCAATCCCTGACACCCGTCTCCAGCCGCAAAGCACGGGGAGCTAGGGTACAGATATCCCCACGACCACCCCTGCCAAGGCCCGTGCCGTGCACCCGCCGGGGGTTTTGGAATTGCAGCTCCCTCGGCTATAATAAGGGCGAATGCCCGAAACCGATGAGGCCGGAGGGGTTCTGCTTCGTCTGCGGACGCGTGGGCGTGACCGCGGGGACATGCGGCATTTGTCGGGCGTATTGGGAAAGCCCGGGGCCGGTGTCCGTACAGCGGGAACGAGAGAGACAGCGGAAGGCTAAGGACTCCCAAGAGGAGTGACGAGGACGCTCGTAGGAGCTACCTTGTCGAACACTTACTTTTGTTTGTTTTGCGACAGATAGGTCGCCAACGGACTAACAGTTTCGGAAGGCCAAGTGGCCCAAATAAAACCCCTTGAGGATAATAAACGTGTCGTTATTAACCCCAGATCCTGGATTGACTCCCGTCTTTATAATAGTTATAGTTTCTTAAACCCTTCCCGGTGTTGGCGTCTTGGGTCCACACAACATGACTTTGGTTCCGGAATTTGAAAGGGAACATGTTTGGCAGGCTATGAGTAACTACCTCGCGTCTGAGTGCTGACGAAATGGCGCTGGATTTCTCTGGTAGGTATCTTTGAGGGGAGACGAGTTCTTTTTTTTGTTTCTCTGGGCCACGGAGCGATGGGAGCGAGGCGACGGTCTTAAAGGGCCGGTTCGTCCTTTCTACAGGGAGGGAGGACTTGTGACGTGGCAATTTCTCACGTCACAATATATTAACGGTGGATCAGGCTCGGCGCATGGAAGGGCACCCTCTGCCATCCAGGAACCCCCCCAAGCGATTTCCCAGGGCCCAGCTTAGCGCAAAATTATTTTATTAACACTCTCATTTTTATTTTTGTTGTACTTCGTCAGCGAACGGCGTGTTTTCACCGTTTCACCGTTTCACCGTTTCAAAGGACAGGATCGGGGAACGAGTCGAGAATCGAATGGCAATGGAGTTACCGAACCTGGCGCACACGGTCTCGCGACGAGGCGTCGCTCTTCTACACTCAATACCAGCGGATCCCAATAAGAAGGAGGGGGGTCTCGCCTAATAACGGCCCTCCGCACCTCGTGACAATGGGTTCCATTGGGTATCGACGAGCGACAACGGAAAATCGCAAATTCCAAGGATGGGTCGCCGGCTCGAAGCCCAACTCCGAGCTGTCCGTCTCCCTCTACAGCCGGTCATCATCCCGATCATCAGTCCGTAACCCAATCAGGTCCCGGGACGGGAGCTTAAGGCAATGTTCACGTTCACTAATTATGAAAATGTGAACGTTATCAGCAAGGTCAACGCTGGAAAATCGAAAAGGCTGTGACTAGGCTAGGAGTGGGGGTCGGAACCCAGGTCCGCGGAAAGGCTCCTCGCGAAAATATCATCACTTGAGTTCTGATCTAGAGCGAAGAGAGGTGCACTTCCCAAGCCGTAGCCGTTCTCGCCACGCAAGAAACCGACGCTGCCAGAAGAATCGGGGATCAAAACCGAGGTTTAACCGGATCGAGATCTTCAGAAACTGTAGCGGTGAGGCCGTCGTTCGCTCGTTAGGACTCATTGCAATGCGCGCGCTGTGGCCCGCTGGGTAAAGTACTGAAATTTGAGATTATTAAGAATATTGAAGTCACGAGCGATATTGTCGTGGCGGAGCAGTCATGAACCGGAAACATCGAGTGACCCTGCGCGATTCCGTCTCTCGCGAAGACCTTGCTCAGATTAATTTAATGTAGAGCCGCCGAGAGGGGTTCACCTTTCAAGTACCACAACGAAGGTCATTTAGTCTAAGGTAGAGTTAAGATATCATGTGTTTGTCCGTGCTGAAATCGGGATATCATGTGTTTGTCGTACTGAAATCGAGATAAAATTACGATCAAGAAAGAAATCTGTACAATTTTTTGGAACAATAAGAGGACCGCGAATTGCGCGTATCCCGAACCGCTCCCGCCATATGCGAGTCGCGAGATAATACAATTGATTACAGTTGTCACCAAATCTCGGAGTGTTCTTGTAAAATCTTTTTGTGTTTTTATCGCGGATCAACCCCACCCCTCTATCAAATTCAGGGCTGCGGCAATCGGGCAAAAGACATCTCGTCGATTCGTTGAGAAAAATTAATTTGTCGCGTAAGAATTTGCGCGGCTGGCGCCCTATCGGGTACGAGTCTGACGAGAGCGAATTTTGGGACGCGAGTACCGGAAATCGTGTCACAATGCATACATTACTTGTGTGATCCATACATTGTACTTTTATACAATCATGATTCGATCTTTTTAGTATAATAGTAATATAGTTTTAAAAAATAAAATATTGAGAAAAATAGTATTTCTAGGGTTTGACTATTTTGTGTACGTTTCTAGTAAATTTGCTTGGCTTTGGCATAAAAAGTTATTTCACTTCTTTTCTACGTTTGAATTGAAAAAGTAATAATGTAAATAAAAGAATTGTTTGACAAAAATCACAAGTATTTCGAGGTTAATAAGAATTTTGTAGATAGCAAAATGACCGATAATGTTTTCGAGGGGATTTTTTATTGGTGTTTTTTTTTACTTAGTCAAGTTTTTAAAGGGGATTCCATATCTTTTTGAAATAAATATACAGGGTGAGGCACTAACTGTTGCCACCTTGAATATCTCCGTAATTATCGATGTCACAAAAAAATGTTTGAAACAAAAGTTGTACCGTACGAAAGGGGTCATCAAATGCGACCATTTTTTTTATCTCAGTGGAGGCGCTGTCGCACAGTAAACGTCACCTTCACTTTTTTAAATGGGACGGTACATTTTTTTCAATTATCTTGTAGAGCATCGAAAACTGCATAAAAAACATTTAGGAGTCAAAGTCGTTCAAGGTCATTTAAGATCAAAAAGTGACATGAACTTTATTTTTATGTTAAATTACCTTTATTCACAGTAGATGTTCAAAGTGATTGCCATTGGAATCAATGCAGTATTGCAATCTCCTCATCACGGATTGTGTAGAATTTCTTATCACTTCGGCACTTATCGAATCACAGGCTCGAAGAATTCTCTTACGCATATCATCCGGCGTAGTTGGACGTTCTTTATAAACAAGATCTTTCAAGTATCCCCACAAGAAAAAGTCCAGAGGCGTCAAGTCTGGCGAGCGAGCCGGCCACGATACAGCTCCGCCGCGGCCTAATCCAACTATTTGGAAATCTCTTATGCAATTCATTTCTAGCTATCAGCGAAAAATGTGCCGGGCACCGATCGTATTGATACCATATTCTGTTTCTTGTTTCTAAAGGTATTTCTTCCAATAACGGACCTAATGTTTCTTGAAGGAATGTGGTGTACTTCCTACCATTAAGATTCCCTTCGATGAAATAAGGGCCTATGATTCTATCCCCAATAATCCCACACCATACATTAACCAACCACGGTCTTTGGTGTGCAACTTGCCGCAGCCAATGTGGATTTTCAGTTGACCACAAATACATGTTATGCAAGTTAATATTTCCATGATTCGAAAATGTTGCCTCATCAGTAAATAAAATCCGATTAATAAAGGATTCATCTCTCTGAATCTGGCGTTGAGCCCATCGGCAGAATTCAGTGCGATTCATGAAATCCGTACCAGTTAAGGGATCGTCTCAGTGTGAAATTTTCGAAAAATCGATTTTTTTGTTGTTGCATTATCGGATAGTATACACTGTAATTGTATTTACGCCGGATAGTATACACTGTATTGTATACGCCGATTGATCGTAAGTAAACGATTTATCTAAAAAATTTCCAACTTCAATCTTTAAACGCGTTTTTCTCAGAATAGTGTTTTTCAAAACGGTTTCCACTCTCAAAGGAAGAGTTTTGAAGATATCTAGTTCCCCTTTGAAGAGAACATTTTTAACGTCATTCTTTATAGCGCTATGAAAGCTTTTTTTGGAAATCTTCCTATTTTTTTTTACGAAAAACTGTCGACAAAAAGGGCCAAATTCGATACTTTTTGTTCAAACCGCCGCCATTTCATCAAATTAAATTTAAAAAACCCTTCCATAGCGCGATAGCGACTTTCCTACAGATTAATAATCTTTTTGAAATTTTTGTTTCAGATCAAAATTGCGGCCGCAATCGTGGAAACCGTACAGGACCTTTTTTTATTACGTGTCATTTCAACAATTTATTTAACTATTGTACATCCAATAAATAAACATAAAAAAATCACTTTGTGTTCGTCATGAATGTATTTATTTATTTAAAAAAAACCGGACCGATTAGTTTATTTGAACATTTAAAAAAAAAATCGCGAAAATCAGTGATTTTTCGGAGGGTCACACTGAGACGATTCCTTAATTCCTGGTGGAGACTGATGTGGTAAGGATGATATTTATGCCGATGTAGAACACGTAGAATACTTGTTTGTCTTACGCCAGATTCCCTCGCAATTTGACGAGAACTCGCACAAGGGTCTCGATGAGCGGCGACAAGAACACCAATTTCCGTTTCTTCGTTAGTAACTCGCTTTTGTCGGTTACTTTCTCGGCGGGTTAAGGATCCAGTTGTCCTCAGTTTAGTGTACAAAATTTGAAATGTACGGCGTGTAGGATGAAAACGTTCAGGAAATCGTTCAGTGGGTAAGTTTCTACCTCTCACTGCATTTTTCTAACATTCTCCGTAAATTTGAAGCATATAAGTTTACTCTTCAAAAGAATACATCATTTACATTCGCTTGATTCATTAATACTAGTCTCACCATTCTTACTATCGTTATCTTGAGTTTGTTTAGGCGAAACATTGTACAATGTTCCATGTACATTGTACGTTTGGTGCCGTTGTTTACATACAAGACAATAGCAAGACTTCAGCGATAAGTGCCGAAGTGATAAGAAATTCGTGATGAGGAGATTGCAACACTGCATTGATTCCAATGCCAATCCTTTTGAATATCTACTGTGAATAAAGGTAATTTCACATAAAAATAAAGTTCATGTCACTTTTTGATCTTAAATAACCTTGAACGGCTTTGACCCCTAAGTGTTTTTTATGCAGTTTTCGATGCTCTACAAGATAGTTGAAAAAAAATGTACCGTCCCATTTAAAAAAGTGGAGGTGACCTTCACTGTGCGACAGCGCCTCCACTGAGATAAAAAAAATGGTCGCATTTGATGACCCCTTTCGTACGGTACAACTTTTGTTTCAAACATTTTTTTGTGACGTCGATAATTACAGAGATATTCAAGGTGGCAACAGTTAGTGCCTCACCCTGTATATACAGGGCTACTGGTCATTGGTCACGATCTTTTGAAAGGGTTATCGGACATTTTCCGCTGTCAAATAACCTAACAATGTTTTATGCAAAAGTGAACCAATTTCGAGATATTTTTTTAAATTTTAATATAAACATGAATATAGTATAACCTAACTGTACAAAAACCATGCATATAAATGAATGTCGATGTGAATACCAGAGTATAGCATATCTCAGAACAATACTGTAAAAGTCGCACTTTTAAAGCTCCCAGTCGATCTTAAATTCATCAAATGATCAAATTACCGATCACGAGGAGTTTTTTTATGAACATTTTTGGATAATCCAACGAGTGATTTATTTCGAGATAAAAGTTGCAATAGATAAATTATTTTCAAAAGCCAGGCAAGAACTCACGCACTACTAGTACCTACATGCAAAGGAGATTAAAAGTAAGTTGCCATTGTAATACAAGCAAAGCAACCAGCCACAATAAATAATGACGTCCAACCATAAATCCAAAGGATAATATAAAAACATTCAAGAAAACTCAAACAATCGCAAAAGCTTTGAGAATTCATTTGAGAACTCGAAATATCGCTTTTCCATGGCCGTTATTTATATTGCGACGTAGATTAATAAACAAACGTAATCGATGACGAGCCGGGTGCGCACCGCCGATCGTCTTGTTCCGTGTATATTCAGACTTCGCTTCGTGACCATGCATGCGACGTCGTTGCGCATCATTTCCAGTCTACTTGTGTGGTACTTACATTGTACTTTTATTAGGAGTACAAATAAGCCTTCGCCGTTTGACAAAAGATACAAACAGGATCCACCAGGAGGTCATGGTTGAAATTGACAGACGTAAAACGTCATATCGTAAGGTTGGACATCTGGCATCTTGAAATATTAGCGATTTTGTATCAGCATCACATAATTTTTTTCGTGCGAAAATGTCGAGTTTTGTTTCGAATAAGCTTAATTTGCGGGAACTTTTGATTTACTTCTTTAATTTGAAAAAATCTGCAGGTAAGGCGCATCCATTGCTTGTAAAAGCATATGGTAACGCTGCTTTAAGGGGTTACCCGCACTTGCGATTTTGAAAAAATCGATTTTTTTATTGCATTTTTTTTAAGTATAAGTATCCGGGCCCATACTTCTGTATGGGCCCGGAATAGATGACTCTATGTAAGTTTACAAAAAAAATATTTTCTTCGTGTAAACTGAAATTGAAACTTTAAACGCGTTTTTCTCAAAATGGCATTCTGAAGTCGGTGACCAAGATTACTCGAACACTAATGAACCGATCTTCTTGAAATTTTGCAGGCTTATTTAATACATAAAAATGTAGTCTTTAATCGTTCGATTTTTTTTTCGAAAAAAATGGCCGTTTTTTTCGTTAAAATCGAACCATTAACTTTGACTGTCCGCCATTTGGTGAAAAATGAATATTTTTTAAAATCCTTCGATTAAAGACTAGTTTATACTTATATTTGACTAAATCCATCCGCATTTTTTTTCAGATGATCCACTTCGCCGCAATGATAGTCACCGCAAACCGTGTATATAAAAACATTATTTCATTGACGGCCATTTGCCACTAAACAATGTAATATTTTTCAATAAAAAAATTACTGAAAGTTCTTCAAGATGTGTTCTTTAAGATGGTATATTGATCGATTAAAAAAGTTTTGTAGTTTTCTTTATAAAAATTCATGAAAAGGCCTTTTTTGCGCTACAAGTGAGGGTAACGCCTTAAGGGACAACACCACTGTGACGGCTTCACAAAATCGATTTTTTGAAAACCATCTAGAAAAATCTAAAATACATTTAAGATTAAGATGCCGTTGGACCCAGGTCGAAAAAATAATTATTTTCGGAGATATTGAATATTTTGTGGAGCGGTGCAGCGCTCCGTGACGCTCGGGGTCCCGCGCAGCTGCGCGCCTCAGGGTCGGCAGGTATACCGGGATATGTAAATTTGAGCAGAGACGATTTGCTGCAGCGTTGTTTGGGCGGCTTCACGCAAAACAATAACGAAAGCTACAACAAATCAGTTTGGGCAATAGCCCCCAAGTGTCAGTCCGGGAGCAAAAAAATCGTCGATATTGCAGCTGATATCGCGGTATTATTATTCAATGATGGCCTGAGAAGCCTCATGAAAGTTTTGGAGACGTTGGGGATAACTATCGACCCAAATTGTTTCAATTTTTGCGTTGAAACCGACGCAGCGCGGATCGAGCTGGCGGAGCGCTCGCTCACAGACGCTGCAAAAGAGGCAAGAAGAGCCTCTACAAGTTCGAGAAAAGATGCTAGGGACAATGATTTGCTTCTTGAAGGCCAGCTATATGGTGCCGGCATCGCTGATTAAAGGTAAAACATTTTTTTTCCAATTTATCGCATAAATTAACAAACCTAATACTTTGAACGCGTTTTTCTCAAAACCACTTTTTTGAGTGCGGCACGCAGCAGAACTCGAGCAATTTTTATCCGATCGACTTCAAATTTGGACTGCATCAATAAAACTAGATTATCTAAAGAAGTACATAGGATTTTTTCGATATCTCAATAATAAAAAAAGTTATAGCCTATTTTCGACGAGAAATTTTGCTCGAAAATCGTTCTTTAATTTCTGTTCGGATAGCTCGCGAAACTTAGAGTAGTGTAGGCGCAGCGCTGGGGCAGGTCTCGAAATGATCAAACAGCGGATGTGCAGCGTAAAAGCATTGTTAATCTTTATTATTGTTGTCGTCGATAAAATACAATCTGCTTGCTCGCGGTGCCTCGCTCCAGTACAGTTGCGGCACAGTGGTTGTTCGTTTTAGTCTGGGTAGCCGTAGAGCAGTAACGAGGTGGAGTCTTGGCGAGTGGTGAAGGAGCGGTCTTACTCCAGCGTGGAGAAGTCCAGCGTCGATTCCTTACGTCCCATGTTTGAGAGAAAGCGTCTGGCAATGATTGCCTCGACGTGTAGTAGCTCCAGTGTCTGACGTCAAAGCCCGACAGCTGTGAGTTGCTCTTCTGGTCTTTGCTTCGCGGAGCGGCTCCTTATATTCAAGTCCTCGGCGCTCGCCACTGACGAGAAGCGCTTCCAGCTCGTCTCCATCTAGTGGCGAGCCGCGGTACTTCGGTGAGCCGCCCCAGCGGCGCGTGCACGTCGGGTGGCTTAACGGTAGGCGTGCGCGTGTATCGGGCGAAGTTGCCCGTACTCGTGCGAGGCGGGTAGCGCGAGGTTAGGCGCAAGTCTCGCTCAATTTCAAAAGCGTGCCTATTTTTAAAAAATCAATATTTTTTCAAATCCCTATGTACTTCTCTTCAAAATATCATATTATTAACGAAAACACTCGTTATTTTTTTTTCAGATCGACTTTGAAGAGAGTTCTGCTGCGTGCTGCGAACCACTGCAGAGGCAACAGTACCTGACGCGGGATCTTCCCCAGCGTGACCATGGGGCGTGAAAAATTTGAAATTTTTTTTTATGTATTCTCAATAAACAACGAACAAAACAAAAAAAATTTTGAATATCTCTTTTTTTTCCACAAAAAAAAATTCTTGAAAAATGGCAAAAAAACAGGGGATCACAGTAGTGTTGTGCTTTAAGTGAGAAGAGTTGTCGTGAGTGGTTTGAAAAATTTAAGAACGGTGAGGTTGATGTCGAAGACAAAGAACGTAGCGGAAGGCCGTCAGTGCCCGAAGACGCGGACTTAGAAGGATGATTGGAGGGAGATTCGTGCCAAACGCCAGAGTTCCCGCAAATGACGCTTACGCGGCTCAAAAATCGGGAATTTCACCAAAAAAATTATGTGATGCTGTTACAAAATCGCTAATATTCCAAGGTTATGGTCTTCCCAGATGTCCAACCTTACGATGTGACCTTTCACATCTTACAATTTCAACCATAACATCAGAGACTTATTTATACTGCTAATACATAATGGTGACACCATTTCCATGTAACAACAGTAAGATGATTTTTATAATATGAATAAAATAATACGCAAATTATCATTCCTAAGGCTTAATAATTTTGTTTACAAATTTTTTTAGTAAGCTTGCTTGACTATAGTATTGTTACGTCCGAAGCCGTTTAGAAAAGATATATATTTCTAGAGTTATAAGCGTCGAGCGGTAAACGCTTTACTCCGATTACTACCCTAATGAGTCACGAGTGCTCTTCGGGATAATAATTATGTGGGAACGTTTGCTGTGAGACCTCGAGAGATCTTGTTTCTTTTATGGATTTAGGAAATTGATAATAACGGGACTTCAATGTCTTGAGTCACACAATAGTTTAATAAACACTCGATGAAATAATAATTTGGTACATTCCAAGTAAATTTATAATGTGATAAATACCTTTGACAATCAGGAGCGGTATCGTCGCTTTACAATAACGTATTCTTGCTTTCGTTGAATATTTCTTTAAACACACACGCGTACTCTCACAATCTTCTGGAGATCTGGTCGCGGATTAACAATAACTTGTACATGAAATATTTGGTCGTTTGACCCTTTTGATTATAAAACAATATAAATTGACTTTTATAATTACGCCGAATCACACTCTTCTACAGAAGAGCCGGATTTCGAACAGCGTAACGACGCGTGAAAATTTTGGTTGAGACTGAACTTATTATAATATACGTCCGATACTACTGTCGGATCACTCTCTTCTACGGAAGACCTGGATTACGAACAGTGTATCGGCGTTAAAAACTTCGGCTATACTGCGCTCTTGTCGTCGAGACAAGGAGGTTTTATAAGGGTGAGATGACTTTGCCAGAAGGGCTACCCTCTTAATTTGGGCACAGAGAAGAACTATTTTTCGTCTAATATCCGAGAGTTCGACCTCCTCGGAGATGCAATAAAGGTTGGATATTTTGGATCTCTACTATGTCGCCTTGCCGATCCCTATCAGAGGGCTTGAGGCTCCGGCCGGAAAACTTTTATTACTGCTCTCATGCAGAGCGGGAAAAAATAGCAGAGCGGCTCGCTACACGAAAATACATGCATTAGGTATTGTGCCCAGTTGATAAACAAGGAAAGCGTATATCTGCGCTATGGTATGTGATGCACGCGTCTATGGCGTGTGAGAAGCAATACAATTGTGATAGGTATCTCGAACGCTTATATTTTTGGTTGCGGTAAAAAAAATAAAAATAGCTGACTCTATTGCTTCTCGCACGTGTACAATTATGTGTATGCTGGTCAAAAAGAAATCACAGAAAAACGTCGTACGTGACACCTCCCCACTTAGACTAGTCATCGTCCTCGGTGAATTCAAATTTATGCATATTAAAATATGGCTGTATTGGAATATGTATAAATGGTACAAGCATCATTGACTCTAAGTTTGAAATATGATTTCAACTTCTGGTTGTAAAATTCAGGGTCGTAAGGAGTAGGGTACTAAGTTTTTCAAAGGGGATGTGGATTATGAATGTCGTTCTGATAGCGTTTCTCCATAGACTCGTCGTCCTTGGTGTGGGTGACAATATATTTCGTGCCGTTCGACATCTGACGAGGGTTTTGATAATGAGTTCGGTTATTGATCGATCGGTATTGGTTTTGTAAATTCCACCTGATGTGCATATATGTCTTCTGACAATGCTCTCCTCATGGAAGATACATCTAGACATTGCGATTGTTCAGCGGATTACAAATCGAGGTTGTATGTAGCCGTCAATGTTTCGACCAGGGACGGACATATAAAAATATGTATAAACGTGTGTGTATATATATATATTTATGTACCCCCTTTTTTTTAAACCGATACTCTCCACTCGATGTTCTTGAATACGCATCGAAATATGTTGGGAACTGATTTGACATACTGCGGTAATTCCGGATATAAGGATCGGAACAGAGGGTAGGTGAAGGCTGCAATATCGAAGTTGAATCCATTGGTATATAATAGAAAGTTTAAATATTCTGACTTCCAATCACGATATCATTCTTTCTTGAAATTTAATATGCATTAATTTGCGTCCGTTATCGTTGTCATTATAGTTATTAGTTAATGTCGGTAATGTATTACTATGTATCATAGGTTTTTCAACGTTCTGTCTATAGTTTTCTATATTGACAACATTTGTTTGTTTTAATGGGTATACGGTTAACGTATGGTTATTACGGTTTTTCGCCTCGAACGACATCATGAAAGACAGTTTGGTACTCCAGTATAGCAGATCAGTTCGGCATTTTCGCAGCCATCGCTTCCGTGGGCATTCTTGCAGTTCTTAATATTTGAGCGCCGTCAGCGATGTTGTCTTTGTTGGACAGCATCCAATGCGTCGATGGATGTGGCTTGCTTGTTGTTCGTCGCCCTTAAGTTTTGTTGGAAATGATGAGGTGTCATTCAGTCGACGTGAGGCGAGGTTTAGCCTTAGGTTCGTGGTAGAGCCGGTAATGCTGTCGATTAGTTAGTCTTCATGAGCG
Organism: Ophion slaviceki; assembly: GCA_944452715.1. Taxonomy (NCBI): domain Eukaryota; kingdom Metazoa; phylum Arthropoda; class Insecta; order Hymenoptera; family Ichneumonidae; genus Ophion; species Ophion slaviceki. The sequence goes on along the minus strand of OX101785.1, from coordinate 35,154,100 downwards.
GGTGAAACACAATTTCCGAGTGGAAGCGAGGAGAGAATTGTAATTATTTTGTATACATTTGTTTTGTTCCTTTGGAAATCCTTTGAAAAATAAGAAAAACGTGTTATTGATGCACACATACAAAAAAAATATAACATTAGTGATATTCAACTATAAAGTATTAGTAAGTCACTCAAAGTAGTAAGATAAATTGTCATCGTATACAAGGTTTTAGTTTGTCTAAATGTTTAATTATACGTTTTCCAGTTTCTGTTTCTCGTACAGCATTATGATTGTTGAGGATTTCAGTTATCAAATATGGTCCGGTGTAATGACAGTCGAATTTTCCTCTTCGCGGTTCTTTTATAACGTAGGCTATATCTCCCGGTTTGAAGTTAACTTCGTGAATTTGCCTATCGTAGTACCGTTTGGAGCGATATTTGGATTTTAATAACGATTTGGAAGCGAGTTGTCGCATTTCATTCAATCGGGATGTAAGGTCGCACAAGTAATCGCCATAAGTTTCGATTTTCTCAGCGGAAGGAAAAGAGCTTGGGATACGGGCAGGTTTACCGTATACGAGTTCCAAAGGAGTGAAATTAGTAGATTCGTGGATTGAGGTGTTATAGGAGAATATTGCAAAAGGGATGAGTTTGTCCCAGTCTTCGTATTTGTCAATGTAATGCTTAATAAATTCAGTCAAGACAATGTGGCTTCGTTCTAAAGATCCATTGGATTGGGGATGGTAACCTGAAGTTGTAACGTGTTTGATTTTAAATAGTTTGGCACGGTGGTGAAACACTTGTCCAACAAAGGATCCGCCTTGATCGCTCAGAATGATTCTTGGGGTTCCAAAATGAATTATGACGTTACGAGCTAGAGCGTCAGCAATTGTTTCAGCTTTTATATCGGGTATGGGTACAGCAATGCAATATTTCGTCAGATTGTCCTGTATGGTGAGGATATGTCGATTTCCGTTTGGCGTTATGGGCAATGGTCCCACTGTGTCGATCGAAATTTTGTCAAAGGGTTCTGCTGGCGTATCAGTAATTATCATAGGCTCGCGTGTTTTAATCCGAGTCAGTTTTTGTTCTTGACAACTGGGGCAAGTTCTGACGTCTTCCGTTACTTCAGCTTTGAGGTTAGGCCAATAAAATCGTTCTCGAATACGTCGATAAGTTTTAGTTACTCCTTTATGTCCGCCTACTAAACTCTCGTGATACTCGGAAATTATTTCGCGTCCTATTTCTTCGTCCGGTATTACAACATTACCTTGGCAAAGGACAATAGAACAATCGCAATCGTTTAAACATTCTTCGAGTATTTCCGTTATAAAAGCGTGACTGTAAGTTTCTAGCATGTCTCCCGGTTTTGATATCCGTAATGATTTGATTTGATACTCTGTTATCACGTCTTTTACAGTATGGAGCGCGTTTTTCAGGTCTTGGATTGAAAAAGTTTCAAAGTGTTTACTTTTCAGTACAGCACTAAAAATGTTGTGTTGCAGTTTGTCGTAACTAAGACTTGATTGCATTTAGGCTTTTTCCATTTGATGTCTTGTGGGCAAATTTTATCCGTTTCAATAAGCAATCGTGAAATCATAGTTGTAAACTCACAGTCGGCCGAAATAAAGTGCAAATAATTTCCTTTGTGATAAGTTAAGTTTTCATTAGTAATACTTATTTGTATTTTCTTTTCATCCTTTTCCATATTAGGGTAAAACAATGCAGGTGGAATCGTACTTGAAACCGTTGTGTTGAGCCTTGTATCCGGAGGTTCGTCAATTTCCGCGTTTTCAATTTCGAGTTCGTTATCACTATCTGCAGAATCGGGATTCGATATTAATTCATTGAAGTGAGGTCGTCTTGATGAATTAGATTCGTCTTCATCGGTACTGGTTTGTATGTTATTATTTATTGCGGGAGTCGATCTACCCGTGGGATGTCGAAACGTAATTGCGGATTCCCCAAAGTTCGCTACTTCATCGTCAGCGTCATCGGAGTCAGTATGTTCGTCGGTTTGGGTGGCACATGTTTTATTCGCACCTGAATTTCCGTGGGTATGATCCCACCAATATTTATCCCTATTGTCTGAATTCGGGCTTTCATTGTCATTTATTTAAACTATATTTTTATTCTTTGAGACCTTGGGTAAGTTTTCGTTTTCGGAAGGTTCGTCAGTCTGAAGGCTTTCGTCGATGTCAAAAGCAAATTTTAAAGCGTCTGTAATCCGTTTCATCGGTCGGGATGATGGCTCGTTTGAACGTACTTGTGGCAATGTCCGTTTAGGGACAAGGCTAGGAAATGCGCTGTGTCGGGCCCGTGCGGTAGGAGGTGCCCTTTCAGTGTTTGATGTGATTGCAGAGAAATGTTGTTTTTGCGTGGTTCGCGAGGTTTTGATAGGTACTGCTGGAACATTGGGGGTAGTTTTACGATTTCGTACTTAATTATTGGATTAGAAGAAGTTGCAATCCGTGGGGTTACTGTCATTGATGTTTTCTTAGTGGAAGATGAAATTGGTAATATAATCTTATCGGTGGTAACGGGATTTCGGGAAAGGGCATCGGCGTTTGAATTAAGTCGCCCTGGTTTGTATACAAATGTGTATTCGTATTCGCGTAATCTTATTCTCCAGCGCATCAATCGTTGAACTGGCAATTTTACTGAATCAATCCATCTCAACGGTTCGTGATCACTTACGAGCGTAAAGTTTCGTCCGTACAAGTAAGGTCTGAAATGTAATATTGCGTATACCACGGCTAGACATTCTTTTTTAGTTGTTCCGTAATTTTTCTCGGCTGGATTTAATAGTCTTGACATGTACGCTATGGGTTTGTCTTCGCCGATTTTTCCTTGACTCAATACTGCACCGATTGCGTAATTTGATGCGTCAGTCGTTAAAATAAAAGGTTCTTTAAAATTCGGATATTGCAAAATTGGAGTGGAGCATAAAGCTCTTTTCAAGTCGTCGAAACTTTTCTGTTGTTCTGGTCCCCATTTAAATTCTACACCCTTTTTCAATAAATCTGTCAACGGCTTAGCTTGTCCCGAGAAATTCTCTATAAATCTTCTGTAATAACCCGCTAGGCCAAGAAATTGTCTGATGTTCGTTACTGTCCTAGGGATTGGAAATTTATCGACCGCTTCGGTCTTTTTAGGATCAGGATGAACGCCTCCGTCACTGATCACGTGTCCGAGATCGATAACTTCTGTATTAAGAAATTCGCATTTATCGGGTTGTAATGAGAGATTGGCGTTACTGAGTTTAGCAAAAAGTCTGCGGACCTTTATACCGTGTTCCTCTAGAGAAGAATCGAAAACTACAATGTCATCGAGGTAAACAAATAGTTCAGTGTCTTGTAAATCAAGTAGTACTCTGTCCATTAATCTTTGAAAAGTAGCAGGTGCGTTCTTAAGACCGCAAGGCATTCTAACATATTCGTAGTGTCCGTTAGGGATGCTAAAGGCTGTTTTCTGTCGGTCCTTGGGATCCATTTCTATTTGGTGGAAACATCGCTTATTGTCTTTTCATTTAATGCGCGAAAATCGATTACCATCCCCCATCGTTTATTCCCTTTTGAATCTGGTTTCTTGGGAACAATCCATAGAGGCGAATTATACGGAGAAACCGAGTCGATAATTATATTATTTTCGGTAAGTTTCTTCACTTGTTTGTTAATTTCTTCTTTATGTACCGGAGGCTATCGGTATTGTCGAATTGTCACAGGTAATTCGTCCGTCGCAGGTATGCTATGTTTGATCTCTGACGTGGCCGGTAGTTTATCACCAGGCAGATAAAATAGGTGTGAAAAATCGTTTACAAGATCGAAAACGTGCTGTCGTTCTTCTGTATTGAGATGATCCAAGCGAAGAGATTCTTGAATGATTTTAATTCTTTCATCGTACGTTTTATGCGTATGGGCGTCAATATCATCGTTAATGTCGTGGTCAATAAAGTCTTCTTCACTTTCGTAATAATCGAACGGCAATATCTCTTGTGGCGGTAGCTCAATTTGTAAATCGTCTTCGTATGCATTAATTGCATACACATAGCATGTGTCATTGTTATTTGCAACAACGGCATTTCCAATAAAAACGTGATCTAATGTCGGTACTCGGGGTAGAAAACCTGTTTTCAAATCTGTTTTTAATAGTTTTATCGACACTTGGGTACGACTGCGGGCCTTGAGGTTAAAAATGGTATTGTTATTTTCCGTAGGTAACTCGATTGGTGAATGATAAATGCGAGGTTGATTCCCTTCGACTCTTTCAAAAGGAATAGGTGTAATTGTTCGAAAAAGGTTACTTCAGTCGTCCCTAGCGTATATATTTTATCGGGTGTTATACCTGATAGCGTAAGCGATTCGTGTGTTGGAATTATACACCGTCGTTTTAGCGATCTCAGTTTAATTATATTTATATCGGCACCAGTATCAATAAGAAAACGGCCGTAACCATTTTCGAGTTCGGGGGCACGTAGCGTTATTATTGGTGACCGTCTTTGTCCGTCGGTCCATCTAACGTATCGTCTACCGTAAGGAATTTCACAGTCGAGGGACGCTGAGTTTGTGATTCGCTCGTCGATGCGTTCATTCGACGGGCGGGTTTCAAGTTTAAATTCTCGCTTGAATTAGTGCGTTGGAAAGAGATTGTCTTCGTTTCGTCGAATTCCCCGCGAGAGAATCTTTCGTCTTTAAGAGGCTGATTTTGGTACATAGGATAGGAAGGTGGATAATGATTAGGAGGATAGCCCGGCCAAGGTGAATACATAGGCGGCATGTAAGGCATAGGGGGGTAAGCTTGTGGTGCGTTGAAATGATTCTGGGGGAAGTTCGGAAAATTTCTGTGTACAGGCCTTCTTATGAATGGCCGCTGTTGGAAGTGATCTGAATTCTTTTCGAATGTTCGATTATTTGGAGACAGAAAGTTTGGTTGGAAGTTACCTCGAAAATTGGGATTTTTATCGTTAGGATCTCTTTCTTCCCGAGGGTAAAAAGATACATGACGTGATTCTACGTTTCTCGGGCTCTGATATGATGGCTGAGTTTGAGTGAAACATAATGAATTTGAATTTCTTGCATTGGCGCCCTGCATATCTCGTTCAATGCGTTGGACTACTCGAAAAGCTTCTTCCAGTGTTTGTGGATCTTGAACGCTAATTGCGTATAACAGAACGTCGGATAACCCTCTTTTAAAAGATTCTAAGGCCAATCCGTCGAGCATAGGCAACATTTGATTTGATTGTTCTTCAGTAAATTTATCCTTCAGAGCAGCTATCGCACTCGTTCGCAATTGTTTGATTCTTGTGTAATAGTCAAGGACTGTTTCGTCGCGTCTTAGTCTAACAGCTTGAATTTCCGCACAATAGAAGGGGTATGATTTTTTTGGCGAAAAATATTCTTTTAAGGCGTCCGATAGACTTTGAATCGAATTAATTTCTTTATCAGCGATTGCATCGCGAGCGGTTTCTTTCAATTTCGAACAAACGGCTTTAAAGAAGGCATTACGTAAGCCATCAGGCACAAACGTAAGACCATTTTCAACATCTTGTATAAAAGCTTTTAAAGGCATATTTTTGCTATTAAAATTTGGCACATGGAGCAGTGCTTGTTGGAATGCTATACATTCACCCATACTTGTTAACATTGCATCAGTGATGTTTTGATGGTGAGTGAGATTTGCAATCATTTCGGCGTTTGCCATTTTTTCTTCTTATTTTTTTTGTAAATATAAACGTAATTAAAGATTCGATTATTTATTTATTTCATTCATTTATTTTGCATTAATTTTTGTTTTTATTTTTATTTTCAAATGAATTTTACAAATTAAAAGAAACGTTCAGCATATCCCACCGCTGTTACCAAAATGTTCTGTTACGTCCGAAGCCGTTTAAAAAGATATATATTTCTAGAGTTATAAGCGTCGAGCGGTAAACGCTTTACTCCGATTACTACCTTAATGAGTCACGAGTGCTCTTCGGGATAATAATTATGTGGGAACGTTTGCTGTGAGACCTCGAGAGATTTTGTTTCTTTTATGGATTTAGGAAATTAATAATAAAGGGATTTCAATGTCTTGAGTCACACAATAGTTTAATAAACACTCGATGAAATAATAATTTGGTACATTCCAAGTAAATTTATAATGTGATAAATACCTTTGACAATCAGGAGCGGTGTCGTCGCTTTACAATAACGTATTCTTGCTTTCGTTGAATATTTCTTTAAACACACACGCGTACTCTCATAATCTTCTAGAGATCTGGTCGCGGATTAACAATAACTTGTACTTGAAATATTTGGTCGTTTGACCCTTTTGATTATAAAACAATATAAATTGACTTTTATAATTACGCCGAATCACACTCTTCTACAGAAGAGCCGGATTTCGAACAGCGTAACGACGCGTGAAAATTTTGGTTGAGACCGAACTTATTATAATATACGTCCGATACTACTGTCGGATCACTCTCTTCTACGGAAGACCTGGATTACGAACAGTGTATCGGCGTTAAAAACTTCGGCTATACTACGCTCTTGTCGTCGAGACAAGGAGGTTTTATAAGGGCGAGATGACTTTGCCAGAAGGGCTACTCTCTTAATTTGGGCACGGAGAAGAACTATTTTTCGTCTAATATCCGAGAGTTCGACCTCCTCGGAGATGCAATAAAGGTTGGATATTTTGGATCTCTACTATGTCGCCTTGCCGATCCCTATCAGAGGGCTTGAGGCTCCGGCCGGAAAACTTTTATTGCTGCTCTCATGCAGAGCGGGAAAAAATAGCAGAGCGGCTCGCTACACGAAAATACATGCATTAGGTATTGTGCCCAGTTGATAAACAAGGAAAGCGTATATCTTCGCTATGGTCTGTGATGCACGCGTCTATGGCGTGTGAGAAGCAATACAATTGTGATACGTATCTCGAACGCTTATATTTTTGGTTGCGGTAAAAAAAAATAAAAATAGCTGACTCTATTGCTTTTCTCACGTGTACAATTATGTGTATGCTGGTCAAAAAGAAATCACAGAAAAACGTCGTACGTGATAGTATAAAAAGTTATTTCACTTTTTTGTACATTTAAATTGAAAATATATAATAAAACCACTGTTTAAATAAAAATAAAAAATATTCCAAGATAAACCAGAATTTCAACATGGTAAAAAAAGCGATAATGTTTTCGGAAGAGTTTGTCTGCTCACCGTTCTTTTTTTACTTTTTCAAATTATCTTCGACATGAGTTAGCAATAGATGAAGCGTTTCAATTTCGGAAGTTCATCCGAATGACCGCAAGTAGATCAGAAAAAATAATAGGATTATTTGGTTCGAATAAAAACCACTCGATTCTTTGGCAATCATTGCCTTGTCCTCTTTTTAAATTTGATTGACGAATAGGAGATTCAAGCTCGCAGCAGTGAGCGGACGAACCTTGCGTAGAAAAGAGAGAGGCGGGCGGGGGGGGGGGGGCGGGCTCCTTCAAAGAGACGCGACGAACAATCGTCACCGTGTATGATTCTATGGGGTCACACCACTGTAGAATTAATATTTTTTTTTACTTGACTTAAGCGGAGATAAACACCTAGGAGCCGGAAAAAGGTTATTTTTGTAAATTTTTTCAAGGATAACTATTTGAAATTTCGGATTGGGGTTTTGATTATCTAACAGTATATGCATTCAAAAATATGTTTAATTTTCTTTATTTAAAAATATCAAAAATATACAAGGATATTGTATGATCTTTGGAGCGTCGTAAAAAAATCTGCGTATACGGTACCCACTGACGTTTCTTCAAAAATCATCTGAAAGAAAAAAACCAAAAAGATTATTAAATTAGATACTATAATCTAGTACTTGTCATAGCCGATTTTGAAAATATCGATTTATGACAAAATGGCAGACGTTTGAACATAAATAGTGATTTTTGGGCCCAAAATTAGTTATTATTTTGCCTATAAAACAAAAACTAAGTAACGGAAAAAAATCCTATGACAAGTACTAGATAATGGTGTATAGAATGACCACAAAAAACCTCAAGGCAATCGGTGCATTGGTTTTCGAGAAATTTTGGGTACTGATTTGAAAAACGTGGTTTTGAGAAAAACCCGTTTGAAAATTTGGGAATGAATAAATCATGAAATTTGTCAACTTACATGGAATCATCGATACCAGGCCCATAGTGTAGGTCTTCTACGGTCGACGGAATGTTCATAGCTTCTAAATCGTCGACCGCGACCATCTAGGTGTATATCTCCCCTTAAGAGATGCTTTAAACCATCTAGAATAAGGGGAAACAAGTTTGGTTACTGTAAAACAAGGTCCGCAGGCCCGTGTGGGTCTGCGGTGGCAGTGACTAACCCGTATGCTAGACATCGACCGTTTTCCTCGAAACACAATCTTTTAAAACGGCACGCAGCATAACTCCAACAATTTTCATTCTTTTCACTCCCAATTTTGAGTACATCTTTAAAATAACATTCCGAAGAGAAATACATACGGGATTTTCCATGAGTTAATTATAACATTAGTTATTAACAAATGATTGGCCTTTTTTCTGTCGAAAATCAAGTTTTTGGTTTAACGCTTGCCAATTACACAAAGATTAATATTTTCACAATCCCCTATGTATTTCTCTAGCTATACTCGTGTAAATTAATATAAATTTTTAATTTTTTTTTCTAAAATCAAATTTGCGTCAGCCATACTGCATGCCGCAGAGCATCTCAAACTCAACATGCCTCGCCAGAATGGCTCCAGCGTCACCATTTGATATCATTTTTTAATATGAATTTATTTTTGTTTACTTGAAGTAGCCCTAATAATATCCTCGAATATTACTATTCTCTTATTTGTCGTCCTACCAAAAAAAAAATCGCGAAATATCACTCAATTTTGGACATTTACAGCGGTGTAAGCTTTTAAGGTAAAACGAGCGGGCGCTCTTGATTTCCATCGACTTTCTTCAAATTTTAACCAGAAATTGTTCATATCATTATACATGTTTGAGTAAAATTTGACCACAGTTGACTATTTAGATTGGAAGATATGGGTTTTTAAATAGCAACTTTTAACACTGCAGGGTCTGCATTGACTGAAAGTCAGGTCACATAATTCATCGTACCATTCTATTGTGCATATTACGGGAGACTTTGTCCTTGAAATTTTCAAAAATTCAATTTGAGCTCAACATGAGCAGCTAGAAGAAGAGGAGGGATGCCTCTATGGACCAGGCATTGCCGATTAGCGGTAATTATAAACACATTACAAAACTTTAAACGCGTTTTTCTCGAAAACACGTTTTTAAAAATGGCTGACATTCTCCTGACCGCTGTAATTAAGATATCGACCTGAAATTTGGAGAGCATACTCAGAAAATATGTCTTCATGGAATGACGGATCGTTTTTTCGATAGATACATTTTTACATTTATTATTTATCTTTTTATGCGAAACAAAACGCGAAAATTCGATTTTTTTTAATTGCCGCCATTTTGCTTTGCCGCCAATATGCTTTGAATTTGTGTTTCAGATCAACAAAGAGGGGGCAGTGATGTCAGCCATTTACCTCCCGCGATTTGAGGACCTTTTTTCGCGGAGCTGCAGCGGCCGCCATTTTGGTTTAAAAAAAAAAAAATTTCAACGTTCTGTGTATCATGAATAAAAGCAAGAAAAAAACCGCACTCAAAAAGCTTTACTCATTTCCTTTAAAAAAAATAAAATGTAAACACCTGAAATATGGTACTCCAAGGACAAAGTCTCCGTTAATTTTGAAAAAAAAATTATGTTCAGATAGAAAACTAGTTAGGGAACGAGTGAAAAAAATTTCGATTGTCTTTACTATTCAGTTTTGCTAAAAACGTTCAGTGACGACAGAATAACTCTCGGTAAAAAATATTTGTCTGCTATAATAAGAAGACATTATGCGGAACAGTATTGGTCGATATTTCGAGAAAAAAAATAATTATCGTGTCCCTAATGTTAAAAACTTTTATTGTAAAAAAAATATTTGCGTTATAAACATTAATAATTTGACATTGTTTATGTTATTGCCATGTGTCTCCTTATAGAGGACAAATATTTTTTACGGACAATTACTCTGTCTAAATTTCAATGCAGACTCTACAGTGTTAAAAGTTGCAATTTTGAAACCCATTATCTCCGAATGTAAATACTCGACTGTTCTGAAATTTCACTAAAACGTGTATAATGATGCAAACAATGTCTGGTTAAAATTTGAACAAAATCTATTGAAATCAAGAGCTTGCGCTCGTTCTACCGTAACGCGTTTCAACCGTTGACCATTCAATTCTGTTGGGCTGCAGGTTTAGACCAGTCGACGCTGACAAGGAACATCCCTCAGGTGACACCCTTCCATTTTGTTGAAATTTGGATATATTATAAAACACGGAAAAGTAAGCGATACGTATTTTTTTTTATCGGCGGAAAAATCGTTTTAAGGACTGAACCGCACCCTCAAAAATGGGGATGTTTTTCGTTTTTTGTCGATAACGTTTTAACGGTACGAGATATTAAAAAATTTCAAATTGCAACAATGTTTATTTTTTTGTGCACTATACATTGGAGATGAGAACGATAACGTTATCGACGAAAAACGAAAAACACCCCTATTTTCGAGGGTTCGTTTCACCCCTTAAAACCGTTTTTGCGCCAAAAAAAATACGTATCGCTTACTTTTCGGTGCTTTATAACATATCCAAATTTCAACAAAATCGAAGGGTGTCACCGGAGGGATGTTCCTTGTGAGTATGAGATGATGGTAGCTGTAACCATTGAGATGCAAGAAGGCCCTAGCGTCCTCGGCCTTCGTTTTGAAATGCACATACCTTAACGAAAGGCCTTGCACAGATTGCTGGTGCGATCCTTGGCGAGATATTGTTTCTGAACGAAGCCGAAGGGTTCGACGAGTTCCTTGACGTCGGCCTCGCTGGTGCTCTCGGAGAGATTGGAGACAGCAGTGATATCCTCGCGACACTGGAACTGTATAATGTGACCTCGACGATTGACGCCGTCTCTCATACTTGGCAGTACGTACTTGCTGACCTGGATAAATCCGATGGTCCATCTAGACGGTAAATCCGACGCTACATTGGTTCTGGTTTCGACATGATAGCCCAGGTACCGTACCGACTACGAATGTGCGTATGGTATCGGTACCAGTACTATTAGTATTGTGAGGATACAGTACCGGTATGTTTTAGTATTGTACAGTGCACCAGTACCGTACTAGTGTACATACATTTGCGTGTAGCGGTATACTAGCATACAGGTACACCGTAGGGTACAATCTGTGTACCCTCTACAAATAGTACGTTCGGTCATCAGGGTGAAGCTATCGAGGAATCGCCACAGGTCCACAAATCATTCTCGTTTGAGACGTGACAGTTTAGCGTTCGTAGACAAAGGGTGTTGAACTTTCATGCCTCATTTTGGTCGCACACTGCTTAGGTAATCGAGGATTTTGAGGGGTAATGACAGTGGTTACGGATCATCGGAAAATATGCTATCTGCGATTCTTTCATGAGTACATACCGAGGTATTCCTACAAAGAGCAAATGAACTTGATTTTCTTACGTCGGAGCCGTTGGCTCTTGGACACATCGGCGAGCGGGAAAGCAATGTGAGGGAAGATCGTGGCAAATGACAGAGTACGTGAATTGAGGTTATGAGACAAGCTATAGTTTTTATTCTTACGTCAACATAAATTCCAGCGATACGATCGTGCTATCAAAATTCGAGGATACACGATAATATCCATATGATCGCGGGTACGGGAAAATTCCGTCGATGTTGAAGAATTCGTGAATTTGGCGTGCCGCCGTCGTCGCGTCGAAGCGACACTTTGCATCGTCGTCGGTAAAAACAAAACAGGAACACTTTTCGAGTCTCACTTTCGTCGTGAGCAAACTTGCTCGTTAATTTTCTCCAATGTTGCTTTTCGGAGACGCCGAGAAACTTCAAGTGTAGATAAACGATGTTAAGGGGTTACCCCCACTTGCGATTTTGAAAAAATCGATTTTTTTTATTGCATTTTTTTGAAGTATAAGTATAAGGAATAGATGACTCTATGTAAGTTTACAAAAAAAAATATTTTCTTCGTGTAAACTGAAATTGAAACTTTAAACGCGTTTTTCTCAAAATGGCATTTCTGAAGTCGGTGACCAAGTTTACTCGAACACTAATGAACCGATCTTCTTGAAATTTTGCAGGCTTATTTAATACATAAAAATGTAGTCTTTAATCGTTCGATTTTTTTTTTCGAAAAAAATCGCCCTTTTATAGCCAAAAAACGGCCGTTTTTTTCGTTAAAATCGAACCATTAACTTTGACTGTCCGCCATTTTGTGAAAAATGAATATTTTTTAAAATCCTTCGATTAAAGACTAGTTTATACTTATATTTGACTAAATCCATCCGCATTTTTTTTTCAGATGATCCACTTCGCCGCAATGTTGGTCACCGCAAACCGTGTATATAAAAACATTATTTCATTGACGGCCATTTGCCACTAAACAATGTAATATTTTTCAATAAAAAAATTACTGAAAGTTCTTCAAGATGTGTTCTTTAAGATGGTATATTGAACGATTAAAAAAGTTTTGTAGTTTTCTTTAAAAAAATTCATGAAAAGGGCCTTTTTGCGCTACAAGTGGGGCTAACGCCTTAATTAATCTAACGTGACAAACCGCCTAGGTTTCAATCAACGCAACTGCCCGGCGGCACGAGAAAGGGGCGCGGGGCGCTGCGTATGTCAGAGCTTTTACGCACGGCCTATTTTTTACGCGCGTAGGAATACACCGTGTGCACAGGCCCTCAGGGCTACGACTGGAGCATGCGCGAGCGTCTATATCTACATAGATGAGAAAAAGTGTTAAGTGATACATAAAAGGACGTATGTAGTGTATGTTACGATACGACCGAGGGACTTTATTTCATTCAACAAATCAACGACTGTGGAATAATTTTCGTGGCAAAAAAATAGTTCGGAAATTCCGTCGAATATTATAAGATCTCAAGATTGAGTAGACGGATCGAAAAATTACCCAAACAAAATCGATAGAAAGAAACAACATTTCATTGGTAAAATGTCATTAAATTTTCGATTCGTCGCCGCGTTTTCGCGTAATATCGAATCAAAGTTAAAACGTCGGCGTGTTGGTGAGTCGGTCAGTGGCATCGAGATCGATGGCATCGATTAGTGGCGTCGATTTTTTTTTCACTACTGGGCGTCAAGACGCTGCCGCGTCTCTTGATATCATGTTTTGTTGTTAACTCTTCTACGTCCCTGAAGTGTTCAGCACATACCAACAGTTTCCCCTCAGAATGAGTTTAAGGTTGGAAATTAATATTGTGCTCTATACTCCCGAAGCCTGTCTTTAAAATTGTGCTCTTTTCGGTCTCAAACCAAAATTTCATTTGTGATATTTTAAGGCGGTGCAGTCACAATATATGTTTGATCAATTACAATAAAAACTATTATATAGCTTAGTTTTTCTCGTCTTATAACAGAATGAAAACTAAACAAACAAAAATACACATTCTAAGGAAATTTCACTTCCTCTTTATCACAATATTATAACCACAATCACAGAGTCTTTGACAGACGCGGCAAAAATACGAGCGCTACGCGGCGCGAGTGTTCCGCATGGAGCAAATATGCCTAATGCGAAGGGCCCTATCGTATTGGTAGGCGGGTTCAGGGAAGCTATGATAAAGCCGTGCCGGAACAGGCAGCTATATTTTGTCGAGTATTGCAAGTTGGGTAAATGTCTAAAATCGGGGCTCCTGACCAAAAAGGGGTTGAAATTTTTTTCACCGAGCTGATATTTTTCAGGGTGCTTTCTTATGATTATACAACTCGGTGGAAGACAATTTCCCAAACAAACCCAAACAAAACATATGTGTGTGTGTGTGTGCACGCCCTACTCCCTGACCTCAATATTCACGTCGAAGTGTTTAAAATGTTAAAAATTTCGTTGCATGTTTTCCCAATTTAAAAAAACCAAAAATTTACAAAATTAATAAAAATTGTTCGCCTCCGCCGATGAAATATCATTAGTGAAGACCAATTGAAGCTGCTCATGGCAAAAAAAAATTTGTTGACGTATTCGTGAGGAGTCCCGATTCTAGACATTTGCCGAAATTTACATTACTGATAATGAATATGAAAAATAGTACCTATAAAATATGTGTTAATTCAGCGTATTTATTATAAACAACATCCAATTCAAAGTTATTATCCACGGAACATTGAGGTACAGTATATTTGTCGATGTTAATTCGAACGATAGAATCCGAAACGTTGTGAGAAGATAAATTTATACATGTACATTTCCCCCTCGCTGCATCCCCCGATCGCGTTATACCCAGATTTATCTGGCGATACACCAGCAAAATGGAAAATTATTCGAACGAGAGCGTTTGTCCACTCCGGATTTCCATAGCGACGCGCTTTTGTGCCGAAAACAATGAATTCATAGTCGATAATTCAACTGTGGGCGCTGTGCCACGGTTCCGTTGCTCTCACACGCATTTATTGTACACACACACACACACACACACACACACACACACACACACACACACACACACACACACACACACACACACACATACATGTATGTATGTATGTATGTATGCATATGTGTGTGTGTGAGTGTATTCATAAATACATGCATGCATCAAACCGAGTCGCACGAAAGCGTATACGGTACAATCGCGAGAACACCTCGAAGTAGTGAGGTGAACGACATTTACTGCGAAACGAAAAAAACAATTCCATTGGTTTTCAGCCGCTGTTAGAGAAGGTAGCCAGTTGAATTAAACTCTGGTGTTTCGATGAGATCGACTGACACATGCAAAAAGTGTTTTGATACGTCAAATAACACACGCTTCTGCGTAGATACGTCCATCTGACAACATGACATCAGATATGTACAGCCTGATGAATATAAACTCGATCCAGATGTTAGAGCGTTTCGTCAAATAATTATCTTCAAGCATGAATATAATTTTTTTTAAATGTATTCAACCTCCAGAATTGAGAAAAAAATGATTTCTAATTTTCTCAAGACGCAATATAGAAAGTCATTAAAAAAAAGTGACGCATTCTTCGTATATAATTATCAATTTATAATAGACCCACGTAGGTTTCTCTCAGCAGAGCTAACTAAAAAATTGTCATGAAATACTCGCCCTTACGTACTAAGAATATCATTGTGAAAATCACAAAAAAAATTATTTAGAACTTTTCATACAACTATAGTAATATTTCAATGAATGTTAGTGATCCATTTTAGCGGGGCTGATTTTATTGACTTTTAATTAAGTCTAACGATCTATTTTAGCATGGCTTAATTGACCCATATCTTCAAGGAGGATCTTTTTTGTCGAAAACCATTGTGAAAAATACTGCAAAGTAGTACGAAAAACGATGTATAGAAAACGAAATTGGCCAGCCTACTCGTTTTCCGTCTAAACTACCATACTTGAAGAATTATTCAAACAACTGTATACTTGAAGACTATAGAATCGGTTTAAACTAAGTGTTTTGCGAATTCGCATTTTTTCGGTCGTCATGCAGAACACGGTGAGTAATAATTCACACTTTCTGTATCTCGCAGAAGATCGGGTTAAATCTCGCCACCATTTCTGCTGTCGATGGAGAATTTTGCACTCTCAAGGACATAAAACAGTATTTATCCGTATTTATGCGTGCACTAGCTGCCGTACCCAGCTCCGTTCGGGTGCAAGTCGAGCGCGGAGTGGGGCGGGCTCGCTCGCGCATGTTTAGGCGTTGCATTTTTTACTGCGCGTCTCACATTTTTCTTCACTTCTCAGCCCCCCGATAACCTACCGAGATGGTAAGTAGATTCAAACTTACACCGCGAAATACACTATACACTAGTGTAGACCGCATCCAAATTGGGCCATTGCTTCAGAAGTTGATCGGGTACAGACACACCGACAGACAAACTGACATACTCTTCCGCTTATAAGTGTAAAGATGATTTCAAGTCACTACCCGTACCAAAATGTGGCCGAGCATTCCCGACTTAGTATCGGGCCCTAACCAGACTAGACTTGTCTGATTTACTTGACCGGGCCCTCCCATGGAATAAACCGGGAAGATCGCTAAATTGTTGTTACCGCTTACCCTCTACGTTTGGAAATTACAATCTTCTGGCCGGGATACATTGTGAGCAAGTACATCTTCCCGTAATGTCTACCCGACCAGAACATTGGCATGTCCTAAAAAGTGGAGCCTGTCTTTAAAAACTGTGGAAAGCTACTTTGCTTTTCAACCCATCCAATATATTCATAATTGATTAGGATGAAACTAATGCATGTATCGTAATTCTATTCACCATTAAAAGCATTCATTTCACCAATGATAATCGACAAGGATAAAAATGCTTATCATAAATACCCGGATTACAATAACTAATTATGTGAGCATAACGAATAGCCAAATTATTTAAGGGGTGAGATGCAGTCAGAGGCGTGAAAAAACGAGCATTTTCAAGAATTATTTTTTATAGTAATTAAGTTTTTGTTACAAAAGTAGTTACACCGACTTTTTATGTTATATTTCAACTTGACTTGTACAAATTGAAAAAAAAAAAATTGATTACTTTTTAAAATACCGCCATCTTCGTCGGATGTAGTGCCGAATTTCATTAGAAAATTAAGAATTTAAACTAAATTTTACCATTAGAAAATTTTTACTGTATCATCTGAAATAAAAAAACCAAAAAAATCATTAGTTCAATAATAAATCTAGTCCTTTGGCGAAGCTTTTTTAAAAGAAATTAACAAAATGGCGGCTTCCGACAGATAACTTTCGATTTTCGACCAAAAAATCTCGATTATTGTTTAAAAAAAATAGAAATTTTCAACAAAAATAAAAACCTTCCATTAAAGACTAGTTTTTAATGCTGTCAATAAGCACACCAAATTTCATCAAAATCCATCGAGTGGTTTTTTAATTATAATGGTCACCGACTTGTAAAACATAGTTTCGAGAAAAACGCGTTTAAAGTTTTTCGATGTTCGGTATTATGTTTTTCGATACGGTATTATGTGTTCGTAAAATTTTGAGCTCGATGGATGAAGCAAAACTTTTTTATGTATTTTAATTCGCTGAATCCGAATATCACAATATTTTGCCGAAAAGTCGAGCATTCAACTGTTTATAGCCAATTGTTGAAGCAATTTCCCAAAAAGTTAAAGTTTTTAAGGATGAATTATTTTTTGAAAATATTTCGGGCAATTTTAAAACGAAAGTATTCTTTATAAAATTTCGCTAAAGTTCATAGTTTTTGAGTAATACATTTTTGAAAATTTCTGAAACAGTTTTCCAATTTTACACTTGATTTATGTATAGAAATACTAATTAAAAAATTACTTACATCGGATCATCAATTCCTGGCCCATACAATAGGGCTTTTGCCGATGTGGAAGCTTCCAAAATATCAATTTGTTGTTGTCTTCAAACCGAAAATTTTCAGTTACGAACAAGACTATTTATACAATATAATAGGGGGGGGGTCGAAACCGGTTGCTTGCAGCTGCTGTCCGCTACCTGCCCTGGGGATCCGCGCCCCTTCACTAATTGTGGGATATCCCGGAAACTATTGATCGGATTGACTTGAAATTTTCAGGGAATATTTTCGAAACATCATACTTCAAGATAATGTAAAAAAATCGATTTTTTGAAAATTCGGACTGCATCTCACCCCTTAATGAGGCAAACAAGTAAAGCGTGATTCGTGGTTTCGTGGTGATTCGTGCGTTCTTAACGCCTAGCCGCCATATTGGGGAATATCAATGTTCTGACCGGAAAGACATTACCTGAATGTATTTCGTCAACAATCCGCCAGATGGCTACAAGAGAAGCGCTTCGCGTAAGCAAGGTAAGATAAAAGTTCGTCCTGTGCATTGTGCTACGCGCAAAAGTGCGCTGCTTACTTGAAGCCTTTTTCGCTCGGATAGCGAATGATGAGCGAGCGTCACCTCTCGAGTGCAAAGGGATAATAGTAGGTATACTACCTAATACTATCTATTTTACACGGGTAGATCGCCAGAAGCCTTTTCAGTACTTGATGGTTGTCCTGTCTAATTCCTAATCAGTTCCCAATCGGTTCCCGGAAAATGGAACGGGAAAATGGATCGGGGCCTGGCCTAAGCCCCGTTACATGGCGAACCTGATCCACCCTGGGCGGCGTGGCCATGGCCTGATATTATTTAGAGAAGGCAGATCAGGGGCAGGCCTTTTTGCCGACGCAAATTTCTACCCGGGTAACGATGTTACCATTGTACTGTAAAGAACTTGCTATCTTGTTTCTCTACTCTGTACTCCATATCTGCCTGGAACAGTAAAAGATAAGGCGAGAAATGAAAAATCCGACTAGTGAAAACGAGCTAGGAAAGCAGCGCGAGGGTAAGCGAGTGTTCCTAAGAGTTCTTAAACAGCTTCTTTACCGTCTGTTTTTTTCTTTCACGTATAGTGAGTCCATCGACGATGGATCTGCTTTTTCTTGTATTCCAAATAAAATGTTTTATACTTTCTTCCTCAC
Source organism: Ophion slaviceki (assembly GCA_944452715.1). Classification (NCBI taxonomy): domain Eukaryota; kingdom Metazoa; phylum Arthropoda; class Insecta; order Hymenoptera; family Ichneumonidae; genus Ophion; species Ophion slaviceki. Next base: position 35,135,534 of record OX101785.1, on the reverse strand, counting down.
TCTGTCTGAGCTGATGAGTTCTAGCGCCAAATAATGACAAAAACAAAGAATGATCCGGTTATAAATAAGTTCATTTTTTAAAGTTTGTGACGTGATTTTTTGAGCCACGTCACAAAAATGCTACCAATGATCAAGATATGCTCTCGATGCCCGGGTTGCGACCCATTCGTTAGTGTTAAGGGTCCTTTCTCTAGAGTGTTTGTCTTGTTACGTTTGAGGTTTTGGGTTGTGTTTCCGTTTTGGTTAGGTTGGCGTGCGGAACTCGGTCTAGCGGCGTGTGGCTCAACATACTGAGCAATCCCGACCAAGGAATGCACCCAGTGAGGCCTCTCGGGGAATCGGTGCACGCCCGGCTGAAACGCCGGCGCCCCACCGTAGTGGTGCATCGTGCTGGAGAGCGGGCCGTTTGGGTTACGGGCGGAGGCTGGAGATCTCCGCGCCGCGCTTCTGGACAGAAGCTTTGCCCGCTTTCGCACGGTGACCCGGGGATGCGATCTCCGAGAGCCTCCATGTTACCGATGAGAAAAGGTCCCGATTTGTTACCGTTCCGTTTTCGGGGTAGCTCGGGCAGAAAATATAGATTCCGAAAGGAATATTCTATCAGAATATTCCAGTTCCCGAAATAATATTTCAGCTCTCGATATTATACGAGATAAAGTTCTCGCTTGGACCAGCGATTTCGCATGGTCCGATCCCGCGAGCGTGTTGACATTTTTTTGGTCTACGCGCTCTGTCTCGCTCTCGCATAGTCCCTCGCACGCCGGCCTTGGTCGCGCGAGGTACAGAGTTGCTACCGAATCTTCGCGTGAGACGGTTGTCTCCCAAATCGCGATCGCTCCCGATTTTGGAGATATCGTGAGAGAGTTGTCGATCAGACGCCGCGATGGAGAGACGTGTCGTGTCTCTCTCGCGCCCGTCACGTCGCGCTTTCGTTCTCGCGTTAGAGGCACGTCGTCGTGCTCTCTCGTTCCCGTTCGTGTAACGTCTCCGCGTGCAGTTCGCATTCGCGTTGCGTTTCGTTTACGTGAAAAGTTCCCGGGTGGTTAATCCACCGGTTCCCGCACTATAAAATAAAACCATTGTTTTATTTTATCGTGACGTTTTCGGCGTCGCGAAAGTGACGGATCCCGTGATCGTCCACGCTACTCCCCAGTGAATCCCGACCCCTCTACCACAACCCACAGCCTGAGCGGCCGTGCTGTACCGCAACCGTCCTCCCGTGCAAGTGCATCCAGTTAGTCCGGTTAAACGATTCCGACGATTAAAAATCGAGGAGGCCTCCAGACTCCGAACCCGGTTAGGATTCCGGGATACCAAAAATCAAGGAGTTCTCCAGCTCCGTTTGGTGGGTCGGGTTGGATCCCCCCGACCCCAGTTTAGTCCGGTTGAGAAATGCGGCGATACAAAATTATCTGGCGCCCCGGGTACTGCGGATGCACGCGCGCGGGGTGGACGGCCGAAGGTGACGGTTTCTCGCACCAGATCCCGATTTGAGTTCTCGAGTTCTCGTTTCCGTGGTAAGAGAAAATATCGCCCGTCACAAGTTGTTGCCTAAAAATGTTAGGGTGAACAGAGGTTGATAAAAAAATTACTAGTCGTTATGGTATATTTTCTGAATATATTGGTAAAAGGATAACGTCGGTTTCCGCATTCGTTTATTAAATATTAAACTGTTAAGTCGACATTAATCTCCGCTTGATCTCATCGGTTGTATGGGGCAATGTCGTTAACATTTCAGTTTCCCGCGTATCTGCCGCATTTGTGAAAAAAGAGTGTGTACATTGCTCTGTAATATAGTTAAAGAACTCTGATATAGAACTCTGATAGTGAATATAGTGATAGATACTATGATAGAAAATTGTGTACATTGCTCTGTAAATGTGACCGAAAAAAGACAAGTTACCGATCTAATTAATGGAAATGTGTGAAAAATGTGCGACCAGTTTGCGAAAAAGTGTGGCTTGTTGAGACATATGTATTGAAATGTGGCAACGTCGGAATTATGGCAACAGCAGGATCAATCGAAGATCTGACGCTCCAATTTTTAATACGTTAAAGTCAAATGCGAGTAAGGGGAACTCATTGATTTATTTACTATGATGTAGGGTAATGTGCCCAATTATTGGTACTTTAAGGATTACTGTGTAGGTATGCAAAAAAATTCAATTTAATTATCATATGCTTCCCCATTCATCGAAAAACTATTTATAGGCATGGCCATATTTGAATTGAGGAAATACAATAATTATTGGGGTAACTATTGGAAAGAATTGAAAAAGAAACAACTCTCTACGGCCATTTTTAAGGAAGTTATTCAATTAGTTAACTAAGCCGGTCGAGCGGAGCTGCGGTGCGGGACGCGGTACCCTCACCGCGCCGCACGGCCGAGCGGCCGACGCTGTTCGCTGATCCGCGTGCGGGCGATATGAATAAATTATTACCCGCAATGAGACGAACGTTCGAAAGGATTGGTATTATATTGAATTTAATGCCCAAAAGTGTAGAGAAGGTTCACGAATTTGAGTTTTGCAAAAATCTTCATTACAACAATCGTAAATTGCAAAAACGTATAAACATCGATATCTTGGGTTGTAATAAACATTTTGCGACTTTTTTTATTGCTCGTATTACTACAAAAACGCATCAGAATTTTGAAGAATATTTCAAATATCTACAAAATTTTAGGAGTTATTTCTATTTGTTTATAAGCAAAACCTTTTAATCGTTGAAAAACCGCGTTTTTAACGATTATTTTAATTTTTGAAAATCGAGAATGTACATGATGAAACGAAGCTCCTGATTTTTTTTCTGATCTGTGAGCCTTCCTCGGAGATGGGAATTTGAAGATTCCGGATTTTCGTAGATCGGAGATTGTTGTTTTACTATATAAAGTAGATAAATGAATCTTGCATGCATCTCTTGGGGAAGGTTTTCCCTAGATGATGGATGAGTTTTGAAATGATTTGTTGATAAATGACCGATAACGGATGCAAATAGCAAAATAAGAACATTTTTTTCCATTGCAATTAATTGCTTAACCAACAATGTGAGTTAATTTTCGCATAGGACCTATTTTATAGAGGACATTATGACGCACAACTTTTGCAGGAAGCATTTTTCGATAAAACACATTCCAAGAAAAATGACGATAAAAATCGACATTTTAATTTAAAATAATTTTTAATTGCTAAAAAACACCTATTGGTTTAACGAAAACTTGAGGGCATGTTCCTATAGGTCTAAACAACCTTAAAAATTAGCGCTGCTCTTGTGTCTTTGAATAAGTCTCATGTGTATTCCGACAGAACTAACACTGGAGCTGGCAATTCACGCCCATCCTTAGCTATTCCACCTGACTTCGTTTCGGGTTTGTACTCTCTCATTTTTACTTTACTCAAATATATATATGTGTGTGTATATATATGTGTATGTACAACCAACTCCTCGCCCTACCATAGAAAGTCGACCCTCATTATACGGAAACAGTATAGAAACCCTTAAATAATTTCATCGTTCCACTGTAATAAGCGCACGTATACTTCCCTTATAGCGGATGTGTAGCGCAAGAAAATGGGTCTTCACCTGGAAAATCGCGCACCCGCATACCTTCACTATTTTATACATTACGGTCATTAGCGAACAGACTCGCAATTGTTCCGCTGAACGAGCGAATACCGTCGCACTAGTTCCAATGAAGTTGTATCGTTGAAATATTATGGTATTTTTCGGAAGTTATTGGCTTCTTGTAAGTCCTGGGGAAGTTTGTTGTACTGTTTGCTCGGCCAGGATACGACCAGAGTTTTTGCAGTTTTTTTTCAAATACGTTTTGACGTCATATGTGCACAACCGCGTGTGGTATGGGAAAACTTCGATAATGGGAGTGAGAAATAAAAGTAGTGTCAAGGTTCCGCGCTACCCCGGCACATATAAGATCGCTCCTGTTCCCATTAAGACGGAATAACACCCGAAGCAAAACTTCGACCCAGCCTCGGCTCGTGCCGGTAGGGCAGAGCTCATTTGAGCCTCTGCTACCTACCGCTAGATGTCAGCGCACGTTAGTCATAAACGCGTGTGTGTTTCGAACGCGCATTGTGATGTCGTCTCCGATCTTCTTGCGCGGAGGCATACATTATACGCCTCTACGCAACGCGTGGATGCCTGTGTGTCAGTATGCATTCGCTACGTCGCGCTAGAGTGGTGTTATCCCTTACCATGCACGCCAAGTCGTTGCACAGCACTTCTTGTTATGTGAGGGCGTTGTAATTGTGTGTTCCGCTATTTCTCTGCCAAGGTATTATGTTTAGTGGCGGGTAAAAGTCGTTCCCGTTGAAAAGTTCTTCAACGTAGTAGCAGTGTGAATACGTCGGAGAAGGGATTCGAGGAAGGATTTGCAGCTCTGAGTTTGATCGCTGAGGGAAACAGATTAGTACCCTACAAATAAGTTTTCAAATGTTTTACATTCCAAAGTAGTAATAATACAAAAAGTTTAGATTGGTGATCTAGTGCTCTCTAATTTCTGTGCCAAGATTTCATACGTAGTGTCGCGAACGAGTATCAAGAGACGCGGCAGCGTCTCGACGCCAAGTAATAAAAAAACCGATTTGACGCCACTGGTCGACCCACCGATCTCGACGCCATTGACGGACTGACGACACGCCGCGACTCTTTATACAGTACGATGAGCTTTAGCAGACGACGCTTTAACTTGGAATTCGAAATTACGCGAAAACACGGGGATAAATAAAAAATCTAATCACATTTTACCAATGAAATGTTATTTTTTCCTATCGATTTTGTGTGGGTAATTTTTCGATTCGTCTACTCAGTCTTGAGATTTCATAATATTCGGCCGAATTTTCAGGCGATTTTTTACATGAAAATTCTTCCACACTTGTCGTTCGAGATTCGTTCGAGATTCGTTCGAGATTACACTTCATAGCATCACGCAAAAAAAAGTAACGTGTGAAGGGCAGCGTTTATCGGCTCTCGCCCCAGCTGACGCGTCGTCTGCTCGTGGATACGAATTTTGCCGGCGGTAAATTCCACGTGGGGTTAGATCGTGACAGATCGTGTATTTATCTATTACTTCAAAAATTCATCTATTACTTCAAAAATATGTTTCTATTGCTTCAAAAATATGCAACCATCACTTGCTGAAGAAGGGGATTATGCGTAACGTGGCATATGAGCCTTTCAATAGTTCTTCGATGCAATACTAGTGCGAATATTACTTGTCAAAAGGCTTCAGTGTAGTGTGTCGCATGAGTCTTTTGACAGTTCTTCAATAGCAGTGTGCATGTCTTCAGTCAATCAGGCATGTCTTCAGTCAATCAGGCTTCATGCGTAGTGTGGCGCATGAGTCTTTCGGCAGTTCTTCAATAGCAGTGTGCATGTCGCTTGTCAAAAAAAGGGATTATGCGTGCTGTGCTATATCCATGCGCAGTATGGCGTATGAGTCTTTCAACATCTTCGACAGCAGCGGTGTAAATGCTACTTGTCGAAGGAGGGTTTCATTGCATAGTGTGGCGCATGACTCTTTCGACAGATATTTTTAATAGTAGTGTGAATGTCGCTTGTCGAAGAAAGGCATTATGCATACTGTGGCATATAAACTTTGTAACAGTTCATCGATGCAGTACCAGTGAGTCTTCAACAGCAGCGGTGTAAATGCTACTTGTCGAAGGAGGGTTTCATGCATAGTGTGGCGCATGACTCTTTCGACAGATATTTTTAATAGTAGTGTGAATGTCGCTTGTCAAAGAAAGGCATTATGCATACTGTGGCATATAAACTTTGTAACAGTTCTTCGATGTAGTACCAGTAGGAATGTCACTGGTTGAAGGAGGGTTTCCTGCGTAGTGTGGCGTATGAGTCTTTTGGCACTGTACCTGTGGGAATGGAACTCGTCAAAAAAGGGATTCATGCACAGTTTGGTGTATAAGCTTTTTAATAGTTTCTTTGACGCAGTAGCAGTGTGAATGTTACTTGTCAAAGACGGGATTTATGTGTAGTTTGTGCAGTCTGTGTCTTCTGTGTAGTATGAGTCTTTCGACAGTTCTTCGACACATTAGCGGTGTGAATGTTACTTGACAAAGTACGGATTTGGGGAATAACACCCGGTAGTGACTGTCATCGAAAGTCAAACGAGAAAGTCGAATATATTTGTCGTCAGCGGAAAAATTTGAGGAAGGATTTGCGGGCCTGATGCTGATCGTTCAGGACATTGAATAAGTAACTGGTCCATCGCTTTTCAAACATTTTTCATACGGCACCAGTAATCATACAAAAAATTTATATCCGTGATCATGCGCTCTATTATTTCTGTGCCAAGAGTTCATGTAAGATGGTGTGTACGCAGCTTTTCTGTATGATGGTAGATTTTCAACACAGTAGTGTTAATGTACTTCTTAGAGAAAGGACCCATGTAGAAATTCCAATACTCAGCCGATGGTGGACAGTCTGCCGAGACTTGGCCCAGTAATGGCAGCCAAGCTTCGATATTCTAGACTTTCCTAAACGTTGGCACATCGATGGCACAGAACAGACCCAACTGTTGTTTTAAGGTTCTAATAACCAACATTACTGATGCTGCACCAGTTAACGGGCCATCGCAGCCCAGGCATAATTCAACTATAGATTCAGCTTCGGCTATATCATCACAGAAAACATGCGGCGATCGTTGGCCTAGGCTCGGCCGAACGCTAGAACGATCGTCGACACCCAACCATTTTTCCGTCAATTAGGAATGTCAATTAGACCATGGGCCGGAATAACGCCGACGGTAAAGTTGTGTTTCTCATTAACGGAAAAAAGGTTGGGTGTCGACAATCGTCCTAACGTTCGGCCGAGCCTAGGCCAATCGTTGGCGCATGTTTTCTGTAATGATATAGCCGAAGCTGAATCTATAGTCGAATTATGCCCGGGCTGCGTTGGCCCATTATATGGTGCAGCATCAGTAATGTTGGTTCTTAGAACCTTCAAACAATAGTTGGGTCTGTTCTGTGCCATCGACGTGCCAACGTTTGGGCAGGTCTAGTAAATCGAAGCTTCCACTACTGGGCCAAGTCTCAGCCGATAGTCCACTCTCGGCCGAGTATTGGATTTTCTACATGGGCGGCTGAGACTTGGCCCAGTAATGGCTGCCAAGCTTCGATATTGTAGACTTTCCCAAACGTTGGCACATCGATGGCACAGAACAGACCCAACTGCTGTTTGAAGGTTCTAAGAACCAACATTACTGGTGATGCACCAGTTAACGGGCCAACGCAGCCCAGGCATAATTCGATTATAGACTCAGCTTCTCTATATCATTACAGAAAACATGCGCAAATCATTGGCCTAGGCTCGGCCGAACGTTAGGACGATCGTCGACACCCAACCTTTTTTCCGTCAATTAAGAATGGTAATTAAACCATGGGCCAGAATAACGCCGACGATAAACTTGGGTTTCTCATTAACGGAAGAAAGGTTGGGTGTCGACAATCGTCCTAACGTTCGGCCGAGCCTAGGTCAGCGGTTAGCGCATGTTTTCTGTAATGATATAGCCGAAGCTGAAACTATAGTCGAATTACGCCCGGGCTGCGTTGGCCCGTTAAATGGTGCAGCATTAGTAATATTGGTTCTTAGAACCTTCAAACAACAGTTGGGTCTGTTCTGTGCCATCGACGTGCCAACGTTTGGGAAAGTCTACAATATCGAAGCTTGGCTTCCATTACTAAAGAATCTTCGCCACTAAGACCAAACTGACGCTTCGGCTTTTCGAAATTTCGCGATCGTTGAGATTCTCGAACAGTCGGTCAAAAAGGTCGAAATTTTTTTTTTTCGACGTTTCAACAGTTCAACAGTTGAAAACATTTGGTTGTTCCACTATCTACAAAATTAAAATAAACTCGAAATATTTTTAATTATCAAGAGACGCGGCAGCGTCACGACGCCAAGTAATAAAAAATATAAAAATTCGACGCCACTGATCGATGCCACCGATCTCGACCCCACTGACCGACTTACGAACACGCCGCGACTTTTTATACGCAGCGCCCCCCGATCTCGTACCGCCGAGCAGTTGCATTGATCGGAACCTCAGCGGTTTGTCGCGTTAGATTAATTTACATCGTTCTTCTACACTTGAAGTTTCTCGGCGTCTCCGAAGAGCAACATTGACGAAAATTAACGAGTAAGTTTGCTCACGGTGAAAGCGAGACTCGAAAAGTGTTTCTGTTTTGTTCTTACCGACGACGATGCAAAGTGTCGCTTCGACGCGACGACGGCGGCACGCGAAGTTCACGAATTCTTCGACATCGATGGAATTTTCCCGTACCCGCGATCATATGGATATGATCGTGTATCTTCGAATTTTGATAGCACGATGGTATCGCTGGAATTTATGTTGACGTAAGAATAAAAAATATGGCCTGTCTCATACCCGCAATTTACGTACTGTACCATTTGCCATGATCTTCCCTCGCATTGCTTTACCGCTCGCTGTGTCAAAGAGTCAACGCCTCCGATGTAAAAAACTCAAGATTATTTGCTCTTCGCAGGAATACCTCGGTATGTATTCGTGAAAAAATCGCAGATAGCATATTTTCCGATGATCCGTAGCCATTGTCATTACCCCTCAAAATCCTTGATTCCCTGAGCAGTGTGCGACCAAAATGAGGCACGAAAGTTCAACACCAGCTTCACCCTGATGACCGAGCGTATTATTGGTAGAGGGTACAGAGATTGTACCCTACGGTGTACCTGTACGGTAGTATACCACTACGCGCAAATGTACGATAATAAAACATAATTATACTGAAGCTTGCATCGTTAGAACGGAGCGAAAGTTTCGCAGCCCATTTTTTTTGGGTACGAATAGCTCTTCAACACCACTCAAACTATTTTCACGATCCTAATTGGAGATCTTCAGACTAAATATGTGAAAAAAGGTTTTGGATGATAATAAAGATAAGGAAATAAAGAAATGGATAAGAATTTCCGTTGTACTCCAACGATGCAAACTTCAACATCGTAAAACATACCGGTACTGTATCCTCACCATACTAATACTGATACCGATACCATATGCACACACGTGGTGGGTACGGTACCTGGGCTGTCATGTAAGAACCAGAACCAATGTAGCATCGGATTTACCATTTAGATGGACCATCGGATTTATCCAGGTCAGTAAGTACGTACTACCGTGTATGAGAGACGACATCAATCATCGAGGCTACAGTATACAGTCCCAGTGTCACGAGGATATCTCTGCAATCTCCAATCTCTCCGAGAGTACCAGCGAGACTGACCTTAAGGAACTCGTCGAACCCTTCGGCTTCATTCAGAAACAATATCTCGCCAAGGATCGCACCACCAATCTGGGCAAGGCCTTTCCTTTACGGATGTACAATTAAAAAAGAAAGCCGAGTATGCTAGGGCCTTCTTGCGTCTCAATGGTTACGGCTACCGTCATCTCATACTCAGCGTCGACTGGTCCAAACCTCCGGCCGAAGAGAATTAAATGGTCAACGGTTGAAACGCGTTGAGGTAGAACGAGCGTGTGCACTTGATTTCTATAGATTTTGTTCAAATTTTAACCAGACATTGTTTGTATTATTATGCATGTTTCAGTGAAATTTCAGAAGAGTAGACTATTTAGATTCAGAGATAATGGGTTTTAAAATTGCAACTTTTAACACTGTAGGGTCTGCATTGAAATTTAGACAGAGTAATTGTCGGTAAAAAATATTTGTCCCCTATAAGAAGACACATAGGCAATATCATAAACAATTTAAAATTATTAATGTTTATGACACAAATATTTTTTTACGATAAAAGTTTTTAACTTTTGGAACACGATAATTATTTTCGTTCTCGAAATATTGAACAATACTGTTCCGCGGTGTTGCATAATGTATTCTTATTATAGGGGATAAATATTTTTTACCGAGGGTTATTCTGTTGTTACTGAACGTTTTTAGCAAAACTGAATAGTAAAGACAATCGAAACTTTTTTCACTCGTTACCTAACTAGTTTTCTATCTAAACGTAATTTTTTTCAAAATTAATAAACACAATAGAATGGTACGACGAATTATGTGACTTGACTTTCAGTTAATGCAGACCCTGCAGTGTTAAAAGTTGCTATTTAAAAACCCATTATCTCCCAATATGAATAGTCAACTGTTGTGAAACTTCACTAAAATATGTATAATGATATGATCAATGTCTGGTTAAAATTTGAACAAAATCGATAGAAATCAAGAGCACGCGCTCGTATTACGTTAAGGGCTTACACCATTGTAAACGTCAAAAAATGAGTGATATTTCGCGATTTTTTTTGTTAGAAGGACAAACAAGAGTATACAAATATTCAAGGATGATATAAGTTATATCGCTGGGGCGCTGGCGAGGCATGTTGAGTTTAAGACGCTCTGCGGCATGCAGTATGGTTGACGCGTTTGGTTTTAGAAAAAAATTACAAAATTTCTATTAATTTACACGAGTATAGCTAGAGAAATACATAGAGGATTGTAAAAATATTATTTTCTGTGTAATTGGCAAGCGTTTAACCAAAAACTTAATTTTCGACGGAAAAAAGGACAATAATTTGTTAATAACTAATGTTATAATTAACTCATGGAAAATCCCGTACGTATTTCTCTTTGCAATGTTATTTTAGAGATGTACTCAAAATTTGGAGTGAAAAGAATGATAATTGTTGGAGTTATGCTGCGTGCCGTTTTAAAAAATTGAGTTTCGAGGAAAACGGTCGTTGTCTCGCAGACGGGCCAGCCACTGCCACCGCAAACCCACACAGGCCTGCGAACCTCGTTTTACAGGTACCAATGTTTTTTCCCCTTATTCGAGATGGTTCAAAGTACCTCTTAAGTCAAGTAAAAAAATCAATTTCAAAAAAATTCTACAGTGGTGTGACCTCTTAGATCGGCGTACACGGTGACGATTGTTCGTTGCGTCTCTTTGAACGAGCCCTCCCCCCGCCCCTCTTTTATCTTCGCAAGGTTCGTCCGCTCACTGCTGCGAGCTTGAATCTCCTATTCGTCAATAATATTCAAAAAGAGGACAAGACAATGATTGCCAAACAATCGAGTGGTTTTTATTCGAATCCAATAATCCTATTATTTTTTCTGATCTACCTACGGTCATTCGGATGAACTTCCGAAATTGAAACGCGTCATCTATTGCTAACTCATGTTGAAGATTATTTGAAAAAATAAAAAAAGAACGCCAAGCAAAGAAAATTCTTTCGAAAACATCGCTTGTTTTACCATGTTAAAAATTCTGATTTACCTTAGAATATTTATTATTTTTATTTAAACAAAGGTTTTATTATATATTTTTGATTTACATGTACAAAAAAATGAAAGAACTTTTTATAAAATAGCCAAGCAAGTTTACTAAAAATTTTGTAAACAAAATGATTAAACGTTAGGGATGATATTTTGCGTATTATTTTATTTTTACTTTGCAAAATCATCTTACTGTTGTCACATAAAATTGGTGTCGCCATTATATATTGGGAGAACAAATAAGTGACCGCCGTTTGACAAAAGATGGCCCCACCCGGAGGTTATGGTTGAAATTGTCAGATGTAACACGTTATATCGTAAGGTTGGACATCTGGCAAGACCATAACCTTAAAATATTAGCCATTTTTTATCAGCATCACATAATTTTTTTGTTCCGAAAATGTAAAGTTTTGGGTCGAATAAGCGGGTCTCAATAATTTGATATGGGTTATTAAAGAAAAACTAATTTTTGTCGCACCATATTTTGTAGTTTCCTTTATGCCATACTCGTTACTACACATTTATAATAAAAATGACTGTAACTATGACAACAAAGACTGATTAATGAATGTTTATAGTTATAATAAAGTTGGTTGGCGTTGTATGAACAGCTACGGATTCCATTCCTATTAGAATAAGAAAATTCAAATTTGAGTTCATTCAATATTGTACTGATCCTTGAGAACCATGGGTTCCTTTCCGCAACTGTACGGCCGCACTCAGAGTAAAGTGGAACCCTAGAAACTTTAAAAAACAAGAAAAACGCCAAGTAATAAAAATATACAAAATTCTTCTTCACTTTGATATTTTTTCTTTCAAACCATGGTTTTTTATGTTATTACTTTTTCCATTTGAACGGACAGAATAATTGAAATTACTTTAAAAAAAAGGCCAAGCAAGTTTCCTAGAAATAAAATCGCCGCTACAATCTTCGAGGATTAATGCTGGCCCGGATCTGGGTAGACTCATAATAAACCTGTGCATGTGATGTGATGTGATGTGCTAAGATGTGATGTGCTAAGATTAGCCCAATGTATAGTCTAAGCTGGATAGAATGTCGACGGAACAATTTTACATAGATACTGCCATTTTGAATGCCACCATTCGATCATGTATGGGCTGTTATTCGGTAATGCCGGATGGTTATATATCGTGTCTCAAATAACATGCTAGCTCTATCCCAGTGCTCCGCCGAACCCTAATATAATCGAAGACACTTTCATGGCATGCGTAATGCATTTTTACATACATGGGCCCAGTTATGGTCCAGGCATCCTAGCCAATGCTGAGCTGCCGAGTGTCAGCCAGGCGTCGCATTTCTATGCCTGGGCCAAGCATTTTTGCCGAGTGTTTGCCAAGCAAGCTCGGTACTCAGCCAGCGCTGGGTCGATGTTCAATTGCGACATGGGCCCAGTCGCGGTCCAGGCATCGTAGCCAACACTTGGCTGCCGAGTATCAGCCAGGCCTGGGTCAAGCATTTTTGCCGAGCGTCGGCCAAGCAAGTTCGGTACTCAGCCCGCGCTGGGTCGATGGTCAATTTCGACGTGGGCCCAGTCGCGGTCCAGGCATCGAAGCCGACACTTGGCTGCCGAGTGTCAGCCAGGCGTCACATTTCCAGGCCTGGGCCAAGCATTTTTTCCGAGCGTCGACCAAGCAAGTTCGGTACTCAGCCAGCGCTGCGTCGATGGTCAATTGCGACACGGGCCCAGTCGCGGTCCAGGTATCGTAGCCAACACTTGGCTGCCGAGTGTCAGCCAGGCCTGGGCCAAGCATTTTTGCCGAGCGTCGGCCAAGCAAGTTCGGTACTCAGCCAGCGCTGGGTCGATGGTCAATTTCGACGTGGGCCCAGTCGCGGTCCAGGCATCGAAGCCGACACGTGGCTGCCGAGTGTCAGCCAGGCCTGGGCCAAGCATTTTTGCCGAGCGTCGGCCAAGCAAGTTCGGTACTCAGCCAGCGCTGGTTCGATGGTCAATTTCGACATGGGCCCAGCCGCGGTCCAAGTATCGTAGCCAACACTTGGCTGCCGAGTGTCAGCCCGGCGTCACATTTCCAGGCCTGAGCCAAGCATTTTTGCCGAGCGTCGGCCAAGCAAGTTCGGTACTCAGCCAGCGCTGGGCCGATGGTCAATTTCTACTTGGGGACTCTGAGATAGTATGTGGTATTGACTGTGTGCGTCAACAAAAATGAAAAAAATAACTTACATATAGAATTTTTAAATGTTAAACACCACGACCGTTGCTGTTAAAAATAATTGTTGAACAATCCGAAAATAATCATATTAGAAAATAAAATAGTGATTAGAAAATAATTGTTAATAATTGAGTTCCTTGAGAATAATTTTTATATTAATCAAAATATAAATTTTAAAAACGTTACATTTTATGAACGAAGTCTTTAATATTTAATGTTGATGAAAATTATACATCACATGAGTATTTCAAATAAACGTTATCGACGGACTACAATCTTTTGATTGCTAATTAGTTCACATGTCCAGTGCTTTTTTTTTCTATTACAATGCCTTCTTCGGGATCTCTCTGTACCCGGCATTAATAATTATGCCGAGTACAGACCAAGTGAATCGACATCAAATAAGCGTCGCCGATTATATGTGTTTCATACATGGCACACACATATTTGTTGAGGCTCATTTGTTCGCTCTTCGTTTGCTCTCCTTCGTTCGACTTACACCCGTAGGCCAGGCAATGGGTAGGTTCTGACTTACAAAAGGTCGAGGATAGTTCTAATTTAGTAGATTTCTACAGTTTGGTGTCCTAATTAATATTTCGAGTCTGAGACCTCAAGTGATCGCCGCTCGCGTCACCATATTGGAAAAATGGTAACGAAAACCCGTTTTCGAGAATATCTCCTCTTCAATCCTACCTAGGTAAAAAATAGCTATTACAAAAATTATAAAGCATGACATTTCTTGCAACTCTTATAAAACACATTTTTCAATCATATGAATAGTCCACGAGTTACAGCGGAGTCAAGCTCAGGAAATTTCTACAATTCGCAAGATCGCTACATTTTTTCGCGAAATTTCAGTTAATACTGACATCAGAAAATGCCGGAAGAGCACGAACAAGGTCCATTACCCTTTCACGTAAAGGGACTTGCGAATAATGATGATGTATCATGTTTTGCGAATGCTAGCATGCAGTGTCTTATACATTCTTCTTTGATTCGCGACGCTTTGATGCTTCATTCCAAAAAGGTAAATGTAGTGAAATCAGTCGTAGAAGCTTACATGACCGATCATGTGTTTGTTGATATTTTGTCAGTTAGGAAATTTGTGGGTGATATGTTTATTAGTTCGCAACAACAAGATGCAAGCAAATTCATAAGTTCGCTTTGCGAAAAAATTGAAACTATTCAATGTGTTGTACAAATCGACATAAGTACAGTCATTTCATGTAATTCTTGTGAAACAAACATAAGTAATTGCAATCCTAATAACATTTTGCTATTGGTAGTACCTCCGGCCCGTAAAGTAGCTCTCACTCTACAAGATATTATTACATATAATTTAGGGAAATCGATGAGAATCGAGGAAGCTTGTTCACATTGCGCTTCGTTTTCATTGGTTCAGAAGCGAGACATTGTCTTAACTAAGAAAATATTGATTATTTACCTATTAATATATGAAAGAACAAACTCTGGAATAGGTAAGAAAAAAACAAACATCAAAGCAGTGCCTATGACAATCGTTCGAATCAGTCAACACCGGTATAAAGTTGTAAGTGCCATTTTTCATCACAGTGGGTGTTTAACCGAGGGGCATTATACAAGTATGTTGCGCGGTAAACGCAACACTTGGATTCGCGTTGACGATTTAATCGTCAAACAACAAAGTTGGCCCCGTAACGCTCCAGATGTCTATATATTATTCTTAGAGCAAATGTAACGTATGGAAATTTTATTTATTGCCGAGTTATTAACACATTTTCAGCTTAAATAAGCAACTCATTCATTAGTTCAGCGCAGTGGCAGCAATAAGCACTTGAGGCCATTATCATAAGTGCTCCATACGATGTAGAAAATCTAGGCTGCTGAATGATATCCCATACATGACGAAGAGATGGGCATACTGATTAAATCAAACGGCCCTTGTTAGGGCTAGCAATCAATTTATTGAAGGTTATTCACGTCGTGAATTCATACTTCAATCAATTTCTTAAAATTGTTTCCGTTTCAAAAAGATGTAAAATGCCCCTAAAAAACTTTAAAAAGTAAAAAAGGACGACAAGTAATAAAAAGTTCCCTTGAAAATTATTAGGTGTTTTACTATTTAGAAAATTCTAATTAAACTCGAAATATTTTTAATTCTATTTCAAATAATGGTTTTATTTAGAATATTACTTTTTCATTTTAAACGTACAAAACAAGTGAAATATTTTTTTATGAAAAAGCCAAGTACGTTTACTAGACACGTGCACAAGATTATCAAATCCTAAGAACAATATTTTCTTAACATTTTATTTTTAAAACCAGGACCGACACTGGTAGATGGGCGATCGGGGTTCGGCTCTGGCGGTACTCCGAGTCAAGCAGCATTGTGCGCGGCCAATATTCGGAGCGGTGACCGCTTAGCTGTGCATCGGCTGGCGCATCAATCAGCGAGCGGGAAGCCAATACTTCTGATACCTTAATGTAGATGTTTGAGGTGCACCAAAAATCAGAAGAATATATCGCCGTCTATACCGGTACGGGTTTTCCACAGTTTACCGGTACCCTCGGCAAATACGGTATAGTGTACCTCAAGACGGCTGTGGACGCAACGGAATTTAGTTTAGATCAGCGAAGTGCGGGTAGGGAGTAATAGGAAAGGGTTCAATTGGAAAGGGGTTACACGTAAAAACCCGCAAGGGTATACGTTGGAACATTGGAAATGAAAACATTTGAATGCCATTTAACTATCATAATAAAAAACCGAATTATAATTATATATAAGTACAACGTATGCATCACACAAGTACACTGGAAATGCTGCGCAACGACTTGGCGTGCATGGTTAAGAATTAAAGCTCGGCGAAGGATATCGTTTTCTCAATAATTTAACTATTAGGCTAAAAAAGACATAAATAAATGTAATTCATTATATAAGTGCAAACCAAGTTACTGATTCCGGAAAGTATAAATCGATTTAGTGATTCTACTCCTAGACTACACCGTTCTCGAAATCTCGAAATTGACGCCACTGGTTGACCCACCGACCTCGACGCCACTGACGGACTGATGACACGCCGCGACTCTATACAGTAAGATGGTACATTTTTTACAATATTGCAGAACCACCATACTTCTTATGAAATCTATTGCGTCGTATACATTTTGATGTAATGGTATTCAAATGTATTTAGATTACGATGCGCCCCTGTTGTTGGTGGAAAAATAATATCGATAGTATCCTCAACACCTATCGCTCCATTTTCGATAGTCTGTCAAAGTACAGTCGAACATCTCATTCCTAATAATCTTAATATACTTGATACGGTCACTAATGCGCCGTTACAATTGGAAATAATCTAAGTAAATAAATTGTTGCAGAAGTTATTTAAACAAGCAGTAGAAACGGTTCTGTAAGGAAATTGTGTATCTTCCCGAACTTTAATTCTTAACCATGCACGCCAAGTCGTTGCGCAGCATTTCCAGTGTACTTGTGTGATGCATACGTTGTACTTATATGTAATTATAATTCGGTTATTTATTATGATAGTTAAATGGTATTCAAATGTTTTCATTTCTAATGTTCCAACGTATACCCTTGCGGGTTTTTACGTGTAACCCCTTTCCAATTGAACCCTTTCCTATTACTCCCTACCCGCACTTCGCTAATCTAAACTAAATTCCGTTGCGTCTACAGCCGTCTTGAGGTACACTATACCGCATTTGCCGAGTGTACCGGTAAACTGTGGAAAACCCGTACCGGTATAGACGGCCCTATATTCTTCTGATTTTTGGTGCAGAGACTTTAACTCAAACATCTGCATTAAGGTATCAGAACTATTGGCTTCCCGCTCGCTGGTAGATGCGCCAGCCGATGCACAGCTAAGCGGTCACCGCTCCGAATATTGGCCGCGCACAATGCTGCTTGACTCGGAGTACCGCCAGAGCCGAACCCCGATCGCCCATCTACCAGTGTCGGTCCTGGTTTTAAAAATAAAATGTTAAGAAAATATTGTTCTTAGGATTTGATAATCTTGTGCACATGTCTAGTAAACGTACTTGGCTTTTTCATAAAAAAATATTTCACTTCTTTTGTACGTTTAAAATGAAAAAGTAATATTCTAAATAAAACCATTATTTGAAATAGAATTAAAAATATTTCGAGTTTAATTAGAATTTTATAAATAGTAAAACACCTAATAATTTTCAAGGGAACTTTTTATTACTTGGCGTCCTTTTTTACTTTTTAAAGTTTTTTATGTACGACAGTTCCTCAGTACAGTAGCCGTGTGAATGTTACTTGTCGAGGAAGGGTTTTGTGGTATGGTATCCAGCGTTGACAATCATCGCTGAGGAAATAGGAAGAATAACCTGCGAATCGGTTTTGCATATGTTGAACACAGTGATAGTATGAATATTTTTTGTCGGTGAAACAATTCAAGCAAGTATTTGCAGCGCTAGCTCTAATCGCCGAGGGAAACAGATCAGTAACCTACAAAGAAGTGTTCAAATGTTTTGCATGTCAGAGAAGTAAAACAAAATATTTAGATTCATAATCGTCTGCTCGACTCTATCCGTGCCAAGATGTCATACACAGTGTCGCGGATGTGTATTTCCTGTACAACAGTTCTTTAACACGGTAGCGTTGTGAATGTGACTTGTCGGAGAAGGATCTCAGAGAGTTAAATCTAGTGCTGACTGTGATCGCTGGCGAACTGAAACAAATAACTTGCAAATGGCTTTTTCAAATGTTGAACGCAAGGATAGTGCAAAAAATGTTGTTGGTGACACAATTCGAGGAGGTACCTGCAGCGCCGACTCTGATTGTTGAGAAAAATCGATCAGTATCCTGCGAATGTGTTTCGAAATATTTTGTTTGCTGGAGCAGTCATAATACAGATCATTTATATTCGTGATCGTGTGCTTTGGGTTATCTGACATATCGTTTGCTGTTCGAATATCGGGTTATCTGCCCACGTTTTTTCTGCTCCCTAGCCGTCAATCGGGTTATTTCACCGTTATTCTGTAGAACGAGACTCTAACGATCTCCATTGCTAGAGATTTCGCCCCCTGGAGAATCTACCGAAAATACATCCCTGCAGAGAGAAAAATGCCACCCGTGTTTCTTTGAACAATAAGCATCGCTGGCAAAGTTTTACCGCCCTCTCGCAAAGAGGGTCTAGCCATCTCCATTGGTAGACAATTCTGGACCCAGAAAACCTGCCGAAGCTAAACCCCGGTATAAAGAAAGAATGCCGAACGCATTCGATGAAACAATGGGCATTGCTTGTAAAACTTTATTACTCTTTCGCAGAGTGTCTCGGGCGATCCCAGTCGCTCGAGAATTTGGCCCAAATCAAATTCTTCGAAGATAACCTGCATCTTGAGAATAAATCGTGCTCGAGCTTATTTGTTCAAATTAATTGAAGAAGGTTGGTAAAATGTGACATTGTGCGTATTTCGCGAACACAAAATTTCACCGCTACCTTAGAGCGATTCTAGCTATGTCAATTGCTGGAGAATTCGGTCCTCGTAGAACATACCGACGGTGAACTCCGGCAGAGGGAAAAATTTCGATCGTATTTGTTTAAACAATAGGCATTGCTTGTTAAATTTTATCACTCATTCGCAGAGTGGCTCTCGGGCGATCTCATTCGCTGGAGAATTTGGCCGAAAGAAATTCATCGACGATAAATTACATCAAGAATATAAATCGTACTCGAGCTTATTTGTTTAAATTAATTAAAAAAGGATGGAAACATGTTACCCCAGTAGAATAACAGGACTGATTTTAACCCAGGGATCTCAGGGGGGAGCGGGGCGGGGGCCTCCAGCGCGGGGGACCAAGGGCAGACGTCACGCGGCGTGGAGGGGGAAGGCGACGCAGAGAAATGTTTTCGATAATATCAATAAACTGTACTTGCCATATGAAGGGCGGCCTCTCAAAGTGCCATAAAATGCCTTACTTAATATATGCAGCTGCGGCTATAAGAGGAGTCATTGTTCCAAGAAAACAAATTTTAATCCCATCGAGATTTTGGTTTCATTCTGAAATATAATGTCAAGATGTTCACATGAGCGAGTATGTATGGGTCATTCCATGTCAAATCGACAAATTTGTTACCTGACCCCCTTTGATTTCGCTGAAAATTTTCTATCTTTTTCTACCCCCCGAAAGTTATTTTTCAGAATTTTTTCAAATTTTTTTTCCCGACTCAAAAAAAGTTATGAATTTTTGAAAAAAACCGCTCTTTTATTTTTAAATTGCCAGAACTTTTTCAAAAATTGACCGTTTGGGAACTTTTTTTTTCAAAATTTTTGTTTTTAAATGTAGTTTTCGAAAAAAAATATGAAAAAATGTTCAGAATCCCAGATATATGAAATATTTTAGTTTTTTTGAAAAAACCGTAATTTTCTCAAAGTCCGACCGTTTTTTTTTTTTTTTATTTTGCTCTAAAAATACTTCAACTAATTCTGCAATGATCCCCGTTAATCAAAAGATGTGACGACAATCGCTTCTAATTTTTTTTCTTGATTATAAAAAAATTTTTGTTGAATTTTTGCTGATTTTATATAACTTTGTTATGAAATTTTTTTTATTTCCTCGTGAAACCTCAAAAGTTAAAAAATAAAATTTTATTGGAGAATTTCAAGTGATTATCGTCCAAGAAATTGTTATTTAAAAAAAAAAAATAATTTTTTTCTCTCATTGACGTTATTTTTTTACTCTTATGGACGTTTTTTTTTGGTACTGAAATATGACAACTTAACGTCATTTTGGTACTGAAACATGACAAAATAACGTCAATGAGAGAAAAAAATTATTTTTTTTTTTTAAAATAACAATTTCTTGGACGATAATCACTTGAAATTCTCCAATAAAATTTTATTTTTCAACTTTTGAGGTTTCACGAGGAAATAAAAAAAATTTCATAACAAAGTTATATAAAATCAGCAAAAATTCAACAAAATTTTTTTTATAATCAAGAAAAAAAATTAGAAGCGATTGTCGTCACATCTTTTGATTAACGGGGATCATTGCAGAATTAGTTGAAGTATTTTTAGAGCAAAATAAAAAAAAAAAAAAAAACGGTCGGACTTTGAGAAAATTACGGTTTTTTCAAAAAAACTAAAATATTTCATATATCTGGGATTCTGAACATTTTTTCATATTTTTTTTCGAAAACTACATTTAAAAACAAAAATTTTGAAAAAAAAAAGTTCCCAAACGGTCAATTTTTGAAAAAGTTCTGGCAATTTAAAAATAAAAGAGCGGTTTTTTTTAAAAATTCATAACTTTTTTTGAGTCGGGAAAAAAAATTTGAAAAAATTCTGAAAAATAACTTTCGGGGGGTAGAAAAAGATAGAAAATTTTCAGCGAAATCAAAAGGGGTCAGGTAAAAAATTTGTCGATTTGACATGGAATGACCCGTATACAGTGCATCCGGCCAAACACCCCCTAGACTTGACCAAAAACGAGATCGAACAAGCTCCAAAGGTCTTGCTCTTAAATTATTGGGGTCATTATATTGGTTTACTGTGGGATCGTTTGCCAGAAGACCATCGCAACGACAGTGCAGTGATATCATATATTCCATGCATGGAACATTATAATACGCCACAAATGAAAGATCACATTGATGGCCCCCCACCCCAACGTCGAGACTGTGAAAAATGTCATGAGGTGGGAAACAGTCCACGTGGGAAGAGAACCGGGTTCCACGAACGTGTTTGAACCCGTTTTTCAGTATTGGAAAAGCGGGGAGAAGTTTGAAAATTTGAGTGGTGGGGTTACAAAACGACGGAGCTTATAATTTCATGGACCAAGCTCAGACTGCACTATTCCACCGCCACGCCAACATCTTCGAAAATAACTTTGAACATTTGTTGAAAAGAAAAAAAGTGTCGAAAATGGATTTCACGAGTATCAACAAAGTCAGCCGAATGGCGGAATTCCTTCCAACGACGAAGCTGTCAGAACTCCTCGTTCACTCGGAGCATCCAATCTCCGACATGAGGGCCGTACAAACCAAGTTTAGGAAACGCTACATCGCTGACATCGCGAATGCATTCACTATCTTCTTACCAGCGCGACTTGTGAAGGCCTTCGACGAAGATTTCGAAACGTTCGAGCGTATGCGGCAAGAGGCACGCGATCATCATCTCTTCTTGAGGTACATGGGTGGAAAATACAACAGCG
The DNA here is from genome assembly GCA_944452715.1 of Ophion slaviceki. NCBI lineage: Eukaryota > Metazoa > Arthropoda > Insecta > Hymenoptera > Ichneumonidae > Ophion > Ophion slaviceki. The sequence continues at coordinate 35,113,871 of OX101785.1, read as the reverse complement.
TCGAGTTCTATCGACTGTGAGCACACTATGGTGGAAAAGACAAAATTCGTTGGAACACCATCGTCAAACGGCTGTCCGCATCATCGAGAGTATGCTGCAACTGACGCGCCATAGTCAAGTCTACATGCAGTTGCGGAAAATAAAACAGCGTCAAGTTTCATCAGCACGGTGGAAAAGACAACATTCGTTAGGACAGCATCGTTGAGTGCAACAGCCGTCCGCATCACAGTCGCCTCGCCATCGCTTTCGACGTTTTTAGTGTTGAATATGTAAAAATGTATAAAAAAAAACTATCATTGAAATGGACGAGAAGGAGAAATTCAAACTATTTTCGTCGTAGAATAAATGAAGAATACAAATGATATGAATTTTCATCGAAATGTTTTTTTATTCATTAAAAAAAATCTCTCGCTCACACAACGCTTCGTATACACTCAACCAGCTTTTCAGCGATTTTACATTCACATGGGCGCAGTTGTATTTCGTGTTGACGGAATGGTGCGGGCATTTGGAGTTTGTGATTTTCGGCAACTTCTGCAGCGATGGACAGTCCAGAGTCTCCAAGTCGATGACCTTTGTTGCGGGATCCGTGAATCTTGATAGCCATGAGCATTTCTCGAAACCCTTCGCATAGATGGTTCCTTGCAAGATTTCTCGAATGGTCTTTCCAGCTGCCTCGTATGGTATGCCGCTAGGATCCCATCGTATTCCATGGAAATTGCCTTCCAGCCACATATTTGTCATTTTGTACTTGGCCGGTAAAGAGTCCCATGCAAATGGTGCGTCGAAGGCGAGCGTCAGCGGTTCAGCATTCTTGTCGTGGAGTTTGACGATGGACATCTCCTTTAGGACAAATTTGTTGATGGGTCCCTTGAAGCTCTGCACATCGACGATAAGCTCCATGTTGACTGACGTGGACGCGAATTATCCTCATGATTTTATACCAATTTTCTTACCCAACCACTAATTGGATTGTACTCGACAATACGATCATGGAGGATCATGCAGTATGCTGAGGTTTGCGGTGGAATGTTGTTTTTCAATTCGAACTCAAGGCGCACGTCCACAGGACCGGACTTGAGAGAATCGTTTTGCTTTGAACAGTCAACGACAACGAGGGGGGCTTTTTCTAAAAATTCAATCCTGCTCAGCCATGGTTCAGCCTTTTTGTTGTAATAGGTCGTTTGAAAGTTTCCATACATCTCGTAGAGAAGAGCATATTGATTTTGATCAATCTTCAAATTCAAATTTCCATATGGATAACATTGCGAGTTGAGGTATAGTTTGACATCGCTCAAGTTACAATGATCAAAGTGACTCGCATTGTGTTGTTTCTTATTTTTCCGTCCCGTCTGCAGCGCGAGTATGACATATCGTGGCTTCTCCAGCTGATTCGAGGTTTTCACAGACCACATGTGCTTGGAGGTGGCAGGCAGCAATGGATTTTCGTCCAGTTCCCATGTACGACAACTCATGGAAATTGGTGAGTCTTTGGCGAGAAACTTTAACAGTTGAATTTTTCGCTGATCTGAGACTGTTACATACGGTACGAGCCATTCTATTTTGTGCAATACGAGTTTGTAGTCTTCGGGCGCTGTGTGTACAATGTCATTTCCATCGGTCTTTGATCTTGTGAGAATCAACTCGTGCTTGGCATTTACGACAATTTTTCGATAATCTTCGGCAAATCCAAGGAGCACGCTGAGCGGTATACACACATCAAAGTTTACCGATACATCTACAATCAGCTTGGTCTCTTCGAGATCGAGCCATCCAGTGTTCTCGAGCATAGAACTTTTGGCCGGTGAGAGAGATGAGTATCCCTTAATTACACTCGTAATGCCGACATTTTTATTACGATCGATTTCTATGGCATTCAATTCATATCGCACTTCCTCAAACAAATGACAAATGGCATTGTTGACGAGACTTGTATCAGTGGTTGGCGCCCCGTCACGCTTGGATAATTTCCCACATATGTGTAGGGAACTCTTGCTTGGCAGCATAGGGAGGTCGTGATGTTGGATGGCAATACGGATTTCATCGCTGTTATTGAAGGTTGAAGATGCATATGGCTGATGAGCGTGAATCTCACAATAGATGATGCATTCATCAAAGACCACGGCCGTTTGAATGGTTACAATTTCTTCTTCCATTTCACGCAACATATGCACAGAGCACAGACTAAATGATTTTTTACGTTATGTACCGCGCTGTAAACTCCACGGAAATGTGGAATCTTCAGGATTTTCACATATTCAAAAAGGTCGATGTCGGTGAGGGGTCGGTGAGGTAGCGTTACGTCTGGTTTTTTGGCTTGATATGAAGACCCAATTCCTGCTTATATGGTTTCAGATTCAAGCCCTTACCCAATGAAATTGCTTCAAGTGTTCGATTATGGCGCTTACTTTCATCCAATTCACATTTAGCTGCTTGAGCAGCATTTCCAGCTTTAGCTATACTAGCCGCACCACCTAACAACGCACCAGCAGTCCTAAGACCCGCAAGAATGGGCACGCGGAACGGTAATAAACCATCACTTTCATGAGGTACAGGTAGAACCCGAGGTGTGCACACTGTGCCACTTTGTGTCTTTACAGCTGCACGAGCACCCCTCAGAGCTGATTTAATAATCTTTTGTGGATCATTACTGTCAATCATTGTCTTCTTTGCGGCGCCAATATTTTTTTTCAAACAAATGCCACCCGTACGGGCCTTCATCCCCATACCGAATTTTCTCTTTGTCCTCATAATATTTGCCACACCCCAAGTACTCGCTTTTTCACCAATGCTAGCGTCTTTAGCGGTAACACGTTGCCAAGCCTGTTCAGACAACACTTTATCCGCCAAATGTCTCGCTTCAAAATTATCCGGATTTTTCGAATATGCAATATCGTGTTGTTTGCATGCCGTATCCAATGGATTAATACCCGGATCACCACGAGCTAGCCGCTTGGTCAACTTCGTGCCTGGTCCGCAATACTGATACCCGGGCAGATGTAGTTCAACGGGGAGTTTGTTGATTAGGCGGTTGACGAAACCTTTACCACTCTTGCCATGCACAATCATGTCTAAAGGCAATGCGCGACTGATGGATAATCCCTATAAGAATGCTATTCATATGATTTCGCCGTTAGTCGTGTGTGAGATGACGCCCAACAAGCAAACTATCGGAGGCGGACTTCCCGTGATAAATTTCGACGAATTAGTCGTAGATGCTGGGGCGAAGAAGCGGCAAAAACGTCATGGAAATTTATTGCCGGATAGCATACGTGCACTGTTTTGTGGTCCATCGAATTGTGGGAAAACCAACGCTTTGTTCACTTTTATCATCCATCTCAATGGTTTGACATTTGGGAACATTTACTTTTATTCCAAATCGCTGAAGCAGTCAAAGTATAAGTTGCTCGAAGGGTTGCTCGAACCTGTGAGTAGAGTTACGTATCATCCAATCAACGCGCATGAACAAGTGATAGCACCAAGTGATGCACAATCCAACTCTATATTCATCTTTGATGATATAGCGTGTGAAAAACAGGATAATGTTAGACCTGTGTGAAGTTGGCAACTGACTTTACAGAAAGTAATTTTTTTTGCATTCGTTTGTACTCGGTTTGTACCCGTTTGTACCGCCTTAAATTTCGTTTGTACCTTAAGGAGGAAAAGTACGAGGGTATGGAAAAATGGACCGCAACCCATTGAGAGCTAAACAACTTTAATAAACGCGATTGACAAGAGAATCGTTTGTACCCATTTGTACCGTTGAACATTTTCTTTTTAATTTTTTATCTCAAATTTGTTTTTCAATTTTTTTTTTGCAAAAAAAATTTTCAATTTTTTTTCCCCGTTTGGACCGTCAAGTATATCGTTTGTACTACCTAGCAATTGTTTCTACTTATTCGTATCGATGAGTAAATAGTTTCTACCACCGTGAAATCGTTTGTACCCATTCGTACTGACGATTATATCGTTTGTACTACCGAGAAATCGTTTGTACCCGTTGGTATCGGCGAGTATATCGTTTGCACCACCGAGAAAACGTTTGTACCCGTTTGTATCGACGAGTAAATAGTTCGTATCACCGAGAAAACGTTTGTACCCGTCTGTACTATCGAGCAATCGTTTTTACCCGTCTGTAATGTCAAGCAATCGTTTGTACTCCCCCGTACTGACTAGTATATCGTTTGTACCGCCGAAAAATCGTTTGAACCCATCTGTACTATCGAGCAATCGTTTGTACCCGTTCATACTGACGAGTATATCGTTTGTACCACAGAGAAAATGTTTGTACCCGTCTGTACTATCGAGGAATCGTTTGTACCCATTCGTACTGAGGAGTATATCGTTTGTACTACTGAGAAACCGTTTGTACCCGTCTATACTATCGAGCAATCGTTTGTACCCGTTCGTATCAACGAGTAAATCGTTTGTACCCGCATTCAATCATGTGTTTCGGTCCATACTGCCGAGTATGTACCAACGAGCAATCATCTCTACTTGTTCGTCCCAAGGAGTATATCGTTTGTACCGCCGAGCGTAAGTAAGTAAGTAAGTAAATCTAAGTAACTAAATCTAAGTAACCGTAGATGGGTACAAACGATGAATCGGCAGTAAAAATGATATGCTCGACGATACGAACACGTACAAACGATTGCTCGATAGTACAGACGGGTACAAACGATTTCTCGGTGGTACAAACGATATACTCCTCAGTACGAATGGGTACAAACGATTGGTCGATAGTATAGATGGGTACAAACGATTTCTCTGTGGTACAAACGACATACTTGTCGATACGAACAGGTACAAACGATTGCTCGATAGTACAGACGGGTACAAACATTTTCTCGATGGTACAAATGATAAACTCGTCAGTACGAACGGGTACAAACGATTGCTCGATAGTACAGACGGGTACAAACGATTTATCGGTGGTACAAACGATATACTCATCAGTACGAGGGAGTACAAACGATTGCTTGACATTACAGACGGGTAAAAACGATTGCTTGATATTACAGACGGGTACAAATGTTTTCTCGGTGGTACAAACCATATACTCGTTGATACGAACGGGTACAAACGTTTTCTCGGTGGTGCAAACGATATACTCGTCGATATCAACGGATACAAACGATTTCTCGGTGGTACAAACGATATACTCGTCAGTGCGAATGGGTACAAACGATTACACGGTGGTAGAAACGATATACTCATCGATACGAATGAGTAGAAACAATTGCTAGGTGGTACAAACGATATACTTGTCGGTACTAACGGAATTAAAAAATAAAAAATAGAAAATATTTTTTTCAAAAAAAAAATTCATAAAAAAATGTTTGACGGTACAAACGGGTACAACCGATTTTCTTTTCAATCGCGTTTATTAAAATTGTTTAGCTCTAAATGGGTTGCGGTCCATTTTTCCATACCCTTGTACTTTTCCCCCTTAAGGTACAAACGAAATTTAAGGCGGTACAAACGCGTACAAACCGAGTACAAACGAATGCAAAAAAAATTACTTTCTGTAAAGTCAGTTGCCAAGTTCACACAGGTTAATGTTAGAGCCTTCTTTTCCATGGGAAGACACGAGATTGTTGACAGTTTTTATGTTTGTCAGACGTACACCCGTATCCCCAAACATCTCGTGAGAGATAATGCAAATTTCGTGGTGCTTTTCAAGCAGGACGATATGAACCTCAAACACGTCTACAACGATCATGTTAATACGGGTATGACTTATACGCGCTGTAAAAATATGTACATGAAACGCTGGAATTCCGATAAGTATGCATTTATCACGATTGACAAGGATAGTGGTATTAATGAGGGTCGATATAGATAAGGTTTTGATTATTGTCTGACCATTGATAAATGATACATCACTAGTGATTGAAGAGACACACCTGACAGTGAATTGTGCACACGTGACAGTGATAACATGAAGACCGAACAACTTTTGCGTGAAAAAAATGTATTGTGTGAAATTGCCAAGGCGAGTAATGCAATCAGACGAAAGCATCGAATGATGAAAATCGGAAAAGATAGCGACGAGCAGAGATCGCAAGATGTCTTTAAGCCTATAGTGAGACCATTGGAGAAATTGGTGTCGTATAAAAACGGCGAGGTAGCGAAGGAGGAAATTAAGGATGAAAAAGGGAGTGACAATGCTGGAGATGGAGATGCGATAAATAGTGTGAAAAATCAATTTAAGAATGAGCCACACGATTCCTTCAAGATTGAAACACAAGATTCTTTCAAATTGATATACGAGGATGATGATGACTCGCAGAATGTTGATGAATTAATCGGCGAATATCTTCCGTTATTACTAACAAATAGAAAGGCAAGCTTGGATGTATTATATGGTGTACGGAATCTCGCAAACAACAAATTAATTATTGGCAATTCTCCGATAATTTTCGCGTCTCAACATATTTGTGTGGGTGATGTGAATTATCCGAAAACTGTTGGATTAAGGGAGCTGTTGTTTAAGAAAGTGCCCAATGTCGAAACTCTCACACCGGACGATTTGAAAAACTATGAAAAGATTGTCATCTCGACAAATGCGCACAAAAAATTTTACAAGCCCAATGAGGCTATACGACGTAATACCTGCCATAAATTCAACACTTATATCGCAAATATAGTCGATCATCAAGTGGGAAAGGGTCTGCCAAAGTATAAGCTAGCCAGAAAAAACACCCAATTGGACTATATTTATTAGGATAATCCAAATGAGCTAGTGGATCGTTTTCGCTTACTTCTGGCACCGCAAGCAGCCGGAAATTCTGCGCATTCGAATGAAATCATATCGATTATCGAGGAATTGCGCGAAGCTGAAATCATTTATTAACTCAGCATCGGAGAATTCACGCATTCTCAACGTGAGTGTCGATGTGTTTGGACGCCAATTAAATAAGAGTGTACTCAGTAAGCACGGTCCGCCGTGCCGATCTGGGATTGGGTTTAGAACGACTGCAGATGGACATTATGACTTGGGGCAGAAACGATTGTGTAATGTCGCTAATCCGGAAGCACAAGACGACGACATCACTCTGAGTGCTTTACATATAAAATCTCGAAATTTCATTAAGAACATACGCAAAGAAATGAATGAGAGTAATCAGTTGTTGGTTAATGGACTTGAAGCTATGATGAGAGACATTGCAAAAACACTCGAGGCCGATGTCAAAACTCTACAAGATTTGGTGATTCGTAATTCACGGACCATTGCTGCACTAGATGCGCGACTGCGTGGACTAGAAAATGAACGAGAAAAAGAGCGCTGTCGTGCTGGAGCTACATAGGTCTGCGTGACGAAATAATCCTCGTCGACATGTGGACATCCGTGGTTTGGACGAAACCTGGCAAGCTGATCTCGTCGGTATGTCATCATACGCGCGTGAAAACTCCAAACAAATTTCTTCTCATCGTCATCAATACTTTCTCAAAATTTGCCTTGGCCGCACCAATGTTGAGTAAGAATGGCAGAGATGCAGCAGCCGCCATGAAGTCAATAATCGATAAGGGAGGACAGACACCGCAGAACTTGCATGTCGATCATGGAAAAGAATTTTATAATTCCACTTTCAAGTCTCTAATGGAAAAGCACAATATTAACATGTATTCAACGTATAGTAATTTAAAAGCATCCACTTGCAAGCGTTTTAATCGTACACTTAAAAATAAAATGTGGAAGCAATTTAGTTTTCGTGGTAATTTTAAGTGAATCGATATTCTTGATAATTTAATTGTCGAGTATAATGACTCTGTACACCGTACAATTAGAATGAAGCCAAGGAATGTCAATGTAGGTAACGAGAAGAAAATATTGCGGCAAGTTTTTATCAAGACCCAACCTCCAATGAAGCCACCAAAATTCAAAATTGACGATAACGTGAGAATCAGCCAATTGAAGAGTGTTTTTGAAAAGGGTTACACACCAAACTGGACAGCGGAAATATTTACAATATATAGCGTGAAAAACACAAGTCCTGTAACGTATAGCCTGAAAGACCATGAGGATAAAACTATTGCAGGTGGTTTCTACGAGCAAGAGCTTCTAAAAGTTAAATATCCCGATATCTATCTCGTGGAAAAAGGACCGAAGAAACGTGGCAGTCGAATGTTTGTAAAATGGTTGGGTTTCGACAATACCCACAATAGTTGGATAAATACTTCTGATTCGTAGTGAACAATAATTTTTTTTTTTTAATTTATGACTTCTTCCTCTCTGTCTAAAGCTCCAACAAGTGGCGGTCAAGTGTCGTCTTCATCTCCGCACGTTCTGCAAAGTATGAAGAGTCAGTCTTCCCCGACATCGCAGCATGTGTCCCTTGGTTAGCGCTTCTTTTTTTCTTTTTTTTTGCTTCTCGTATTTAAATCTTTTTTTTCCCCTGGAAAAATGCGTCACGGCGATATAGAGGAAAACAGGGCGAATGAATATATGGATTACAAAGGGTAATATTTTCTTCTTCTTTATTTTCTACCAGTTGAAAAATATACAAAAGAGATTGCGATGTTATAGAATATAGCGGTGTTAAAATGGTATTCTGTAATGTCCCCATGGTAGTGTGTTTGTGCTATTGGGTATGATATTGCTTATCATCGTGTGGGCTAAGAGCAATTTTTCTTTCGCGAACAGTACATACATCGTGCAGTGTGGATCTTATACATGTTTGGCTCCGACACACTTCAATCTCCTCATTTAAACACTGCACATAATCATCAAAAGTTATTGTTCTTTTGACAACGCCACTCTTTACACCTTTAACTTTTTTGGTATCCTTTTTACCATCTACTCTTAACGCATACATTTTTGACCGAAGTCCAACAAATTCGGTCATTATAGCACCGTTTACTAATGGAATATCGAAAACATGATCGATGGGATAATCTCTCGTGTCGAACCGGACAATAGTTTGCGTCATACCTTCATATACATCTTCGCACTCAATGTGGTAGATAAGGCTATCGGTATCGGTGTACATTATCTTACATTTTTCACGATACAACGGAGACATATGATCATAGTGAAACTCATACAAACACGTTTTCGATATATCGAGTATATACATACTGACATATATTGGTTTGTAGAATTTCACTTCAAGTTTACGCAATTCAACGGCAATCAAGTTTTCGGAAAAGATGCTCCCACGGTGAAAGTTGGGCTTCCCAATCATCGCCTCGGCACCATATCTCCCCTCCTATTTTGTCAATAGTTTCACGTCAACGTGATTTCGAACGTTTTCCATTGTTTTGCCAAATACCGCATTATTCATCAGCTTATATAAATTTTTTTCAAAATCATTTTTCGCCATGGTTCTGATTTGCGTGTTTGGCTCGATGTAAGACCGTAACCATGGAAATTGTTGGAATTGCAATATTCGATGGATTTTTGTTATACGGAGACCATGGCGTAGACACTGTTGAACATTCCGGTAATGTACAATATAGCACTCTTTGTTGTACAAAGTTGCGAGCAACTTGTTCTGCCGCTTACCGGGTGATTTTCCACGCGTTGGACAAAACGGAAGATCGCTATGTGCATCGTGTAAATTCTGTGGATAATCCAAGTTTACCTCAAGAATGCAGCCCGTAGGCGAATAGTTTTAGATTGGTGATACATCAAAAATTGACAGGTCGTTGACCCATTTGAAATTTGCATAAGGCAAAAATTGACACATTGCCCAGCCGTATTAATTGTTTACATCGAAATACATGAGATATGACGAAGCTTTAGATGGATCGTGTGACTATAGAATTGTTATTCGCGTTAGCATATCTGTTCGAACTTTGACTTCATCCGCCACGTATACCACGTTCGATAAACATGACCAATTCAATGTCAGTGAGCAATTCGAATCTAATACTCGTATGTTTCAACATTGCGTCCCATGTATAATACCCGGGGAGTGAATAGTAATATGCCGGGTCAAGTCCATAGCTCTCAATACAGCTATCACGGAAATTCTCAAATATGTCAGCTAATAACAGGATATCCGTTTTCAAAAATAGATCGCTATATGCGCCTAAAGTTTGAATACAGAATTCCTTCCAGACATTTTCCGCGTGTGTACAGTCGCTCTCGCTTACAGTGCCACCACTCATTGAACTGTAAAATGAGTCAATCGGCGGTAGACACGTTTCTTGCAGCCTACTGATGTCATCCACAAATTCATATGGGAAAACACCTTTGCGTGTCAGTAAATCGAATTGTTGATTGTTAGGAATTGCAGATTTCAAAATTTTTAGTTTATCCTTGGTAAGAAATGATGCTAATTTATCGAGAGAAGTATTGAGAAATCTGTATGAATCGATAAATCGCAATTTGATGTCATTTCGCGTAACACTCGTGAGTTCCATATTTTTCGTAAATGAAATATACTTTTCTTTTGTTATGGGAAGTACTTCGACACTCCCTTCCAAAGCTGTAGCCACTTCCTTAATAATGAAAAGCGCATAATATCCGGATAAATTGTGAAATACAATGGGGATTAAAAAGGATTGCTGAAAGTTCAAATTGCAGTTCGAATGCGCGGGGCCTCGATAACGCCCAGTCAAATGACAATGATCATGACGTGTATTGCCTTGCGTAAATGTTTTCTCACATATGTGGCAGTGCGTAGTGTGGCGAAATTCTGCTTATTCCTCGCGTGTCAAATGTATCATGGGGGAAATAGTACATAAAATGGTTTTCACGCGAATAGCTAAACTTTTCAGTTCTTGAACGAACCAGGAAATGCAATTATGACTGCGAGCCTACTGATGTGTGGATAGGGAATTGTCATATGGACAATGCACGTAATACGCAGCACTGAATACTTTGTGATGTTGATACCTATTTGGATCGTCGGTTTTCGACAACACACACTCGAGGTTTGCGTATACAACGAAGGGGAGACGCTGCTCCCGATCAAAGTTGTTGAAAGGGAGCCACTTGTCCTCTTCGCCTGGCAATTGAATCGCATAGTCGTTCAGCTTTCCACAATCCGTTGTGTGTGACTCTAGTTTCACATTCGAACTGAAGTAATGCAAGCACCTGTGCAAAGAGATTTAATGGTTTTTATTCGACCGATTTTTTCAAATATATAAGTATGTTCCATATTTGGTTGTATTGTAGGTTTACATACCGATCACAGATATATTTTCGATCGCCCAGTTTGCTATGTTGCGAGCTCACCAGCCTGGATAAATTTTTAATCCACGCAAAATGCCCAACATTGGTGTCTGATGGATCTTGAAGGTACAGCAAATTTGAATGCTTATCCCTTTTGTGCTCACTAATGCGTATTGGAAGGGTTTTCTTCTTCTCGTTGGTATACACATTGATTGATAAATTATTTTGTTGTTTGATTTTTTTAATTATTCCTAGAGTCACGGGGAAGATTTAAAACCCTGCAGATTTAAAACCGTCGAAAAATGTGGATATGAACATTCACGATCACTTTTACGTTCGGCAGGGTATAGAGCCGAGACCACGGACCACACAAAGCACGCATTGTCATTAGACTTTATATTTACTACTAAACACTTTGTCATTACTTCCTGTGGCAATTTAAGGAGGCCACCGGCACGCATTGGATTATATTTATTCACACTAATGGTTAAATTTAGAATTTTTAACAAGGTCCAACCACTATCTCGTTCTTGAAATTCGTCAAGGGATGCTAGAGTGGGTTCGACAACGCGTTGTTCGTACCACTCATCTAAATCAGATGTTTGAAAAAGTTTAAAGTTTTTTTGTATTGACACTTTCGTTTGCGTGCTTATCACCTGCCACAAACTCACCATTGAACGTGGTATTAACCTTTACACTAAAATGTTGTTCAACAATGTTTTTCACATGTAAAAGCACTATGTCTCGCGCATCTTCGAGAAATTGACATGGTTCAATATGGTTGCGGTTAATTACTGAACCAGTCAGTATGCGACTTTCGAATGCCGTCTCAATGTTCCGCCAAATCAAACCATTTCTTCGCGCACTACATCCAGCCCCCTCATGAACAAAACGTTGACGTATCGAACTTTTCAAACTTTCAAGTCGCGCTATCTGAGCGATTAATGATTGTCGATTACCAATTGTCAATCGCGGACGTTTATTTCGACTTTGGTTCTCCAACGATTCAATTAATTCGCTGTATTATTGTTCCCACACATTGTACTCTTCCACCGAATTTATGAGTATAGCTTGCTCTCGTAGTCTTTATTGTAACATGTTGCTACACATATTTATAAGTTTTTAAAAAATTTTGAAGTAAGACACGATGTTGGTTTGTTGACTGCTCCATTCAAAGTGTTAAAACTTCCGAGCAGCAGCAGCAATCACAACGTTTCATAATTCGAAGAAAACATTATTTTCCCTCTTTATCATTATATTAGAAGTCTAACAGCCTCCCCTCTCAGGCTTTTTTATACCACCATTCGTATAGAGTCGGGGATAGAGCAGACCAAAAAATAGAGCGATCAATGTAGGGTCTGTGAGAGATTATACGAATTTTAAAGGACGTGACGTGTTGCTGACTGAAATTAAACGCCATTCGATATCTAGACCGAATATTCAACATGGTGTCAGAGGCGTGAGTGAGAGAGACAGACTATATATATGCAAACCAATAGGACGTCTGTGCTCAAGTCGTGCATGCATAGCAATCCGAAATCCCAAAGTACTACACACACACACACACACACACACACCCACCCACCCACACACACACACACACACACACACACACACACACACACACACACACACACACACACACACACACACACACACACACACACACACACAAAACACACACTCACTCGCACGCACGCACGCACGCACGCACGCACGCACGCACGCACGCACACATACACACACACACACACACACGTGCACACGCGTACCTAAATTGTTCTTTCTACGGACTTCCAGTGACGTAATAAAAACGCTCCGACTGGATCGATGATATGCAAATAACTTTAATGATTATAATCAGTCACATCATTCTATGAGTTTTCAACATTTACCCGCCGCCCTATGGTAACAACGGCCGCGCGCGAGACCCCCCCCCCCGCTCTCTTGTCGCTCAGCGTCGCGTATCATCATGCCGCCACTCTCGGCTATCTCGCGCTAGACCCCTTCTCTGCTGCGCCTTCACCCTCCCCGCCGCGTGACGTCTGCCCTCGGTCCCCCGCGCTGGAGCCCCCGGCCCGCTCCCCCCTGAGATCCCGTGGTTAGAATCAGTCCTGTTATACTACTCACCCCCTTCCACAGAACGAGTCTCTGGCAACCCCGTCTGTGAGAAACTTCGACCGTACTCAGATTTCCACCGATGAGTGTCGTCCAAACGAGAAATCGATTCGAGCCCATTTGTCTATACAATGTTCAATGCAACAATGTTTCACCGCCCTTCTGCAGAGGAAGCGCATGCTACGAGGCGTGCTACGGTCGCTAAATTTAGTTGTGTCTATCGTTAGATAAACACACGTGTTTTCGTTAGGGGCGAACCGCTTGCGAGAAGGTCACTTCTTTCTGCACACGGCCGGTGTAGCGAACACACATACACACGCGCGCAGCAATAGTCGGGACTCGACCGACATAGCGCGAGACGTCGAAGCCCTATAGAAATCGAGCGCTGTGCCATCCGGCGGTAGTACTGATTGGAAAGTCGCCCATATAACCCTGTCACATGCATGTTTTTCCTTAAAAATAAAAAAAGAAGTATGCACAACGGAAGGCAGTTCCGTTGAACATATATCATTATAAATGTGACACACTGCGTCTTTATTTTGCAACTTATGGACGATTTTGTGAAAATTCGTGACGGGACTGTTTAAATAAAAAATATATATTTTTGAAAATAGAATTAAACCAATTGAATGTCTTTATTTTTGGTAAAACCTTATCATTGCTTGATGCGTATAATCAATGTTATGCCAAATAAAAAACAAATGCTGAATTATTGATAGAATTAAACTAATTGAATATCTTTATTTTTGGTAAAACCTTAACATTGCTTGATGCGTATAATCAATGCTATGCTACATGAAAAATAAATGCTGAATTATTAATATTTTATCGATCGAAGATATTTTTTCCGAATCTTCTCAAGTGCTTACATCATAACTGGTACTCTAATCTTCTCAAATAGTTACATCATAACTTATTAATATCAACTTTTTATCTTCAAAACGTGTTCATTATTGAACCTCTCTCTCTCTCTCTCTCTCTAAAATAAAAATAAGGGCAGTCTTGTCATAATCTTCATAAAAGAAAGTTAACTCCTTCGTAAAAAGCAAACATTATCTTTTACTATTAAATATTACAATCACCATCTTGTTACTAATACTTTTAGTAGTATGTAATTAAATAATTGTCATTATAGCTTACAACGAAATCATTCTAATTGGTTTTGATTTTTTATTTATTTATTTATTTTTTATAAACAATTAGACCTAATTTATTTCTCATAGACCGGTACAGATATCTTAAAGTAATAAAATACCCCCTAAAATACTTTAACAAGTAAAAAACGCCAAGTAATAAAAAATGCCCTCGAAAAAATTATCGGTGCTTTCACTATCTACAAAATTCTAATTAACCTCGAAATATTTGTGACTTTTTTTAAACAGTAGTGTTATTTAGATTATTACTTTTTCAATTCAAACGTACAAAAAGTGAAATAATTTTTTATGAAAAAGCCAAGCAAATTTACTTGAAACGTGCACAAAAATGTCAAACCCTAGAAATACTATTTTCCTCAATATTTTATTTAAAAAAACCATATTACTATCATAATGAAAAGTTCGAATCACGATTATATAAAAGTACAATCTATGCATCACACAAATACGGTATGCATGTATTTATTAGAAACGTACATAAAATTGTCAAACCCTAGAAATACAATGTTTCTCAATATTTGATTTTAAAAAACCATATTACTATTAGAATAAAAAGTTCAAATCACGATTATATAAAAGTACAAAACGTATGCATCACACAAGTACTGTATGTACGTATCACTGAAAATGCTGTTCAACAACTTCGCGTGCATGGTTAACGATAATAAAAAAAGCTCGGCGAAGAATGACGTTTTCTGATCTATGACGATCAGTTTAAGAAATACATAAATTCATGCAATTTATTATGTAACTGCGAACCAAATTTCTGATTCCGCAAAGTATAAATAACAAAATCAGCGATGAATCCCTAGACCACACTTCTCTTGAAATCTCACTAGTACAGGGTGCGCCAGAGAAACTTACTTATTTGAAAGGTCAATAAAAACAAAAGTACTTCAATTATTGTTTAAAATTTTTTTTTTTTGAGAATACAATATCCCAATTTTTTTTCATGCAGTCTTGAAAATGACATCGGATAAATGGCGACCCCCATTGCGCATACACTGATGAAGTCGATTTTTGAAATTCGTATCCACTCTTTGCAGCATATCAATCGGTATGTTGGCAATGGCGTCGCGAATGTTGTTCTTGAGGTGTGCTATGGTCCGTGGTCGATCGACATAAACCAGAGATTTCAAATAACCCCATAAAAAGAAATCGCATGGAGTCAAATCTGGAGAGCGTGCCGGCCATTGGAGATCGCCTCTGAGAGAGATGAGGCGGTCGTTAATCGCGTTCAGTTAATTCTTGCACAACAGCCAATTTATAGGGATGAAATTGAAGGTCTTCATGGAGAATTCATCGAACAGTGGTGTCAGAAATTCCCATAGCAGCTGCGTGTTTGCGAGCCGAACGCCGGGGAGAACGCAAAATTGACTGCCTCATTCTTTCGACATTTTCCGGAGTTCTGATGGTCCGTTGAAGTCCATTTCTGGGTTTAGCGACACTTCCACACTCCCGAAATGAGTTAACCCACGACAGAATCGAATTACGGCCAGGAACGAGTCTGTGAGGAGGAATTTCAAAGCGAGCGCGGAAGGCACGTTGCGTAGCAACAAGTGAGCGACCGTTAGAAAAGAAGCTCTCGACTACGAAGGCCCGCTGCTCTCTAGACCAGAGCATGATGGCAACTGACTGGAGGGAGAAACAAACTTGGGAACTTCCCCCTCCAGATGCGCCCCCTCTCGCCCCTCTACCCGCCCAACTCACCGCGCGGGAATTTTTTCAAATAAGTAAGTTTCTCTGGCGCACCCTGTAGATGTACTAGGGGGACTCTAAGCCAGGCATCTCAGGGGCAGCGGGGGTGTACAGCGCGGGGAAACCAAGTGCGGGGGTACGGCGGAGGGGGGAGTTCGACACGTCAGGATTTCTGGGAAAAACTATCAACTTCAGGGATCTATCATCAAAGGCGGTAACCGCGGATGGACCACTTGAACACAGCTGCACACTTGAAAAGTCTCATCGAGGTCTCCATTTCGAAATATAACATTAAGATGTTCCCATGTGCGAGTATGTACGCAGTGCATCCAGACAAACAGGTGTTCTTCGAACGTGTATCAACTTGTTTTTCATGATTGGAAAAGTGGGGGAGAAGTTTGAAAAATTGAGTGGGAGGGTTATGACGATATATCGTCACTGGCTTTGACTGCGGATGGACCACTTGAGCGCAGCTGCACTCTTGAAAAGTCTCATCGAGGTCTCCATTCCAAAATATAACGTCAAGATGTTTACATGTGCGAGTATGTACGCAGTACATCCAGACAAGCCTGGACTTGATAAAAAACGAGCTCGAACAGGTTCCAGAGGTCTTGCTCCTAAAATATTGGGGTAAATATGTTGGCTTATTCTGGGATCGTTTGCCAGAACATCATGGGAACAACAGTGAAGTGATATCATATCTTCCATGCTTGGAGCATTATAATACGCTACAGATGGAAGATCCTACGAAAGTTCCATCGTCAAAATTGGGCACTATCGTTGAACGGCTGTCCGCATGGTTTTTTTTCAAAGTGCTGACTATGTAAAAATGTATATGTTTGATCGAATTGTGAATGATGGATGTTTTCGCAGAAGAATAAAGAATGCAAATGACATATATTTTCATCGAAATGTTTTTTATTCATTCAAAAAATCCCTCGCTCACTCTTCGGATACGCTCAACCAGCTTCTCACCGATTTTACATTCTCATGGGCGCAGTTGTATTTCGTGTTGAAGGGATGATGGGGACGTTTGTAGTTTGTGATTTTCGGCAGCTTCTGCAGCCATGGACAGTCCAGAGTCTCCAAGTTGATGAAGTTTGTCGCAGGATCCGTGAATCTTGATAGCCATGCACATTTCTCGAATCCCTTCGCATAGATGGTAGGAGCTGCATGCAAGAGGTCTTGAATTGTCGTTTTAGCCGCTTCGTAAGGTATGCTGCTGTATTCCCATCGGATTCCATGGAAATTGCGTTCCAGCCACTTGTTCGTCATTTTATACTTGGCCGGTAAAGAGTCCCATGCAAATGGTGCATCGAAGGCGAGCGTCAGTGGTTCAGCATTCTTGTCGTGGAGTTTGACGATGCACATCTCCTTCAGGACAAATTCGTTGACGGGTCTTTTGAAGCCCTGCACATCGACGATAAGCCCCATGTTGACCGAAGTGGATGCGAATCGTCGGCATGATTTTATACCAATTTTTTGACTCCACCACTGATTGGATTGTACTCGACAATACGATCATGGAGGATCATGCAGTACGCTGAAGTTTGTGGTGGAATATTGTTTTTCAATTCAAACTCAAGGCGCACGTCAACAGGGCCGGGTTGCGCGAATTGTTTTGTTTTGAACTGCCAATGACAACGAGGGGGGCTTTTTCTAAAAATTCAATCCTGCTCAGCCATGGTTCAGCCTCTTTGTTGTAATAGGTCGGTTGAAAGTTTGCATACATTTCGTAGAGAAGAGCATATTGATTTTGATCAATGTTCAAATTCAAATTTTCATATGGATAACATTGCGAGTTTAGGTATAGTTTGAATTCGCTCAGGTTACAATGATCAAAGTGACTCGCATGGTATTGTTTCTTATTTTTCCGTCCCGTCTGCAGCGCAAGTATGACATATCATGGCTTCTCCAGCTGATTCGAGGTTTTCACAGACCACACGTGCTTGGAGGTGGCAGGCAGCAATGGATATTCATACAGTTCCCATGTTCGGAAACTCATGGAGATTGGTGCGTCTTTGGCGAGAAACTTTAACAGTTGAATCTTTCCATGATCCGAGACTGTGACATACAGCACGAGCCATCCTATTTTATGCAATACGAGTTTGTAGTCGTCGGGCGCAGTTTGTACAATGGCATTGTCGTCGGTCTTTGATCTCGTGAGAATCAACTCGTGCTTGGCATTTACGACCATTTTCCGATAATCTTCGGCAAATCCGAGGAGCATGCTGAGCGGAATGCACACATCAAAATTTCCCGATACATCTACAATCTGCTTGGTCTCTTCGACATCGAGCCATCCAGTGTTCTCGAGCATAGAACTTTTGGCCGGTGAGAGAGATGAATATTCGTTAATTACACTCGCAATGCCGACATTCATATTACGATCAATTTCTATGGCATTCAATTCATATCGCACTTCCTCAAACAAATGACAAATGGCATTGTTGACGAGACTTGTAGCAGTGGTTGGCGCCCCATCACGCTTGGATAATATCCCCCATCATGATTCATCAAAGACCACGGGCGCCTGAATGTTTACAATTTCTTCTTCCATTTCACGCAACAGATGCACAGAGCAAAGACTAAATAATTTTTTACACACTTTCGCCACGCACTTTAAGACCCAAATTCTTCAAGAGTAGCACGTTTTGAGGTGTTAGCACTTTGGGCGCTGGTCGATGACTGTTTGTTTTTATCCATGGCCGTCTATTGTTATTGGAAGATCTGTTGAAAACAATGCCCATCACGACTTTATATGCAGGCGTATGGTGATTACTTCTCCGTGGAAATTTACCAAATCACCGTCTTGATCCACTATGCGAAGCTGTATCGTGTCAATCGTTCGGCTCGTGATGGGCAGATAAATTACGTGAGAGGAAACTTCAATAGCCTGGTGGCACAGATGGATAAAATTCGTGAATTGTGTTTACTTTTTGTCCGTTAATATAGGCACCAGCGGTAATGTTACACTCAATGCGAAGGGCGTTCACTTTGAGAATGGCTACTGGAAGATCGGATTCGTGTCTTTTATTGTCTTCCAATTTGCGTGCGGTGAAGCCTAGTAGATGCCCAATAGAATCTTTTGGCTCAAAATTTACATCACGATCACACTCGATCTCACTGCGTAGCGTGTTATTTTTGGGTTTGATGCTGAAGCTGATGTTTTTACGTGAGAGCTCTGCTTGTACAAACGTCTCAATATCCTCTATTTCATAACTGCCCGTAGGTATCATCAACACCTCATCTCCCACGTAAATTTTATCATGGTCAACGTCGATATTGGGAATAGAGTTAAACGTTAACAATTCTACGAGGCCGAGAGTATAATTTTTGTGTGGCGAGAGTTCAATGGGGGGAAAGTATTGCGTCTCGAGCATCGACGATGAGCCAGATATGGTTGATGTTAAACTTTCATCCATGATGCTGGTAAATTGACAACTGAATTCCCCACATCATTTCCCCCCTATATATAGTGTATATTTGGCTTTGTGCTGCAATTGTCGTCAAAGAAACTTAAGACACAAATGTCCACATTCAATCGTATCACATTCCTCATATCTTGTATAACTATAATTAACGCTACCGACACGGAAATATCTCATGAGCTCGGATGGTGGTGGAAGATTGCCGAAACTATCAAAGTACACGACTTTCCATCCGGTCTTTTTGTAAGCGACCCAGTGCGTTCCAGGACCGACATTTTCATCCAAATTTACAATTGCTGCTTCACATTTGAGAGGTCCGCTCGTTGGCAATGTATCGCGCATGTAAACTCCACGAGAATGTGGAATCTTTAGGATTTTTGCATATTTGAGTAGGTCGCGGTCAGTGAGGGGTCGGTGTGGTAGCGTTACTTCTAGTTTTTTGGCTTAATATGAGAGCCCAATCCCTGCTTCTATGGTTTCAGATGTAGACCCCGACCTAATGCAATTGCTTCATTTGTTCGATTATGGCGCTTACTTTCATCCAATTCACGTTGAGCTGCTTGAGCAGCATTTATAGCTTTAACTATACTAGCCACACCACCCGACAAAGCACACGCAGCGCTAAGACCCGCAAAAATGGGCACGGGGAAGGGTAATAAACCACCAATTTTATGGGGTACAGGTAGAACCCGAGGTGTGCGCACTTTACCACCTTGCAACTTTACGGCTGCACGAGCACCCTTTAGAACTGATTTGATAATCTAATGCGGATCATTACTTTGAATCATTGTCTTCTTTGCAGCGCCAATTATCTTTTTCAAACAAACGCCACCCTTGCGGCCTTTCATTCCCATACCAAATTTTCTGTTTGTCTTCATAATATTTGCCACACCCCAAGCACTGGCTTTTTCACCAATACTCGCGTCTCTCACGGTAACACGTTGCCTAGCCTGTTCAGTCAACACTTTATCCACCAAACGTCTCGCTTCAAGATTATCCGGATTTTTCGAATATGCAATATCGTGTTGTTTGCAATCCGTATCCAAAGGATTAATGCCCAGATCACCACGAGCAAGGCGCTTGGCCAACTTTGTGCCTGGTCCACAATACTGATACCCAGGCAGATGTAGCTCAACGGGGAGTTTGTTGATTAGGCGATTGACCAAACCTTTACCACTCTTCCCATGCACAATCATGTCTAAAACAATACGCGACTGACGGATAATCCCTATAAGAAGTCTATTTATATGATTTCGCCGTTAGTCGTGTGTGAGATGACGTCCAGGAAGCAAACTATCGGAGGTGGACTTCCCGTGATAAATTTCGACGAGTTTGTCGAAGACGGTGGGGGGAAGAAGAAACAAAAACGTCACGGGAAGTTATTGCCGGATAGCATACGTGCTCTGTTTTGTGGTCCATCGAATTGTGGGAAAACCAACGCTTTGCTCACTCTCATCATCCATCCGAATGGTTTGAGATTTGAGAATATTTACTTGTATTCCAAATCGCTGAAGCAGCCAAAGTATAAGTTACTCGAACAATTACTCGAAACTGTGAATGGAGTTAAATATCATCTATTCGAGGCTCATGAACAAGTGATAGCACCAAGTGATGCACGATCCGACTCTATATTCATATTTGATGACATAGCATGCTAAAAGCAGGATAATGTTCGGGCCTTCTTTTCCGTGGGACGACACGAGCTTGTTGACAGTTTTTATCTTTGTCAGACGTACACTCGTATCCGCAAACATTTCGTGAGAGATAATGCAAATTTCGTGGTGCTTTTCAAGCAGGATGATATGAATCTCAAACACGTGTACAATGAGCATGTTAATACGGATATGGCTTATGCGAGCTTTAAAAACATGTGCATGAAATGCTGGAATTCCGACAAGTATGCATTTATCACAATTGACAAGGATAGCGGTATTAATGATGGTCGATATAGACAAGGTTTTGATTATTTTCTCACCATTGATAAATGACTCACCGCTGGTGGTTAAAGAGACAGTATTGTGCACCCCTCGATAGCGACAATATGAAGAGCGAACAATTGTTGCGTGAAAAGGATGTATTCCGTGAAATTGCCAAAGCGAATGATGAAACTTGGGAAAAATAGCGATACGCAGAGAATGCAAGATGTCTTTAAGGCGTTACCCCCACTTGTAGCGCAAAAAAGGCCTTTTTCATGAATTTTTTTAAAGAAAACTACAAAACTTTTTTAATCGATCAATATACCATCTTAAAGAACACATCTTGAAGAACTTTCAGTAATTTTTTTATTGAAAAATATTACATTGTTTAGTGGCAAATGACCGTCAATGAAATAATGTGTTTATATACACGGTTTGCCGTGACCAACATTGCGGTGAAGTGGATCATCTGAAAAAAAAAATGCGGATGGATGTAGTCAAATATAAGTATAAACTAGTCTTTAATCGAAGGATTTTAAAAAAATATTCATTTTTCACAAAATGGCGGACAGTCAAAGTTAATGGTTCGATTTTAACGAAAAAACGGCCGTTTTTTGGCTATAAAACGGCCATTTTTTTCGAATAAAAAATCGAACGATTAAAGACTACATTTTTATGTATTAAATAAGCCTGCAAAATTTCAAGAAGATCGGTTCATTAGTGTTCGAGTAATCTTGGTCACCGACTTCAGAAATGCCATTTTAAGAAAAACGCGTTTAAAGCTTCAATTTCAGTTTACACCAAGAAAATATTTTTTTTGTAAACTTACATAGAGTTATCTATTCCGGGCATAAAAAAAACTGCACTTCAAATTGCACTTCAAAAAAATGCAATAAAAAAATCGATTTTTTCAAAATCGCTAGTGGGGGTAACCCCTTAAGCCTATAGTGGGGCCATTGAAGAAATTGGTGTATAAAAACGGTGAGGTGGTGGTGGTGAAGGAGGGAATGAAGGATGAAAAAGTGGGTGATAATGTTGAAGGAGAAGATGCGTTAAATAGTGTGAAACATCAAAATGAGGCACATGTTTCCTTGAAGAGTGAAACACAAGATTCTTTCAAATTGATATATCAGGATGATGATGACTCGCAAAATGGCGATGAATTGATCAGTGAATATCTCCTGTTATTACAAACAAATAGAACGGCAAGCTTGGATGTATTATACGGTGTACGAAATCTCGCAAATAACAAATTAATGATTGGTAATTCTTCGATAATTTTCGACTCTCAACATATTCGTGTGGGAGATGTGAGTTATGCGAAAACTGTTGGATTAACAGAGCTGTTGTTTAAAAAAGTACCCAATGTCGAAACTCTCATACCGGACGATTTGAAAAAACTATGAAAGGATTGTAATCTCGACAAATGCGCACAAAAGTTTTATAAGCCTAGTGAGACTATTCGAGGTAACACCAGCCACAAATTTAACACATATATCGCAAATATAGTCGATCATCATGTGGGACAGGGTATGCCAAAGTATAAGCTAGCTAGAAAAAACACCCACTTGGACTATATTTATTGGGACAATCCAAACGAGCTAGTAGATCGTCTTAGCTTTCTTCTGGCATCACAAGCAGCCGGAAATTCATCACATGCGAATGAAATTATATGGATTATCGAGGAATTGCGTGAAGCTGAATTCATTTATTAACTCAACATCGGAGAATTTACGCGTTCTCATCATGAGTGTCGATATGTTTGGACGTCTTTCAAGTAGGAGTGTACTCCACAGTAAGCAACGTCCTTCAGGTCAACCTGGGATTGGCTTTAGAACTACCGCAGATGGTCATTATGACTTAGGGCAGAAACGATTGTGTAACATTGCAAATCCGGAAGGAGAAGATGACGCCATCACTCTAAGTGCGTTACAAAAGAAATCTCGAACTATCATGAAGAACATACGTAAAGAAATGAATGAGAGTAGTCAGTTGTTGGCTAATTGACTTGAAGCTGCGATACAAGATATTGAGAGGACTCTCGAGGCCGATGTCAAATCTCTACAAGATTTGGTGATTGGTAATTCAAACGAATTGGATGCACGACTGAGTGGACTGGAAAATGAACGGAAAAAGGGGCGCTCTCGTGCTGGAGCTACATAAGTCTGCTCGACGAAACTATCCGCGTCGACATGTGGACATCCGTGGCTTGGACGAGACCTGGCAAGCTGATCTCGTCGATATGTCATCATACGCGCGGCAAAACTCCAAACACAAATTTCTCCCCACCGTCATCGATACCTTCTCAAAATTCGCCTGGGCCGTGCCAATGCTGAGTAAGCGTGGTAAAGATGCAGTAGCAGCAATGAAGTTAATACTCGTTAAGGGACGCATACTGCAGAACTTACACGTTGATCGGGGAAAAGAATTTTACAATTGTGACTTTAAGGCCATCATGAAAAAGTACAATATTCACATGTATTCAACATATAGCAACTCGAAGGCATCCATTTGCGAGCGTTGCAATTTTACATTGAAGAATAAGATGTGGATGCAATTTAGTCTTCGAGGTAATTATAAGTGGATTGATATTCTTGATAACTGAGAAAACCGGAAAATGAGAAGCAACTGCAGCAGATTTTCAATAAGCCTGTAATGAAAAGATCGCCGAAATTCGCCGTTGGTGATAAAGTGAGAATCAGCAAATTTAAGACTGTTTCCGAAAAGGGTTACGCACCAAACTGGACGACGGAAATATTTACAATATATCGTGTGAAAAAAAGTCATCCCGTGACGTACCACTTGAAGGACCATAAAGATAAACCGATCGCCGGTGTTTTCTACGAACAAGAGCTTCTCAGTGTCAAGCACACCGATATCTATCTCATTGAAGCAGTATTGAAGAAGCGCGGTAATCGAATGTTCGTAAAATGCCTAGGCTTCGACAATAGCCACAATAGTTGGATAAGCAAATCCGATTTGTAGTTGATAATAAAGAAAATGGAAAATATGTATGTTTTATGACTCTTGACCTAAACTGCTGGTCGTCTCCGCATGTATCCATCCAAGGCCTCCGACCGACTTCACAGCAGGCTTGCTTTTTCCCTTCCCGCCGTCGATAATCCCTTTTTCGTGGAACGTGGGTACGAAGAGATGGATAGAGTGAATAAACACATGGGATTATAAAAAGTCCGTTTCTTTATTTACAGAAAATCATAAATCCATTCGTCCACAATTAAATATTTACAACATAATTTTAACAAACATATACATAATTTTCACGAGTTTTATGAATCAATATTCACAAAAATCTACACAATTTTACAACAAAAAATCAACGGTGTAGAAAAAAAAATTTACATAACGTTTTACGACAGTATTCTATAATGCCCCCATGGTAGGGTATCAGAGGGCCCAGGTATGATATACCGCTTATCGTCATGAGGACTCAGACCAATTTTCGTCTCGCGAATGGTGTAGACCTTGTACAACTTTGATCGAATGCACGTTTGACTACGCATCATTTCAATATTTTCCTGTAAGCATTGAGCATAATCGTCAAATGTAATTGCCCTAGTCACTACACTGCTCTTTACACCTTTAACTTTTTTCGTGTCCTGCTTGCCCTCAACACGTGTCGCATATATTTTCGATCGAAGTCCAATAAATTCGGTCATAATTGCTCCATTACATTCATCCTTCATGAGACCGGGTACCTTCTTATTGACGAGCGGTATACCATACTTATTGTCCGCTGAATAATCGCTTGTATCGAATTTTGAAATGTCGCGCTTCATGTCGGCATATATATCATCGCTCTCAATGTCATATATGAGACTATCCGTATCGGTATACATGACTTTACGTTTATCTCGATACAGAGGTACCATATACTCGTGATGAAATCCATACAAGCACGTTTTGGATATGTCGAGTATGCACATACCCACATATATCGGCTTGTTGAATTTCATCTCAAGATTGCGCAATTCCGCGGCAATGAGATTTTCCGAAAAAACACTTCGGCTGTGGAAGTTCGGCTTCGCAATCATTGCCTCTGCGACATACCTACCCTCCCATTTTGCCAAAAGCTTTACATCTATATGATTGCGCACATTCTCCATCGTTTTGCCAAACACCGCATTATTCATCAATCTGAATAAATTCTTTTCGAAATCGTTTTTGGCCAGCGTTCGAAACTGAGTATTCAACTCGATATATGAACGGAGCCATGGGGATTGTGTGAACTGTAAAATTCTATGGATTTTCGTGAGGCAAAGTCCATGACGTAAACACTGTTGTAAATTTCTATAGTGTATGATGTAGCGTTTTTTATCACAGACAGTTGCTAGCAGCTTTTCTTCCCGCTTACCTGGTGGTTTTTCGTGTATTGGGCAAAATGGCAGGTCTTTGTGCGCATCATGTAGTGATTGTGGGTATTCCAAGTCGACCTCAAGAATGTAGCCTGTAGGCGAATCTAGCGCGATCGATAGTGGATCAAAGTTGGACACGTCGATGACCCATCGAAAATCTGCATATGGCAAGGGTTGGCACATTGCCCATCCATTAAAATTGTTGACGTCAAAATACATCAAGTATGACGATGCTTTCGATGGATCAAACGACTCCATGTACTTGTTATTAGCACGTGCATATCGGTTTGAGCATTGACTCAGACCACCGCGTATACCCCGCTCAACAAATAAAACCATATCGATGTCCGTTAGTAATTCAAACTTGACATTCGAGTGTTTTAGCATTGCATCCCAGGTATACCCCGGCAATGTGTAGTGATACGCGGGATCCAGACCATAGCTCTCAACGCACGTATTCCGAAAGTTTTCGAAAATATCGGCTAATAATAAGACATCTGTCTTCAAGTTCAAATCGCTATATTCGCCCAGCGTTCGAATGGAGAGCCGCTCCCAAACGTTCTCAGCATGTGCGTACTCACTCTCGGATACTGTAGCATCTGTCAGGGAGCTATAAAATGCGTCACGTGGTGGTAGGCAAGTGTCGTCCAACCTATTCACGTCGTCAATATACTCATAAGGAAAGACCCCTTTTCGCGTCAACAAATTGAAATCGCCTGACGACAGAGTTGAAAATTGCATCCGTAAAATTTTGAGTTTGTCCTCGGTCAAGAATGATGCTAATTTGTCAAGACTGGTGTTGAGGAATTTGTATGAATCGATGAAACGCAATTGGATCTTATGTTTTGTATCGTCTTTAATTTCAACATGCTTCACGAAGGAGATGTATATCTCTTTTGTGATTGGAAGGACGTCAGTTTTTCCTTCGAAAGCTGTGGCTACTTCCTTGATAATAAAATGTGCATCATAACCCGACAAATTATGGAAAACTACGGGAATAAAAAATGATTGTTTGTAATTTAGGTTGCATTTTGAGTGGGCGGGACCTCTATAACGTCCGGTCACATGGCAATGATCTCGAACGCGTACATCGTCTTGCGCAAATAGTTTTTCGCATATGTGACACTGAGTGGCGTTTCGAAAACTCGCCCACTCGGTTGGTGTTAGAGGTATCATTGGCAGATTATCACAAAAAATGCTTTTTATGCGCAATACTAGGTTTTTAAGTTCGTCTACAAACCATGATATATGCAGTCAGCACTGCGACGTGAATGATATGAAGAGAGCAATTCATCGTATGCGCAGCACACGTAATAACCACAAACTAAATACTTCATGCTGATGACATATATCTTTTGTCGCGTTCTCCTCGCCAGTCATTGCTAATACACACTCCAAATCGGCATACACGATGAAGGGGTGTCGTTCGTTCCGTTTGAAGTTTACGAACTGGAGCCACTTATTGGTATCGTTCGGTAGACGGATGGCACAGTTGTTTATCGAGCTGCAATCATCCTCATGTGATTGCAGTTTAGCCTCCGATGAGAAATAATGCAAACACCTACCGCAAATTTGTATCTTTTTTACATTTTTTAATTATTCTAGCATATATCTAATATACACTAATATACACATATGTGTGTGAGTGTGTGTATATATTAGTTGCGTTAACTATTACATACCGATCGCATACATATTTTTGATGGCCGTTTACGTTGAGTTGCGCGTTCACAAGCCTCGACAGGTTTTTGATCCAAGCGAAATGCCCCACATTGTTGTCCTCCGTATCTTGTACGTATAGCAAATTAATGTGCTTTTCCGTCTTGGATTGGGACACGCGTATCGGAACAATGTTATGTTTGTTGGTTATCATACATTGAATGATACATTATTTTGAAGCTCATATTTCTTGATTTGCGGTATGGCCACGGGGAATTCAACAACTTGTAGATTGAGTATTGTTGAATAGTGAGGGTATGAAGATGGACGGGCACTGTTTCGTCCGGTGGGATATAGAGCGGCGATCACAGACCATGCAAAACATGCATTGTCATTGGACTTGACATTTACAATGGCACGCCTCATCATTATTTCCTTTGACAATTTTAAGTGGCACCCGGCGCGCATTGGATTATACTTATTCACACTTATGGTTAAATTTAGAATTTTTAACAAAGTCCACCCACTGTCGCGTTTTTGAAATTCATCAAGAGATGCTAGAGTGGGTTCGACAACGCGTTGCTCATACCACTCGTTTAAATCAGATGTCTGGAAAAGTTCAAAGTTTCTCGTATTGACACTTTTGTTTGCATGCTTATCACCTGCCACAAACTCACCGCTGAACGTGGTATTAACCTTTACACACAAATTTTCCTCGACAATGTTTTTCACATGTAAAAGCACCATGTCCCTGGCATCTTCGAGAAATTGACGTGGGTCAATATGGTCGCGATTGATAAGTGAACCAGTCAGTACACGATTTTCAAATGCTGTTTCAATGTTCCGCCATATCAAACCACTATCTCGTGCACCACATCCCGCACCCTCATGAATGAAACGTTGACGCACAGAGTTTTTTAAGCCTTCAAGCAGCGCTATTTGAGCGATTAATGATTGGCGATATCCGATTGATAATCGCTGGCGTTTATTACAGCTTTGATTTTCCAACAACTCGAAGAATTTATTGTATTGATGCTCCCACACATTGTACTCTTCCGCTGAATTTATAAGTGCGGCTTGCTCTCGTAATGTTGCTTCGGATATATCGCCGGACATTTTTATAAGTTTTTTTTTCAACGAAAAATGGTTGAAGACAAATAAAACAAGGTGTGGATGAGTTCACTTCTCGACTGCGAATGTTTCAATTTTCCGAACAGCGGTCACAGCCTCCACAACTTTTGAAGAAAAATATGTTTCCGTCTTTGTCCTCGACTGACTATCTTAGAAGTCTAACAGTATACCCTCTCACACTTTTTTACTGCAATGTGTACTACAATGGGGATAGAGCACGAAAAAAATATGGAACGGTTAATATAGATATGAGGAGGGGAGCATATTTTTAAGTGTGAGTGGCGTTCACGGCAGAAAATGTAAAGGAATCCGGTATCTCGATGAAAAATATAAAGATTGCCAGTATATGGACTGAAATGTTTAATGGGATATCAGGAACGTGAGAGAAACAGGCTGTAACCCGCTATAGCGTCTGCGCTCAAGTTATTCATACATAGGGAATCGAGATTCCAAAAAAAATATGGCCATCGCCTGTATGACTTTCCCACACGCCATCGTCAAACGTGGTGTTGTGGAGATCGTGGAATGCCCAAATTCTAGCAGGTCAACATCCGCCTTCACCAATGGAGTTTTACTTCAACTCATTTAACCCTCCAGCGATAGTAAGGAAAACATCATAATCACTTGTATGATTTTCCCATGCGCTGTCGTCAAACGTGGTTTTGTGGAGATCGTAAAATGTCTAAATTCTGGTAAGTTAACATCCGCCTTTACCAATGGAGTTTTACTTCAACTCATTTAACCCTCCAGCGATAGTAAGGAAAACTCATAATCACTTGTATGATTTTCCCATGCGACTGCGCACAGTCGTTCGACAATGGTGCCCAATTTTGTCTCCATGCTCGGAGACGATGGAACTCGACGCTGTTGTATTTCCCACCACTGAGTTGACCAGTTGCAGCATACTCTCGATGATGCGGACAGCTGTTCGACGATGGTGGTCCAACGAATTTTGTCTTTTCCACCATGCTCAGAGACGACGGAACTCAACACTGTTGTATTTCCCATCAATGTACCGTATGCAGAGTTGACCATCACGTGCCACTTGCAGCATACTCTCAAACATTGTCGGATCTTGGTCGAAGGCCTTTACAAGCCGCGCCGGTAAGAAGACGGGGAACTCATCCGCGATGCCCGCGATGTAGCGTTTCCCAAACTTGGTTTGTACGGCCTTCATGTCGGAGATTCGATGATCCGAGTGAACGAGGAATTCTGACAGCTTCTTCGTTGGAAGGAATTCTGCCATCCGGCTGCCTTTGTTGATGCTCGTGAAATCCATTTTCCACACTTTTCTCTTTACAAAGTTCCTTTTGGAGAGAGAGAAATGTTGATGTTGTGTGGTAGTCTGAGCTTGGTCCACGAAATTATAAGCTCCCTCGTAACCCTCCCACTCAAATTTTCAAACTTCTCCCCACTTTTCAAGTCGTGAAAAACAGGTTCAAACACGTTCGAAGAACCTCGTACGTGGAGAATTACCCTCTTCGACATTTTTTCACACTCCCAAAAAGAAAACGGGTTTAAACACGTTTGAAGAACCCCATACGTGGAGAATTTCCACAGCATTTTTTACACTCCCGACGTTGAGGTGGGGGGCCAAGAATGTGATCTTTCATCTGTGGCGTATTATAATGCTTCATGCATGGAAGATGTGATATCACTTCAGTATCGTTTCGATGATGTTCTGGCAAACGATCCCACAATAAACCAACGTATTCGCCCCAATATTTTAGGAGCAAGACCTTTGGAACCTGTTCGAGCTCGTTTTTGGTTGAGACGGAATGACACCTCGTCGCGGTCGGTATGGTAGAGCAATTGTAGATACCCAAAAATCTTTGAAACGGCTCTTCAGATTCCGTCGAAACTTTGCCAAACGACGTCAAATAGATAGACGAACAGGTGTCTGCCCCTCAAATTTTCTGAATTTGAGAAAAAAACCGTAGATTGGCTTATGATAACCCGATCTACGTTTTTTTTCTCAAATTCAGAAAATTTGAGGGGCAGACAGCTGTTCGTCTATCTATTTGACGTCGTTTGGCAAAGTTTCGACGGGATCTGAAGAGCCGTTTCAGAGATTTTTGGGTATCTACAATTGCTCTACCATACCGACCGCGATGAGGTGTCATTCCGTCTTAAGTCCAGCGGGTGCTTGGCCGGATGCACTGCGTACATACTCGCACATGTGAACATCTTGACGTAATCTTTTGGAATGAAACCGCGACGGGTTGAATTTTCTTATCGACACCTTTCATACCTGCAGTTGCATGCAATAAATAATGCATTTTTTTATAAGCCTCTGAAAGAGCGCCCTTCATATGGCAGCTAGCGTTTTCTTATTGGTGGAAACTTTTCTAGCCATATATAGTAGTTTACCCACATGTGTCCATAATGAAGCTGATAATTCCGAGTTATACGATAAAAACTACAAAAACTTTATGGCTTTCCAACGGTTACTTGCCAGTCTTTGTTCTCCCCCCTCCCTTTGCTGCAGACACCGTCTCGCTCCCCCACTGCCTGGCCTTACCCTTCCCGCCGTGACGTCATACCCCGGGTACCCCGCGCAGGACCCTCGCCCCGCTCCGCCCTGAGATCCCAGAGTTAGAACTGGCGTTGCTACTCTACTAGCCGGCCGGCGTGGTCCGGTATTAAGTCTCCGAGCGTGGTCAGCGAAGGACGAGATGGATCGCAAGCCCGAGTGAACAAGGAGAAAGAGGAAGAGGCGCGAACGATCCGAGGAAAAGAAGGATACGGGCGAGTTGATTGAGGACGTATTCTCGTATTCTCAGCGCAAACGTAAGTCTCTCCTCTTTTCTCTTTTGCGAGAGCGGCCAGCGAGAGCCGCGTAAAGTTTGTACAAAAAAATTACGTCGCACGGGCGATCGTTAAATGGTTTCCTTCACCCTTCCCCGGTTAATCCCAAAATCGACGTCCCCTTTCCGTGCGCGTCGCAATTAAAAGAAGTGTGTCATTTAGAGTAAGAATCATAAAATCAGTTCGAGTCAATCCGAGTCATTTGCTCGAGTATTATAGCTGAAAATGGTCGCGAATAAAGTGTGAAAAGGTGCCGTGGCGGATCCCCGTTGTCCCTTGAGATAATTTCTCTCGCACGCGCGGAGCCGCGGCCCGGCGTCGCGTAGTCACGGCCGTCGGCCGAACCGAATGACAATTATGCGTACGCGGTCGGCCGCGTTGCCCGAGAACGGCTGGCGCCCAACTTACCGAATTTATAAACTGAGAATATTTCGAACGGGTAACGAAATCGAGTAGGGACTTCGCGTGTCCAGTAATGGCCTCTGCACACTGCGCGCGATGAGCGATGAGCGATGAGTGATACCCAATGAGAGCTCTGCTTTTCCGAACGTCACATCCGTCGCGAGCGTCCTCGCGACGTCGCTCACGGAGTTGACCAAGTTTCAACTTTCGTCGCTCGCGACAAGCGACAACGCCCCAACAGACGACATTTTTCAGCCAGTAAAATCGTTCTGTCTCTATTAAACACATGGGGAATGAAAAAGTACATTGAAATGATGAGTTTTCGTGCGCGCCTGGACACTTGTTGACAGTGCGTTTGTTTGGGTTTGTTGAAAAGCTGACTAGTGCAAAATACAGTTTTTATTACAATCGACAGGCTATTGTTAGGAGATATAAAAATTTAAAAAGTAATTAGCAATCATGGAGGAATATACTAACTTTGAGGGTCTTGAAGTTTTGGAAGTGAGTTTGTTTATCAATAATCAAGTGACGCTGCCGCGTCTCGATGAGGCAGCGTCTCAACGCCAAATTATATGAAAAGAATTTTTGTAATGTGGACATTTATTGAATTACAACTGTATGTGTAGAAACAAGTTTTATATCAATTAATCGTTGTTCTATTTTCGAGGATTGTGATGAAACTTTCGACACATTGAAGAAATTTTGATTGCGGAGGTACGCGAAAGACCGTGTAGGCCCCGAATAGGCCGTCCCCTTCCATTAACCCGGCTCTATCACCGTCGTGGGATATATCAGGTTGATAAAAAAGTTTTGTCGCAAAAATTTTAAAAATGTCTTTTTACGTATTGACGCAATATGACATCGAGCTATGTCGAGAATATTCTAGAATGTTTTCTACTCTTCCGCGTGACAGGGTATAAAAGGGCGAGCGCGCGTTCTAGTGGACAGAAATGGCTTCGATCTCGCAGGAGCAACTTCGAGCGATCATTTTTTACGAGTGGCGGCGCGGCACGAACGCAAGCACAACTGCTAAAAATATACAGGATGCATTCAGCGAGAACGTAGTTTCTCATCGAACAGTCCAGCGTTGGTTCAATCGTTTTAAATCTGGAGACACAAGCCTTGAAGATAAGGAACGTTCCGGACGACCGTCGACCATCGATGATGAAGCATTACTCCGCTGCATCAAAGAAAAACCGGAAGCAAGTACGCACGAGCTAGCAAGAGAACTTGGCTGCACCCAACCGTCAATAGTCAATCACTTACACAACTTGGGATACAGGAAGGTTCTAGCTCAATGGATACCACACCGTCTCAACGACGACAATAAGAACTGTCGCGTGACCATCTGCCAGTCTCTCCTGCTTCGCCACCATCGCAAGGAGTTTTTAGAAGATCTTGTGACGGGAGATGAAAGCTGGGTCTTGTATGATAAGAGAACGCGTTTAGCCTACTGGCTTCCTATCGGAGAAAAACCGCCACACCAACCGAAATCTGATCGTCACTCACAAAAGGTTTTGTTGTGCTGTTTCTGGGACGCAAAGGGAATGCTGTTTCACAATTTTCTCCCTGTAGGTAAGACGATCTCCTCTACACGATACATCGAAAATCTCCAGGAATTGGCAAAAGCTATAAGAAAAAAACGGCCAAGACGCGCGACTGTGCACCTACTCCACGACAACGCGAGACCCCATGTCGCAAAGGAAACCCACAAAACAATCACTGAGCTTCACTGGAATACCGTTCCTCATCCACCATACTCTCCCGACATCGCGCCATCTGACTACCATTTGTTCAGACATTTGAAGCCATATTCGAGAAACAAAACTTTCGAAAACGTCGACGATCTCAGAAGGGATATTTCAAATTTCTTTGAGTTCCAGCCACCGCAGTTTTGGGCAAAGGGAATAAATGAGTTGCCAACTAGATGGTCGAGTGTCATAGAAACCGATGGCGAATATATTGTTGATTAGAAATGTTTTGTATAAGATATATAAATAAATAAATTATATTGAAATTATTGCGACAAAACTTTTTTATCAACCTGATACCAGGGAAACGCCGGCGGAGTTCATCAGGAGAGTCAAATGACTCTCAAATGAAACGAATGCGCGAGGAAAAACACTTTGAGAACATTATGTCACAATTATCAGAAAAACCGAGCGAAGAACAGGCATTTTGCAATTATCTGCAGTGCCGGTTGGAAAAATTGCAGCGAAAGTATTTTATGAAGATCACAAATAGCATCTTGTTCGAACTTACGAAAGTAGAAGTACAGCAAATAGAATAAAACGGATAAAAACGGTTTTTTTTTATTAAAAGTATTTTTCTACGTATTTATTGAATTATAAAATATTCCGAGTTGCAAATTTTTACAAAATTCTAATCTTTTCATTGATGAGTAATATAATCCCACTGCCATGGAACAGCTCCAGTACCAAGGAAATATTTAGTAAAGTTGTCGCGAACAATAGCTGCGACTCGAGCATGAGTGTTGCTGCCGACTCCTCTTAGTGGTCGGAACTCAGAAGGCCTCGCGTCTTCTCGCCATTCACCGAGACTTATTGCTCCATTTGGCTGTACAGAGTCAGCAAAATTTACCCGGCAGTATCGCGGTTTGTCCATCAAAAAATTATGCAAGACAATGCAAGCTTTAATCATTTTTCCGTAGTTTGTAATGAAGTGTTTATTGGTCCACCAAATATTTCCCATCGTGCTACCATTATACCAAATGCGTTTTTGACAACTCTTTGAGCTCGACTCAACGGGTAATTAAATATCCTTCTTTCGTTGGACAGTGTTCTGCCTGGATAAGACCGCATTGTGTAAGTATTCAGCTGAAACGCCTCGTCAGCTACTAACACATGAGGCATAGGATTTTCGAGACCGATGATTGGCGAAGGTGGAGGTACCATTAAGCTGTTTTGCGTAAATAATTGTCCCATGGTGGAGTTTTTAAAAACTCGACCGTCACTATGTCGACCTTCAGCTCCAATGTCGACAAGAAGGAAGCGATATGATGCTGAAGCTATAGCCATTAAATTTATACTGTGACTTTCATTTATAATTATAGAAAATTGATACTGATTTCGGTGGCGCCTGAAAGTTGGAATATTCACATCGAAAGGATTGTTAATAACGGTTATTAAACTAATAAAAGTTTTTTCTACTACTGTGTACTGATGGTAAACCAAAATCTTCAACAGCTAAACATTTCGTTTTCCAAACTGTTATTGGGGCATAAATACTTAGCACAAATCTCGATACATTATCCTGCGATAAAAATTCATATCAATAAAAATAGATTCACCTTTATGATGACATGCTTCCCATCCACTGCGCCTATACAGTGTGGAAAATTCCAGCGCTCATAGAATTCATTTGCGATTTTCATTCAATTTTCTCCACTTGGTACATACAAACATTTGACTTTGTAGCACGTCCCACAGCGACTCGCAAGTGTCTGCAATAATTGCTGAGACCGTGCTGCATCCAGTGCGAAAAGCTAAAGCTATCGAAGTCATTTTATCTCCAGTGGCTAAATACCTGCAAGATATTATGAAAAAAATCATTCAGCGTGGCATGTTGCATGATGCATAGAAATTAATAATTTTCTTTATTCACGCTTAAATTTCAAGAGCATACCTTAGCGTCATGTACAGTCTCGTGCGAGGAGAAATGGGATGCCTAAAATTGGTTTGCATTCTCTGTAATTGTGGCCCAACAATCGAAAGTAGTTCGTCGAAGACCTCAACTGTCATGCGGCAATACATAAAATGGTAATCGGCATCTTGCAGCCTCATTTCATTAATTAATTGATTGCCATCCCCTTGGTCATTCCGACGTTGGTTTATCGGACGAACCCACCATCGACGTGCAGTTTTGTTTCTTGTGTCTTCTTCTTGATCCTTTAAGTAGGCGTAATAAGCTAACGTCAACCGTCTCTGATTATCACTCAAAATCCACCGCTTTCGCGCACGTAGACACATTATCACTAAAAGCTGTTTTCGATTTCTTCTATAATAAGTAGCTAGATCCATGGCTGCGATAATCCTGCAATAAACATATAACATATTTGTAATTTTCGAGGTTATATTACTTTCAAGTTTTTTTAGTTTATTTCGTAAATGTGCAGCACTTACATAAAAATATATACTCCAATAAAACGTTTATCTGATTATTTTTAAGTTCTAACGTTCTTTCAGTAATATTGGAGTAAACGGAACAATTTTTTAACTCGCTCGTCGCTCATCGCGCGCAGTGTGCAGAGGCCATAACCCGTTTAATTCAAGTCACAATTATTATTATTGCGGAATCTTCATTATATCAAGTCTAACCTTATTATTTTTGTAATTAATCAATTAACTTTTTTTTGTAACGAGCCTCCATTATTTTTTGTGTAAAATAAATTATATTTGAATTTTATCATTTGTTAAACCAGTAGTAACTTTCCCTTCCCCCTCCTCCGCCTACAGTAACACGCGATACGCATGATAATATATATATATAACCAACTGGCACAACTGACCAAAAAGAAGCATAAGAAATACATATGCGATCGGTATCTAGTTACCATTATAAATATTTAGGTTATATATATATATATATATATATATATATATATAACCTATATATTTATAATGGTAACTACATACCGATCGCATATGTATTTCTTATGCTTCTTTTTGGTCAGTTGTGTCCTCACGAGTCTCGACAGGTTCTTGATCCATACGAAGTGCCCCACATTGTTGTCATCAGTATCTTGCATGTACAGCAAATTTTTCCTTCTTGTGTTGAGTTACGCGTATTGGAACAATGTCCTTTTTGGTGGTGGTGGTGGTATACACGTTGATCGATATATTGTTTTGAAGTTCAAATTTATTTATTTGATGCATCGTCACCGGGAATTCGATATCCTTCAGATTCAGTACTGTCGAATAATGAGGGTAAGAAGATAGATGGGCATTGTGTTGTTCAGCTGGGTATAGAGCAGCGACAACTGCCCATGCGAAACATGCATTATCACTCGATTTGACGTTAACCACAGCCCTCTTCATTATTATTTCCCGCGGTAATGATATAGAGCACCCGGCACGCATCGGATTATACTTATTCACATTTATTGTGAGGTTAAGTATTTTCTGCAGAGCCCAGCCACTATCACGTTCCTGAAATTCATCGAGTAAGGTTAAAGTGGGCTCCATAACACGCTGTTCATATCACTCGTTCAAATCGCTTGTGCTAAATAGTTCGCAGTTTCGCGTGTTGACACTTTTATTCGCATGTTTGTCACCACTCGCGAATTCACCATTAAAAACTTTATTAATTTTAATGCTGTTGTGCTTGCCGATAATATTTTGCACATGATGAAGCACTAGGACGCGAGCGTCATTTAAAAAGTGTTTCGGCTCGATGTGGCTGCGATTGATGATGAAACCGGTCAATCTGACTTTCAAAGGATGTTTCAATCTCCCGCCAGATTAACTCATGGTCACCATGTCCTGCACCCGTGTGTATGAAACGGCTCCGCACAGAATTCCGCAATCCTTCTAGACGCTCTATTTGGGCTATTAGTGACTGTTGATGTTCAATTAGTAATCGCGGGCGCTTAATCCGGCTTTGCGTTTCCAGCCCTTCCATGAACTCGACGCCTCGTTGCTCCCACGCAGCAAAATCTTCGAACGAGCGTAAAAGCACGGCTTGGTCATGCAAGAATTGCTCCATGTTGTTCTCCATATTAACAAGTACGAAAACACACCACGATGTTAACAGACTGACTGCTTTATGCAAAGTGCGGCCAGATTTGAGCGGAGCAGATAATTAAAAAGGCTCCTCCTTCGGGAAAAAAAAATTCGGCCCTCTCTCTCGGGAAAAACATCAGTTTTCCGATAACGCGTTGGTGTAGATTGCTCGAGGAACATGAGACAAAAAACAGGAAGTCGGGATGCATCGGGTCAAAAGATTTTATGGGTCCTGCAGCTCAAGTGGTCCATCCGCAGTCACCGTGTGTGTGCGCGCGCGCGCGCGCGTGTGTGTGTGTGTGTGTGTGTGTGTGTGTGTGTGTGTGTGTGTGTGTGTGTGTGTGTGTGTGTGTGTGTGTATTGTGACGGGGATATTTCCTCTAACCGGAAACGGGAACTCAATACGAGATCTGGTGCGAGAAATCCATCACCTTCGGCCGTTCCTCCCGTGCACGTGCATCCGCAGTACCCGGGGCACCAGAGACTTTTTGTCGCCGGACGTCTCAACCGGACTAATCTGGGGTCAGGGAGATCCAACCCTACCCATCAGGCGGAGACTGGAGCTCTCCTCGATTTTTAATCGCCGGAATCGTCTAACCGGACTAAACTGGATGCACTTACACGGGAAAGAACGGTTGCGGTAAAGCACGGCCGCTCAGGGTGTGGGTTATGGTAGAGGGGTCAGGATTCACCGGGGAGTAGAGTGAGCGATCACGGGATCTGTCACTTTCGCGACACCGAAAACGTCACTAATAAAATAAAATCATGTTTTATTTTCTAGTGCGGGAACCGGCGGATTAACCACCCGGGAACTTTTTGCGTAGACGAAACTTATTCGCAAACACGAAATGCACGCGGAAACGTCACACGACCGAGAACGAGGAAGCACGACGATGTGCCTCTAACGCGGGAAACGAGAGCGCGACGTCACGGGCGAGAGAGAGCCACGACACGTCTCTCCATCGCGACGTCTGATCGACAATTCTCACGATATCTCAAAAATCGGCAGCGATCGCGATTTAGGGAGACAACCGTCTCACGCGAAGATTCGTTAGCAACTCTGTACCTGGCGTGACCAAGGCCGGCGTGCGAGGGATTATGCGAGAGCGAGACAGAGCGCGTTAACAGAAAACATGTCAACACGATCGCGGCATCGGACCATGCGAAGTCGCCGGTTCAGGCGAGAACTTTATCTCGTATAAAATCGAGAGCTGAAATGTTATTTTGGGAGCTGGAATATTCTGATAGAATATTCCTTTCGGAATCTATATTTTCTGCCCGAGTTACCCCGCAAACGGAACGGTAACATGGAGGCTCTCGGAGATCGCATCCCCGGGTCACCGTGCGAAAGCGGGCAAAGCTTCTCTCCAAAAGCGCGGCGCGGAGACCTCTAGCCTCCGCCCATAACCCAAACGGCCCGCTCTCCAGCACGATGCACCACTACAGTGGGGCGCCGACGTCTCAGCCGGGCGTGCACCGATTCCCCGAGAAGCCACGTTGGGTGCATCTCTCGGTCGGGATTGCTCGGTACGTCGAGCAATCCGGCCGCTCGACCGAGTTCCCCACGCCAACCTAATCTAAACGACAGCACAACCCGAAACCTCAAACGTAACAAGACAAACATTCTAAAGAAAAGCCCCTCAACACTAACGGATGGGTCGCAACCCGGGCATCGAGAGCATATCTTGATCATCGGTAGCCTTTATGTGACGGGACTTAAAAAATCACGTCACAATATATATATATATATATATAATTCACGAGGGGGCGGAATAACAGTACCCACATATTCACGTACGGCTCTGGTGGAGTTCGCCGTACTGCTACCATGCTAATACGGTAAAGGCACGATACCGATACGGTACTGGTACGAATTACTATCATGCGGCGTACCGGTACCGGACTAGTAACGCATACAATTAGACTGCGTATCAGCATAGTACTGCTACCGCACGGCTACGCCGTTGGGTACAATCTCGGTACGCCATACCAATAGTATGCTTAGTTTTTCGGGTAGATCTATACATGTGTGCTTCGTCGAAAACGACGCACTAATAAATGGGCATTACGCGAAACAAGTGAGGTTAATCGGGCGAGCTACTGATGAGATTTTACATCGTGGGAATGACGTCGACGTCGTCGAGGTCACCGGCTCGCTAGCCTATCCTCATGTCCTTACGCTCGTCCTGCAAACCGTAATACTGCACGACGTTCAGTTCTGGAGACCAGCGCGCGAGTTCGTTTCTCCAATTTTCTGCAAATCGTTCATAGTTTTCACTATTTTTTCGTAAACAAAATAGATCGGTGGCTGCCAAAGGGAACCACGATAAAACCAGATGTTACAAGCTTATATTTAACTTAACTTTCTGTGAGATGCAAAACGAAACATCGACATTTCACCCACTTCCCGACTAGTTAGAGCTCTGAAATTTTGCAAACATGCATCTAAGAGGTCACAATGCATGCTTCAATTGTAGAAACCACAAAATTTTCAACTTTTCATGTAAAATGGAAATAAGCGATATCTAATTATCCATATAAAATCGCACTAACACATACAAAGAAATTCGTAGCCGAATGTGTTTGATAGTGAAAAGTTTATATGTAACAATTAGTCGTAAGTTCAATCCCGATTACAATCTTTGTCATTTTTTACAAGCACTCTATGTTCCTAACGTACAAACTTTACACTAAGTAAACTACTCGTACCATCTAACTAGTAAAATCAATCAGACTAAAGAGTAGAAAATAATTTACA
Source organism: Ophion slaviceki (assembly GCA_944452715.1). Classification (NCBI taxonomy): domain Eukaryota; kingdom Metazoa; phylum Arthropoda; class Insecta; order Hymenoptera; family Ichneumonidae; genus Ophion; species Ophion slaviceki. The sequence continues at coordinate 35,073,557 of OX101785.1, read as the reverse complement.
TATAAAAAAAAATTTTAACAAGCTTTTATTTAATGTACTAAAAAGTAGAAAATAGTTTAGTTACCACTTCACTTATATGTAACGATAAATAAAAGCTTTGGGCGCTCAACATTTATACATATAATCTTTAATTTACATAAATCCGTTAATAAATCAACTGTATCAATAGATGCGGCAGCATCTTGACGCCAAGTAATAAAAAGATAATGTGAGCACCACAACCATAAGAAAGATGAGCACCACTGTCACGGACGACGAATACGCTGCGATTCACTATACAATAAGATGGCCTTTAGCAGACGACTTTTTACTTTAGATTCGACATTACGTGAAAACGCAGCGATGAATCGCAAATTTAATGACATTTTACCAATGAAATGTTGTTCTTTTCTATCGATTTTGTTTGGGTAATTTTTCGATCCGTCTACTCAATCTTGAGATTCTGAAATTTTCGAGCGAATTGTTTACCCGAAAAATTCGTCAACGCCTCAGAATTGTTCGAGATTCACTTCACGCTGAAACGCCGCGTTTCAGCCTGAAGTGCACCGTTTGGTGACTTGCTCTGCGATTCCTCGCGTTACCCGGGCAACGCTGCTCCAAACAAACAATGGCACGCTGGGAACATCAACAGCTGGATTCTTCAAATATACGGCTTCTGCCGGCTCTAACCTCTAAGTAGGGTTGGAGCATGAAAGCCGACCAGCAGTGAAAGTGTAAAAGCAGTGAAAGTGGATAAGTGCAAAAAACGCCCCATTTACGGTTACAAAATTAATTTATTTTCATACGAGCCCCGTATACGTCGTAACATTTAAATGAAAATTGGATAGTATACTCGCAGATTCTCACCGCGGATCTCGGCGCGTACACGGAAAAACATTTTTCGTTTTTCTTTGGTCGGGGACCGTCGAATATACGGAGAAAACAAAAGAAAAAAAAACGATCGACGTAATACTAGTGCGCGATGCTTGAGGAAGAAGGTCATCGTAGCGGTCTCGGGGAAAAAGGTTTTCGACTAAGAATTCCTAACAAATGTTCGCAAATTTCGTTTCCAAAGAAAGCCAACAAAGCAGCTATGTGAGTAAATTTTGCATCTTTCGCAATTCCTACCGCCGGGGTTATTTGTTTTTATTCGACCGTTCGCAATCCTCGTTGACATTGAGGAAAAAAAGTACGAACGTGTCATGTTGTCTTCTTGTAGCGGATCGTATCAAGGACAGTGACAGCGAGATCGAGAACCTCCAGAGGCCGAAAGATGCCGACTCGGAAGGCGACGAGACGAAAGAATGGGAAAAGGGACATCGACACCGTTGTAAGTGGAGACCGAAAAATTGAAACTACAGGGTGTTCGGTGCATGGTCCGACACAATTTTTCGGGGGTAGGGGGTGTCATTTCCTAGTTTCTTTTCACTCTTAGACCCCATATCCTAAGTGCTTTGGTAACTGAGATATAATTATTTGAAGTCTTAGGCGAAATTTTGCCTGTAACGCGTCATAACATTTTTGTTTGTGTTTTATATGCATGTTTGTATTTTATATGGTTGATTAGATATCGCTAATTTTTATTGTACATGAAAAGTTGAACATTTCATGGATATTTATTGAATCATGCGTTGTCACCGCTTAGATGGATGTTTGCAAAATTCCAGAGCTCTAAGGAGTCGGGAAGTGGGTCATGTATCGATTTTCCCTTTTGCATCTTACACGAAGTGAAGTTAAATAAAACTTGTAAGGGGTTGTCCATATATTACATCCTTGATTTTTGCTGATGTATTTTATTTACGAAGAAATAGTAAAAGCTGTACGAATAATTGGCAGAAAATTGGAGAAATGAGCTCGCGCGCTGATCTTCAGGTTCCCAGGACGAGCATAACGACATGAGGGTAGGCTGGCCAGCCGGTAAACTCGACGATGTCGACATCATTCTCACGATGTACAATCGCGTCAGCGGTACGCCCGAGGAATGTCGCTTATTTTGCGTAATGCCCAATCAGTACATCGTTTTCGACGAGTCTATATATACAGGGTGATCCAGAATAGGTGTATCAGCGGGAAATGCCGGGTTCGGCAGGTTACTCCGAAGATTTCTACCGAGCCGTTTTCTTTTTTTCGCCTCCGTCATCAAATGGGAAGCATTAGAAAATAGGCGTTCGATCTTCGAAATTAACGCTCGAATCCGCCATGTTGGACGATCGAAAAGGGCAGAAGAGTAGACGAAGGGCCGCGAAGTCGTAGCCGACGTCAATAAGGTTCTGCGAAACACCAGCGTTTGACAAATGCCAGCGCGCATGATCTGACGTTTAGCGAAACATTCGCTACGTTGCCTGTCAACCTATTCGGCCCGAGAATCGTGACACACGATTTGACGTTTCACCTATCGTCTGCTATCGTTCGGCGTATTGCGTGCCAAAGCGTGAAGCGCGCCGCAATTAATGACATTTACGAATTTTGCAGCGATTATCCATCGAGAGCGCCTGTTCTTTTTGCTTCCTTAAGAAATAAAAATTAACAAAACCAAAGAAATGTCAATGATTATCGAATTTCGATAAACCGAACGATTTTTCTTGCGTATTGAAAAAAAATCAATACATAAGTTTTTATTAACAAACTCTCAATAACTTGACGCTACATTTTCGAGAATTGGATGTTTTCGGGATTCCATTTCTCATTCGACCACTCCGTTCAGTATCATAGTCGGATTGATCTCCAAAAATACATTTTTCTGTACGAATATCATCTCAAAGTGTGTTCGAGCTGGGTTAGGAAACATGAGGAGAAGCTTTCCATTTCCTCATTAGGGGAGACGAAATCAGTCGGTTCCGGCAGACGAAAATCGATACGATGTTTTTTTGGGATTGAAAATAGATGAGAAGATCTTCTGCACCGCCTGAGATACAATTTTTTACGTACCGATACGGGTTGATTCTGGAAATCCCAAAGCGTTGCGACTCTGTTTGCGGTTTCTCTTAAGGGGTAACACCACTCGAGCGGCAGAAAATTAGGCCTAACTTTGACAATTTATTTTGGCAGCATGAAAAAAGGGATAGGATTTCTTATGAGAGGGTTTATGTAAGACACATTAAAGGATGTAAAAATTATTGTAAATTTCATACAAAATAGCGACGACAGAGCCCATCTTGAAAAACTTGTTTTTCAAAATGGGAGGCGGGAATGCGCGAACCCTTTGCATGAATCGATTTGAATTTTGATCGCAGCTTCATAATTACATTCTCTATGGGCGTACGTAGCCGTTTTTTAAAATTAAATGTAAACTTTTTTTTATAAACAATTTATCGCTTATCTTTTGGGCAAAAAATCGATTTATTTCATTCAATGTCCGCCATTTTTTAAAAATTTGATCGAAAAATCCCTACGTCGTCCCATAGAGAATGTAATTGTGAAGATACTATCAACATTTCAAATCGATCCGTTGGAAAGGTGTTCGTGTACTCCGTTCTCCCAGTTTTAAAAAACATGTTTTTCAGGATGGGCTCTGTCACCGCCATTTTGCATGAAAATTATAATACATTCTTTTTATCCTTTAGTATGTGTTAAATAAACCCTCTAAAAAGAAATCCTATCCTTTTATCAAATTCCCACAATAAATTGTCAAAGTTAGGCCTTATTTTCTGCCGCTAGAGTGGTGTTACCCCTTAAGAATATTAGAACACCAGCGTTATGTAAAGGGTCAACATTTGTGCTACTTTATAATAAAATGTAATTTATTTATTCATTTCACTTGTGATCAGAGCAAATGGACAATTCATGCGGTGCACGAATCGTTGTCCGAATTGATTTCATCTCCTATCGCGATCGGGAACGAGATGAATTTATCACGTTTCAATATCATCGGAAAGGACATGAAATCAATGGCGAACTCGTCGTGACGGCTTCGAGTATGTTCTACGGACACTAGAAGAATCATTGACAGAATTGATTTCATCTCCGTTCGCGATTGGGAACGAGATGAAATCATCTCTTTGCGATATTATCGGAATGGACATGAAATCATCCGCGAACTCGATGCGACCTTATCGAGTATGTTGTATGGATAATGCACGAATCGTTGTCCGAATTGATTCCATCTCCTATCGCAATCGGGAACGAGATGAATTTATCTTGTTTCAATATCATCGGAAAGGAGATGAAATCAATGGCAAACTCGTCGTGACGGCTTCGAGTGAGTCCTACTGACACTAGAAGAACCAATGACAGAATTGATTTCATCTCCGTTCGCGATCGGGAACGAGATGAAATCATCTCTTTGCGATATTATCGGAATGGAGATGAAATCAACCGCGAACTCGTGACGTTATCGAGTATGTCCTATGGATAATGCACGAATCGTTGTCTGACTTGATTTCATCTCCTATCGCGATCGGAAACGAGATGAATTTGTCTCGTTTCAATATCATCGGAAAGGAGATGAAATCAATTGCGAACTCGTCGTGACGGCTTCGAGTATGTCCTACGGACACTAGAAGAATCATTGACAGAATTGATTTCATCTCCTTTCGCGATCGGGAACGAGATGAAATCATCTCTTTGCGATATAATCGGAAACGAGATGAAATCAAAGGCAAACTCGTCGTGACAGCTTCGAGTATGTCCTACGGACACTAGAAGAATCATTGACAGAATTGATTTCATCTCCGTTCGCGATCGGGAACAAGATGAAATCATCTCTTTGCGATATTATCGGAATGGAGATGAAATCAACCGCGAAGTCGTTGTGACGTTGTCGAGTATCTCCTGTGGATAATGCACGAATCGTTGTCCGAATTGATTTCATCTCCTATCGAGATCGGGAACGAGATGAATTTATCTCGTTTCAATATCATCGGAAAGGAGATGAAATCAATGGCGAACTCGTCGTGACGTTGTAGAGTGTATCCTATGTATACTTCACGAATCACTGACAGAATTGATTTCATCTTCGTTCGCGATCGGGAACGAGATGAAATCATCTCTTTGCGATATTATCGGAATGGAGATGAAATCAATCGCGAACTCGGTGTGACGTTGTCGAGTATGTCCTACGGATAATGCACGAATCGTTGTCTGAATTGATTTCATCTCCTATCGCAATCGGGAACGAGATGAATTTAACAAGTTTCAATGTCATCGGAAAGGAGATGAAATCAATTCTGTCAATGATTCTTCTAGTGTCCGTAGAACATACTCGAAGGCGTTACGACGAGTTTGCCTTTGATTTCATCTCGTTTCCGATCATATCGGAACGAGATGAATTCGTCTCGTTCCCGATCGCGAACGGAGATGAAATCAATTCTGTCAGTGATTCGTGAAGTATACATAGGATACACTCGACAACGTCACGACGACTTCGCCATTGATTTCATCTCCTTTCCGATGATATTGAAACGAGATAAATTCATCTCGTTCCCGATCTCGATAGGAGATGAAATCAATTCTGACAACGATTCGTGCATTATCCATAGGAGATACTCGACAACGTCACAACGACTTCGCGGTTGATTTCATCTCCATTCCGATAATATCGCAAAGAGAAGATTTCATCTCGTTCCCGATCGCGAACGGAGATGAAATCAATTCTGTCAATGATTCTTCTAGTGTCCGTAGGACATACTCGAAGCTATCACGACGAGTTTGCCTTTGATTTCATCTCGTTTCCGGTTATATCGCAAAGAGATGATTTCATCTCGTTCCCGACCGTGAAAGGAGATGAAATCAATTCTGTCAATGATTCTTCTAGTGTCCGTAGGACATACTCGAAGCCGTCACGACGAGTTCGCCATTGATTTCATCTCCTTTCCGATGATATTGAAACGAGACAAATTCATCTCGTTCCCGATCGCGATAGAAGATGAAATCAATTCGGACAACGATTCGTGCATTATCCATAGGACATACTCGACAGCGTCACAACGAGTTCGCGGTTGATTTCATCTCCATTCCGATAATATCGCAAAGAGATGATTTCATCTCGTTCCCGATCGCGAATGGAGATGAAATCAATACTGTCAATGATTCTTCTAGTGTCCGTAGGACATACTCGAAGCCATCACGACGAGTTCACCATTGATTTCATCTCCTTTCCGATGATATTGAAACGAGATAAATTCATCTCCTTCCCGATCGCGATAGGAGATGAAATCAATTCGGACAACGATTCGTGCACCGCATGAATTGTCCATTTACTCTGATGACAAGTGAAATGAATAAATAAATAACATTTCATTATAAAGTAGCACAAATGGTGACCCTTTACATAACGCTGGTGTTCTAATATTCTTAAGGGGTAACACCACTCTAGCGGCAGAAAATAAGGTCTAACTTTGACAATTTATTTTGGGAATTTGATAAAAGGATAGGATTTCTTTTTAGAGGGTTTATTTAACACATACTAAAGGATAAAAAAAAATGTATTATAATTTTCATGCAAAATGGCGGCGACAGAGCCCATCCTGAAAAACATGTTTTTTAAAACTGGGAGAACGGAGTACACGAACACCTTTCCAACGGATCGATTTGAAATGTTGATAGTATCTGCACAATTACATTCTCTATGGGACGACGTAGGGATTTTTCGATCAAATTTTGAAAAAATGGCGGACATTGAAAGAAACAAATCGATTTTTTGCCCAAAAGATAAGCGATAAATTGTTTATAAAAAAAAGTTTACATTTAATCCCATAGAGAATGTAATTATGAAGCTGCGATCAAAATTCAAATCGATTCATGCAAAGGGTTCGCGTATTCCGGCCTCCCATTTTGAAAGACAAGTTTTTCAAGATGGGCTCTGTCGTCGCTATTTTGTATGAAAATTACAATAATTTTTACATCCTTTAATATGTCTTACATAAACCCTCTCATAAGAAATCCTTGCCTTTTTCATGCTGCCAAAATAAATTGTCAAAGTTAGGCCTAATTTTCTGCCGCTCGAGTGGTGTTACCCCTTAAGAGAAACCGCAAACAGATTCGCAACGCTTTGGGATTTCCAGAATCAACCCGTATCGGTACGTGAAAAATTGTATCTCAGGCGGTGCAGAAGATCTTCTCATCTATTTTCAATCCCAAAAAAACGTCGTATCGATTTTCGTCTGCCGGAACCGACTGATTTCGTCTCCCCTAATGAGGAAATGGAAAGCTTCTCCTCATGTTTCCTAACCCAGCTCGAACACACTTTGAGATGATATTCGTACAGAAAAATGTATTTTTGGAGATCAATCCGACTATGATACTGAACGGAGTGGTCGAATGAGAAATGGAATCCCGAAAACATCCAATTCTCGAAAATGTAGCGTCAAGTTATTGAGAGTTTGTTAATAAAAACTTATGTATTGATTTTTTTTCAATACGCAAGAAAAATCGTTCGGTTTATCGAAATTCGATAATCATTGACATTTCTTTGGTTTTGTTAATTTTTATTTCTTAAGGAAGCAAAAAGAACAGGCGCTCTCGATGGATAATCGCTGCAAAATTCGTAAATGTCATTAATTGCGGCGCGCTTCACGCTTTGGCACGCAATACGCCGAACGATAGCAGACGATAGTTGAAACGTCAAATCGTGTGTCACGATTCTCGGGCCGAATAGGTTGACAGGCAACGTAGCGAATGTTTCGCTAAACGTCAGATCATGCGCGCTGGCATTTGTCAAACGCTGCTGTTTCGCAGAACCTTCTTGACGTCGGCTACGACTTCGTGGCCCTTCGTCTACTCTTCTGCCCTTTTCGATCGTCCAACATGGCGGATTCGAGCGTTAATTTCGAAGATCGAACGCCTATTTTCTAATGCTTCCCATTTGATGACGGAGGCGAAAAAAAGAAAACGGCTCGGTAGAAATCTTCGGAGTAACCTACCGAACCCGGCATTTCCCGCTGATACACCTATTCTGGATCACCCTGTATACACGGTGTTTGGCGCACGGACCGACACTATTTTTTGGGGGATTGGGGGGTGGGTGGGCGTTATTTGCTAGTTTTTTCACCCTTAGACGCTATGTCCTAAGTGTCACGGTAATTAAGATACGTTTTTTTCGTTTCTAATTACTCGAAATTTCATCTTTAAACCGTCATAATTTTTTTGTCCGTGGTTATAATGGGGTATTTGACTGTTGTACTAAAATCGTCTCAAATTATTAATTATTTTATATAATGCTCATAATATTTGTTTATCTTCGTCAATGTCAGGATTTACGATATAAATCGACAATGAAATTTGAATACACTAGACCGCCAAAAAGCTCCCGTTGTCATTTGAATATACTAGACTGCCAAAACGCTCTCATTGTCGGATATGTACTCACGTGACGCCTGTCACATCACATGCCAGTAAATGAAGTGAAGGACCGCCACTGAGTTCTCGCACAGCAAACCTTCGTCTCCATTCTTATTTCAAAGTTGTTAATATGGTAACTATCACTACAAATAACTATGAATGACCTAAAAAAGCACGGATATAAACTAGAAAATCGCTGATTACTCGTCATAGGACTCATAATGACAATCTGTTTACTGGCATGCGACGTCACTAGAGATCCAACCAAGTCTGGAGCGTTTTCGTTCACGTGACCGAACGGTCTAATTTATCTACTTTAAAACTTGTAGTAAAAGAAAATAATGCATATTTTTTCCATAAAATGGTAGAAAATACTTTTTAAACACTATATTCTTTTATCAAGAGACGCGGCAGCGTGTGGACGCCAAGCAATACATTTTAAGAAATCGATTCGACACCACTGATTCGATGCGACACCACTGATTGTGAGAACCACCGACACCAACGACACGACGCGACTCTTTGTACAGTACGATGGGCTTCAGCTGACGACGATTTAACTTTGATGATCCGATATTATGCGAAAACGCGGCGACGAATAAAAAATTTAATGACATTTTACCAATAAAATATAATTTTTTTATATCGATTTTCTTTGGGTGATTTTCCGATCCGTCTGCTCAATCTTGAGATCTTATAATATTCGACCGAATTTTCGAACGATTTTTTTACCACGAAAATTATTCCACAGTCGTCGATTTGTTGAATCGAATAAAGTCCCTCGGTCGTATCATACCATACACGTCCTTTTATGTATCACTTAACACTTTCTCATCTATATAGATATAGACGCTCGCGCAGCCTCGAGTCGTAGCCCTGAAAGCATGTAGACATGGCGTGTATCTCCTCCCCGCGTAGAAAATACGCCGTGTGTAACGGCCCTGACACGCAGCGCCCTTTCTCGTACCGCTGGGCAGTTGCGTGGATCAGAACCCCGGTGTTTTGTTGCGGTAGATTGATTTACATCGTTCTTCTACACTTGAAGTTTCTCGGCGTCTCCGAACCGAGAAACTTCTCTGACCGAGCACACTATTGGGATGGCGTACAGAGATTGTACCCTACTGTGTACCTGTACAGTAGTATACCGCTACACGCAAATGTACGTGTTACTAGTATGGTACCGGTACACTGTACAGGGTGTATAAAAATTATGTCACCACTCCGCCAGGTGATTATCTGGGTCACGTTCGGCGAAGATCACCCCCCCAACATGGACCCGCAAAATTGACCCTGACCCCAAAACTCAAGGTCAATTTTTTTTATTTCCTTGAAAAATTCTACTAGATGAGAGGACCAAGAGTCAGAAAGGAACCATGGGTTGCAAATGAGCCCGTCACCCAGAAAATAAAAAAAATATAAAAAATACGGAAATATGAGTTTCCCGGATCGTGGATCGGAGAAACACAACAATAGCAAGTTAAGCACCAAAATAAAGCTCTCCATCACTCAGCCAGGCGATTCGAATGGATTGGTCGTGTCTCTATGTTGCATTGTGTCTGACTGCTTATTCGTGTCTTTGTCTCTCTGTCCAATCGTGTCTGACTGTTTTGGTTGTTTAACTGTCTGGTCGTGTCTAGCTGCCTTATCGTTTGATCGTCTGTTCGTGTTATCTGGGTAGTATCGTATGTGACCATGGATCGCTACTGACGTCACTATCGTGGTCGTTTGTGAGATGGACAAGACCAACGCCTTATGATTCACGCTAAAGATCGGGGTTTTGTAAATTATGTTCGAGCTCGCGAAATTTGTGGAGAGGCCTGGTGCAATTCCAGATCGGCGTGAATTTCAACGTCTTGATGAGCGCTTTAATAACCAGGAAAGGTTTACCATCCAGGGCGCTGGACATCGGAGAGCAGGACGTCCTCGGGTCCATTGGAGGATCGAGGAGCATATTATTGCGCTTGCACCACCCTTTCCTGTCATGGACTTACGCCAAATAACAGCTCGCGTTGGTGTAGCAGATATGACATTTGGTCGCATAATTCGCGAGGAGGGCCTGCGACCGTATCGTGTGCAATATGTCCAAGCACTACACCCTGGGGACAATCAAGTTCGTTGAAATTTTTGCCGCTGGATGCTTCGGAAATTGCAAAGAGACCCTCGATTTCTTAAGCACGTCCTGTTCACTAACGAGGCGAGCGGCTCGAGCACCAACATTGTGAATAGGCAAAATATTCGCACCTGGGCTGACAGGAACCCTCAAGCGATGATGCAACGAGTCCACCAGGGTCGATTCAGCGTCAATGATTGGGCAGGTATCGTTGGTGACAACATCATTGGTCCGGTCAATCTTTCGTCGTGGTTGAATAGTCGAAATTATCTGTTTTTTCTGCATCGTGATTTGAGGCGTTATACGCAGTTGCAAGGCCAAAAAGTCGTTTTTTTCACGATTTTTTTCTGGAAAAGAATTTTATTTGGGCAAAACGAAAAGTATTAGAGAGTGTAGTGGCATCTTTTAGCTTTAGATTGGCATTTTTTATTTTCAAAAATATTCATTAACATTGCTCCTGTAGGAAGTCTCCTGCAGGCCCCCGAAAAAAAGTGTCCGGCGGCAAAGTATCTCCGGTTTGGATTATCTAAAATGAAAAAACCAAAAAGATTATTTTAGGGGATAGATGAATCCAGGTATTGATCGAAGAAATAGTCGAAATTTTAATTTTTGACAAAATAGTGGCTCCGGAAAGAAACCATTTCGATTTTCGACCAATTTTTTTCGTTCAATCGTTGAAAAAAAAATAGAAATAATTATCAGAAATCTTATTCCTTCGATCAATACCTGAAGAATGTATCTGACAAGGTTGTGTTAACACGTTGACTGCCGTGTCACCCGAATACGCGTGACGTGGCACACGTATTCGGGTGACACGGCAGTCAACGTGTTAAAATTGCAGACCGATCGGTTGAGCTGTTTTTAAAAAATCGTGCTCACCGACTTTGAAAACACCGTTTCGAGAAAAACGCGTTTGAAATTTCAACAGTCAACTTTGTAGCGCTCCGAGCGTCCTTACAAATATATGTGTATTTCCGAGAATATTCGCTGGATCGATTTGAAATTTGCAGGGAATATACTCACATACTTGTAAATTCCGAAAATGCAATAAAAAAAATCGATTTTATGAAATTTCTAACTGCGTATAACCCGTTAATCCATTGCTTACGAGAAATTCTTCTGCGGCAAAATCGCCAAGGCCTTTTCTTTATACACGATGGCGCCCCACCACAATTTGGTCGGCAAGTTCGTGCTTTTCTTCACGAAGCCTTTAGAACGCGATGGATAGGCCGTCGGCTTGCGCCGCAGTTATGGCCACCAGGTTCTCCAGACCTTAATCCTTTGGATTTTTTCTTGTGGGGTGCGCTAAAAGTCATCGTTTATAGATCTGGCAAAGCGATCACACCGTCAGTGGATCTGAGATGTCGGATAGATGATGGAATGGCCCAGTTCCGACGAAACCGTTAACTCTTGGCCAGAGTTCGGACCAATTTAGAGGAAAGGCTGCGAGCATGTCTGCGTAATGGAGGTCGGCATGTGGAAGCTGGAGAACAAGCTCGTATACTACGAGCCATCGGTGTAAACGGATCGGTTCTTTACCTTCAACGCCACCGCCAACGTCGTGGCCCGCGATAAAATCGACCAGGCTATAATTAAAAAGATGGCAGCGAGGGTTTGGAGTCGGTAAATACCCTCGGTGTGACGAACCACGGAGAGTGATCACTACCTGATCTCACATGTGCCCGTGCACGTACGCACGCACGCACGCACGCACGCGCACACACACACACACACACACACACACACACACACACGCGCGCGCGCGCGCGCGCGCACGCACGCACACACTTAAACGCACGGGCCTTCTTGCATTTCAACGGTTACGGCTGCCATCATCTCATACTCAATGTCGACGGGTCCAAACCTTCAGCCCAACAGAACTGAATGGTCAACGGTTGAAACGCATTAAGGCGTTACCCCCACTTGTAGCGCAAAAAAAAGCCTTTTTCATGAATTTTTAAAAAGAAAACTACAAAACTTTTTTAATCGATCAATATACCATCTTAAAGAACACATCTTGAAGAACTTTCAGTAATTTTTTTATTGAAAAATATTACATTGTTTAGTGACAAATGGCCGTCAATGAAATAATGTTTTTAATACACGGTTTGCGGTGACCAACATTGCGGCGAAGTGGATCATCTGAAAAAAAAATGCGGATGGATTTAGTCAAATATAAGTATAAACTAGTCTTTAATCGAAGGATTTTAAAAAACATTCATTTTTCACAAAATGGCGGACAGTCAAAGTTAATGGTTCGATTTTAACGAAAAAAAACGGCAGTTTTTTGGCTATAAAACGGCCATTTTTTTTTCGAAAAAAAAATCGAACGATTAAAGACTACATTTTTATGTATTAAATAAGCCTGCAAAATTTCAAGAAGATCGGTTCATTAGTGTTCGAGTAATCTTGGTCACCGACCTCAGAAATGCCATTTTGAGAAAAACGCGCCAGACGGCGCGTCAGACGGCAGACTAGCCGGTCGTTTACACAACGGATCCTTCTCTTTCAACGCTCATATCTCAGTCAATTTTGTTCGGATCGACTTGAAATTTTCAGGACATATTCTCAGATACTTATACTTCAAAAAAATGCAATAAAAAAAATCGATTTTTTCAGGGGTCGCAGGGTTGAGCGCGCTAGACGGCAGAGTAGCCGGTCGTTTACACAACGGATTCTTCTCTTTCAACGCTCATATCTCAGTCAATTTTGTTCGGATCGACTTGAAATTTTCAGGACATATTCTCATATACTTATACTTCAAAAAAATGCAATAAAAAAAATCGATTTTTTCAAAATCGCAAGTGGGGGTAACCCCTTAAGGTAGAACGAGTGTGTGCTCTTTATTTTTATAGATTTTGTTCAATGATTCAGAGATAATGGGTTTCAAAATTGCAACTTTGAACACTGTGGGGTCTGCATTGAAATTTAGACCGAGTAATTTTCCGTAAAAAAGATTTGTCCCCTATAAGAAGACACATAGCAATAACATAAATAATGTAAAATATTAATGTTTATAACGCAAATATTTTTTTTACGATAAAAGTTTTTAACTTTAGCAACACGATAAATATCTTTTTTCTCGAAATATTGAACAATACTGTTCTGCGGTGTCGCATAATGTCGTCTTATTATAGGGAACAAATATTTTTTACCGAGACTTATTCTGTCGTTACTGAACGTTTTTAGCAAAATTGAATAGTAAAGGCAATCCGAACTTTTTTCGCTCGTTCCCTAACTAGTTTCCTATCTAATCACAGTTTGTTTTCAAAATTAATAAACACAATGGAATGGTGCGCCGAATTACTTGACCTGACTTTCGGTCAACGCAGACCCCGTAGTGTTAAAAGTTGCTATTTTAAAATCCATTATCTCCCAATCCAAATAGTCAACTGTTCTGAAATTTCACTCACACATGCATAATGATATGGTTAAAATTTGAACAAAATCGAAAGAAATCAAGAGCGCACGCTCATTTTTTACTTAAGGGACGTTTACCACTGTAAACGTCCAAAATTGAGTGATATTTAGCATTTTTTTTGTAGAAGGACAAATAAGAGAATACTAATATTCAAGGATGTTATTAGTCATATCTTCAAGTGAACGAAATGAAATTTATATTAAAAAATTACACCAAAAGGTGACACTGGAGCCATTCTGGCGGGGTATGTTGAATTTGAGACGCTCTGCGGCATGCAGTATAGCTGACGCAAATTTGATTTTAGAAAAAAGTTATAAAATTTCTATTAATTTACACGAGTATAGCTAGAGAAACACGTAGAGGATTGTGGAAATATCAATTTTTGTGTAATTGGCAATCATTAAACCAAAAACTTAATTTTCGATAGATAAAAAGGACAATCATTTGTTAATAACTAATGTCATAATTAACTCACGAAAAATTCCGTACGTATTTCTCTTCAGAATGATATTTTAAACATGCACTCAACATTTGGAGTGAAAAGAATGAAAATTGTTGGATTTATGCTGCGAGCAGTTTTGAAAAATTGTGTTTCGAGAAAAACGGTCGATGTCTCGCACACGGGTCAGCCGCTGCCACCGCAGACCCACACGGGCCTGCGAACCTTGTTTTACGGGTACCAAACTTTTTTCCCCTTATTCTAGATGGTTCAAACATCTTTCAAGGCAAATAAGAAAACAATTTTTTTTTTTTTGAATTCTACAGAGGTGTGACCCCTCAGATCAAACTACACGGTGACGATTGTTCGTCGCGTCTCTCTGAATGAGACCACCACCCCCCCTCTCTTTTCCGCGCAAGGTTCGTCCGCTCACTCCTGCGAGCTTGAATCTCCTATTTGTCAATAAAATTAAAAAAGAGGACACGACAATGATTCCCCAATAACGAATCTCCCTCCAATGATGCTTCTAATTCTGCGTCTGTACATTTTCGGCCTTCCGCTACGTTCTTTCGTCTTCGACGTCAACCTCACCGTTCTTGAACTTTTAAAACTATTCAAGATAACTTCTCTCACTTAAAGCAGCCTCACCATATGCGTCTACAAGCAATCGATGCGTCTTAGCTGCAGATTTTTTCCAATAAGAGAAGTAAATCAAAAATTCCCGCAAATGACGCTTATTCGGCCCAAAACGCGACATTTTCGCACGTTAAGGAGAGAAGCTCAGCGAAGTTTGAATATACACAGAACAAGACGATCTGCGGTGCTCGCCCGGCTCGTCATCGATTTCGCTTGTTTATTAATCTACGTCGCAATACCACATTTCGGTAAGTAAATAACGGCCATAGAAAAGCAATATTTCGAGTTCTCAAATGAATTCTCAAGACTTTTGGGATTATTTCAGTTTTATTAAATGTTATTATATTATTTTTTGCATTTATGATCTTACGTTATTATTAATTGTGGTTGGTTGCTTTGTTTGTATTACAATGGCGACTTAATTTTAATCTCGTTTGAATGTAGGTACTATTAAGTTGGTAAGTTAGTGCCTGGCTTTCGAAAATAGGTTATCTATTGGAACTTTTATGTCGAAATAAATCACTCGTGTGATTATCCAAAATGTTCATAAAAAAAACTCCTCATGATCGGTAATTTGATCATTTGATGAATTTTAGATCGACTGGGAGCTTTAAGAATGCGACTTTTGTCGTATTTTCATATACCATACTCTGGTATTCTCATCAATATTCATTTATATAGATGGATTTTATACAGTTAGGTTATACTATATTCATGTTTATAGTTAAATCATAAAAATAATATCTCGACATTGGTTGATTTTGCTGAAAAATTATTGGGTTATTTGACAGCGGAAAACGTACTATAACCCTTTCAAGGTATCGTGACCAATAACCAGTAGCCTTGTATATACTATATTTGTAAGGAGAGAAATATGTATGCACGTATTGATGCACAAGCGGTGTACGAAACCTGACGAATACCCTGCTCGGCGTATGGAATGAGAGAGGAGAGGACTGACTCATAAGTCAGTCCCGGACTACCGTAGAGTCGTGACCTATGTTTCGAAAGACAGTATAAGTAATTCTACAACGAAACCTAACCGGTCTCCAGATGTTTTATTCGCAACCACAACCCATCCGCGCATCGATTATCCGCTCCGACAATCCACTATTTAGAATAGTGGCCTACAGCAGTCAGAAGTGGGATACCAAAAATGGAGCGAATATCGGGGGATGCGAGACTGTAGGTATACAGTACGCTGTATATAACCATAACGATGGAAAGTGTCCATGTATCAAATCGTGTCGTAGTAAATGCTGTGTGCAACGGGCCTGTGTTCGAGGGAAAGCACGCCCCGGAAATTCTATGACGAAGAAATTTATGAGACTTAAAAAAATCGGAGTACGTGGCCACGGCCCGGGACTGTTGAAAAGTCAAAGAAGAAACAAGCTGTGTGCCCTCATTATGAGCTGTGTGTCATTATTATGAGCTGTGTGCCATTATTATGAGCTGTGTGCCATCATTATGAGCTGTGTGCCAACTTTATGAGCTGTGTGCCATCATTATGAGCTGAGTGCTATCGAGATAGACTGCGCGCTATCGTCGAGAAAATCGGTGGTACGTCGTGCACTGCCACGTGGGGACGCTTTTTTACTGCTATATTTCGTGGAGACTGCACAAGGTTGTTAATAAATTTTACACGAACCTGATATTGAAGTTACAATGACGTTGTGTGAAGATGAAAGTGCAGAATATTAAACGTAATTTCGGGTATCGATGAGTTGAGAAGTTGTCTTGTGAAAAACTGTTGGGCGACTTAATCCGTTAAAGTAAACAGTGGCTACCTAAATGTGCGAGTAAGTTGCGGTTATTACTTGCGGTTGTAGCAGTTTTTGTCCAGAGCGCTAGAGAGAACAATAGGTAACTCCAAATAGAGATATATGTCGAATACGCGGATCGCACGCGTACCTGTGTTTATGATTTCGCATATTTTTCGCATACGAGAAAAACGAAAAACTATAGGCGTTTCATTGCACAGATACACCGAATGTATATCGGGTGATTATTCGTGTGCTCACTGATTTTTGGCTGTGTATTGTGCGACGCTAGAGGGATTCAAATCAGCGTCACCAAGGTTCGGGACTTGATAGTGGATTTCGACGGAAAGGGTGACTGTTACCAGAATTGGGAAAAGAAAGTAAGGTTGTTGAGGACAACGTACAACTTGGATGGAAACGTAACGAGGATTCTAATGGCGTCGAAACTAAAGGGCAAGGCCCAGAGATGGTTACATTCGAAGCCTGAGTTGGTTGAGATGGACGTAGAATTACTCCTAAACGAATTAAAGTCGATGTTTAGCGTCTCTCTGGACCGAGCGACGCGCCGTCGTCAATTTGAGAACCGAACCTGGAAAACAGATGAGGCGTTCAGTGATTACGTACACGAAAAAATCATATTGGGAAACAAAGTTCCAGTCGACGCCGAGGAGGTCGTCGAGCACATCATCGCAGGTATACCAGAGGTGAGCATGAAAAACCAAGCCCGCATGCAACGGTTTGATACCGTCGACGAACTGCTTAAGGGATTCGAAAAAATGTCCATCCACCCAGACCGAAAAATGCTTTCTCCGGTTCAAGAGATTAACGATTCAGGGCCGACGCCGATTCGGCATAAGAGGTCCGAAAAATATCGAGGTATACGTTGTTACAATTGCAACATAACGGGCCATTCGGCAAGCAGCCACCAAAGGAAAGGTCCTGTTTTAAATAGAAGGGGAGCGGTCATTATCAAGAGGACTGTCCGTTAAACTCGTCGCTTCAGGAAAGGAAGAAAAAAGAAATCCACAACATAGATGATATGCATTACAGCGACGGATTCTGGAAGGTCGTCAAATTCCGATTTGGCGAGGCAGAAGAAGCTCGTCATGTTTCGCTGGAAGCCTTGTTTGACACCAGCAGCCCGATAAAATGGCGTTGAATCCTTCAGGGGTAACGTATACATGTTGCGAATTGCTTAACAGCTATAATGGTATTAATAACACGAAACTCGATGTCAAAGGCACTGTATTGGTTAGCGTAACTTCCGACGGCATTACTCGCCCGAATATAAATCTTCACATTGTTCCGAACGAAACAATGCACAGATTGGCCGTGATAGGACGAGATGTATTACAAGTTTTTGGCGTTAAACTAGCAGTTGCCGGTAACGCACCTGTAGAGAGTTAAGGAAATGCTGATTATCGATTTTGCTTGTGCAGATCATGCGTGTGATGCATTAGAGATAAACCCGGAAGTTTCGGAGGAAACGCGCCATGCGCTTTGTACGATTTTTCAAAATGATTATGAAAAATCGGAGCGCCCAACAGTATCGAAGATTCAAGCGCGATTGATTTTAACGCTAAAGGATTAAAAACCCTTTCATTATGCACCGTGCCGTCTTTCGTTCACAGAATAGGAAAAATTGCCCGAGATTCTAGACAGCCTACTCGCGAACGGTACAATACGTCCAAGTGACTCCGATTACGCTTCGCCGATAGTGTTGGTAAAAAAGAAAAGCGGGGAGCTGAGGCTTTGCGTGGACTATCGTATATTAAATAAAGTTCTCTCGCGCGATAACTATTCTATGCCCCTGATCGAGGACTTATTGGACGCGCTGAGCGAAAAAAGATTTTTTAGCATACTTGATTTACGAGACGGATTTCATCATGTAGCTATAGCTGAGGAGTCTATTAAATATACTGCATTCGTTACTCCTCTCGGGCGAATTTGAGTATTGCAAAATGCCGTTCAGCTTAAAGATAGCCCTATCGAAATATCAAAGATATGTGATCGATGTTGTAGCGGACCTCATTAAGGCGGGAGAGGTAGTCGTTTACATGGATGATTTTTTAATTGTGACTCGAACAATTGAAGAATACTTGCAAGTGTTGAGTAAGACATTTAAATTGCTGGTTGAGAACAAGCTCGAGCTTCGAATTGATATGGGTAAATGTTTGCACACTCAAATAAACTATTCGCGGTATCAGGTCTCTGAAAAGGGCGTAAGCCCAACGAGTGATGGAGTAGCAGCCATTGCCCAATTTCCGGTTTCGGGCAATGTCCGAGGCGTGCAGTCGTTTCTCGGCATGTACTCCTATTTTCGGAAATTCGTTCGAGGGTTTTCCATTTTTAGCTGCTCCGCTATACGAATTGTTGAGAAAAAATGTCGAGTTTAAATTTCATAAAGAAGAGCTCGAATTATTTGAAGCATTTAAGAACGCACTTATGAGAACGCAGGTTATCGCTTTCCTGGGGATGAAATCGAACTTCACACGGACGCAAGAGTAGTAGAGCTATGGGGGTTCTGAGCCACTTTTAGGGGGAGGGTAAAGTGGGGGAGGGTCAAGTGGGGGAGGGTCAAGTGGGGGAGGGTCAGGTGGGGAGGGTAAAGTGGGGGAGGGTCAGGTGGGGGAGGGTCAAGTGGGGGAGGGTCAGGTGGGGGAGGGTTAAGGGGGAGGGTCAGGTGGGGGAGGGTTAAGGGAGGGGGTCGAGGGGGAGGCTCAAGGGGGGGGGGGGGGGTGTCGCCGGGCGCGTGTGACGTCACAGGGGGGCCTCGGTGGAGGGGGTACCCATGTGATTCGAAGACTACTGTGAGAAGGAAGCCGCCGTCAGGGGGGGGGGGTCCAGCGCGGGAAAGCCAAATGCGGGGATACGGCGGAGGGGAGTCGCCGGGCGCGTGTGACGTCACAGAGGGGGCCTCTTTAGGGGGGCCATGTGGTCCGTGGAGCGTCTGGCGGGGAAGCCGCCATCGATGAGTGTTGTGTGTGTGAAGGGCGGCCTTTCAAAGCCCAATATTTATGACATGCAGCTGGTTCCATTCCGAAAGACAATGTATATGGCATCCGCCCCGTCCCCAAGCTCGCCGACACTCGAGACAGGTCCTGACAGGTTCCTCGGGAAAAATCTTTAGGGATCAAAGGGACTGCGGATAGACCACTTGAGCGCAGCTCTTGAAAAGTCGCGCTCTCCATTCCAAAATATAACGTCAAGATGTTCGCATGTGCGAGTATGTACGCAGTGCATCCGGCCAAGCACCCCCTGGACTTGACCAAAAACGAGCTCGAACAGGTTCCAAAGGTCTTGCTCCTAAAATATTGGGGTAAATATGTTGGCTTATTGTGGGATCGTTTGCCAGAACATCATCGAAATGACAGTGAAGTGATATCATATCTTCCATGCTTGGAGCATGCGCCGCAGATGAAAGATCACATCGATTGCCCTCCACCTCAACGTCGGGAGTGTACAAAATGCTGTGAAAATTCTCCACGTACGAGGTTCTTCGAACGTGTTTGAACCTGTTTTTCGGGAGCGTGAAAAAATGTCTTGGGGAAAATTCTCCACGGTTCTTCGAACGTGTTCAAACCTGTTTTTCACGATTGGAAGGGGGGGGATTTGAGTGGGAGGCTTACGAGGGAGCTTATAATTTCGTGGACCACGCTCAGACTGCACGATTCCACTGCACCATCAACATCTAAAAAGAACTTTGAAAGTGCGCGGAAAATGGATCTCTCGAGTATCAACAAAGTCGGCCGGATGGCAGAATTCCTCCCAACGAAGAAGCTGTCAGAACTCTCCGTTAAGTCGGAACGACTAATCTCCGACATAAGGGCCGTACAAACCAAATTTGGGAAACGTTACATCGCAGACATCGCGGATGAGTTCTCCGTCTTCTTACCAGCGCGACTTGTGAAGGTCTTCGACCAAGATCCAACAATGTTCGAGAGTATGCTGCAACTGGCGCGCAACGGTCAACTCTACATGAAGTACATTGGTGGAAAATACAACAGCGTCGAGTTCCATCGAATCTGAGTATGGTGGAAAAGAACGCTCGTGAAGGCCCTGTGGAAACAACGAGTTCAACAGCAGCCAGCATCGTCACCATCGTAGAGTGCAACGATTGTTTGCATCACAGTCATCATCATCGTAGAGTTTTCATCGCTCGAGTCTGAGTATGGTGGAAAAAAAAACGCTCGTGAAGGCCCGGTGGAAACAACGAGTTCAGCGGCGGCTGGTATCGTCACCGTCGTAGAGTGCAACGACTGTTTGCATCATCATCGTAGATTTTTCAACGCTTGGTGCTATGTAAAAATGTACAAAAAAACGTTTTCATCGAATATAATGTAAAAAAAAATGTCGTCAAACTGTATTCGCCGTAAATATAGGAAATAAATGTAGAAGGATATTTGTTCAAAATGTTTTTATTCATTTAAAAAAAATCCCTCGCTCACGCTTCGTACACAGAGAGCCGGCTTTTCAACGACTTTACATTCGCTTTGGCGCAATTGTATTCTGTATTGAGGGAATGATGGGGACATTTAACGTTTGCGATTTTCGGCAACTTCTGCAGCGATGGACAGTCCAGAGTCTCCAGATTGATGACTTTTGTTGCTGAATGCGTGAATCTCGACAGCCATGAGCACTTCTCGAATCCCTTGGCATAGATCGTAGGAGCTCCTTCTAAGATTTCTCGAATTGTCGTTCTAGCTGCCTCGTATGATATGCCGCTGTGATCCCATCGTATTCCATGATAATTGCGTTCCAGCCACTTGTTTGTCATTTTGTACTTGGCCGGTAAAGCGTCCCAGGCGAATGGTGCATCGAAGAAGAATGTCAGCGGTTCAGCATTCTTCTCATGGAGTTTGACGATAGACATCTCCTTCAGGACAAATTCGTTGACGGGTCTCTTGAAGCCCTGCACATCGAGGATAAGCTCCATGTTGACCGAAGTGGATGAGAATCATCGGCATGATTTTATACCATTCATTTAACTCCATCACTGATTGGATTGTACTCTTGGTGGGACGTTCCAGAGACTTCCGAAGACATTCATAAGACGTTCAAAGACATTCAAGAGACGTTCGAAAACATTCATAAGGCGTTTGAAGACATGCATGAGGGGTTCAAAGAGTTTCAAAAGACATTCTACAACGTCATGAGACGTTTGAAGATGTTCGTGAGACCTTCAAGAGACTTTCGAAAACGTTTAAAGACTTTCATGAGAGGTTCGAAGACGTTCAAAAGATCTGTGACGATATTCATAATATGTTTAAAGACATCGATGAGGGGTTCGAAGACGTTTAAGAGACTTTCAAAGACATTCACGCGGGGGTTGGAAGATGTTCAAAAACTTTCGAATTCGTTCAACAGACATTTGACGACATTCATAATACGTTTGAAGACATTCATGAGGGGTTCGAAGATGCTTAAGAGAGACTTTCAAAGACATTCACGAGGGGTTTGTCCGAAGACATATATAAGACGTTTGAAGACATTCAAGAGACGTTCGAAAACATTCATAAGGCGTTTGAAGACATGCATGAAGGGTTCAAAGAGTTTCAAGAGACTTTCTACGACGTTCATGAGACGCTTGAAGATGTTCGTGAGACATTCAAGAGATCTTTAACGATATTCATAATACGTTTGAAGACATCGATGAGGGGTTCAAAGATGTTTTAGAGACTTTCAAAGACATTCACGAGGGGTTTGAAGACGTTCAAGAAACTTTCGGATCCGTTCAAGAGCCTTTTGACGACATTCATAATACGTTTGAAGACATTCTTGTGGGGTTCGAAGACGCTTGAGAGACTTTCAAAGGCATCCACGAGGGTTTCGAATACGTCCAAGAGACTTTCGAATACGTTCAAGAGACTTTCAGAGACATTCGCGAGAGGTGTGAAGACGTTCAGAGACTTTCGAAGACATTCAAGAGATCTTTGACAATATTCATAATACGTTTGAAGACATCGATGAGGGGTTCGACGACGTTTTAGAGACTTTGAAAGACATTCACGAGGGGCTTGAAGACGTTCAAGGGACATTCGACGACATTCATGATACGTTTGAAGACATTCATAAGGGGTTCCAAGACGCTTGAGAGACTTTCAAAGACATTCACGAGGCGTTCGAAGACGTTCAAGAGAATTTCGATAGCATTCATAATACGGTTGAAGACATTCATAAGGGGTTCGAAGACACTTAAGAGAGACTTTCAAAGACATTCACGAGAGGTTCGAAGACGTTTAAAAGACTTTCGACGACACTCATAATACGTTTGAAGACGTTAAAGAGACTTTCGAATACGTTCAAGAGACTTTCAGAGACATTCGCGAGAGGTGCGAAGACGTTCAGAGACCTTCGAAGACATTCAAGAGATCTTTGACAATATTCATAATACGTTTGAAGACATCGATGAGGGGTTCGAAGACGCTTGAGAGACTTTCAAAGGCATTCACGAGAGTTTCGAAGACGTTCAAGAGACTTTCGACGATATTCATAATACGTTTGAAGACATTCATGAGGGGTTCGAAGACGCTTGAGAGACTTTCAAAGACATTCACGAGGGGTTTGAAGACGTTTAAAAGACTTTCGAATACGTTCGAGAGACTTTCAGAGACATTCGCGAGAGGTGCGAAGACATTCAGAGACTTCCGAAGACATTCACAAGACTTTCGAATACGTTCAAGAGACTTTCAGAGACATTCATGAGGGGTTCGAAGACGCTTCAGAGACTTTCAAAGGCATTCACGAGGGTTTCGAAGACGTTCAAGAGACTTTCAGAGACATTCGCGAGAGGTGCGAAGACGTTCAGAGACTTTCAACGACATTCATGATACGTTTGAGTACATTCATGAGGGGTTCGAAAACGCTTAAGAGAGACTTTCAAAGACATTCAGGAGTGGTTTTGTGACGTTTAGAGGACTTCTGACGACACCCATAATACGTTTGAAGACGTTCAAGAGACTTTCGAATACGTTCAAGAGACTTTGAGAGACATTCATGAGGGTTTCGAAGACGCTTGAGAGACTTTCAAAGGCATTCACGAGGGTTTCGAATACGTTCAAGAGACTTTCAGAGACATTCGCGAGAGGTTCGAAGACGTTCAAGAGATCTGTGACGATATTCGGAATGTGTTTGAACACATCGATGAGGGGTTCGAATACGTGTAAGAGACTTTCAAAGACATTCACGAGGGCTTGGAAGATGTTCAAAAACTTTCGAATTCGTTCATAATACGTTTGAAGACATTCATGAGGGGTTCGAAGACGCTTAAGAGATTTTCAAAGACATTCACGAGAGGTGCGAAGACGTTCAGAGACCTTCGAAGACATTGAAGAGATCTTTGACAATATTCATAATACGTTCGAAGACATGGATGAGAGGTTCGACGATGTTATAGAGACTTTCAAAGACATTCACGAGGGGTTTGAAGACGTTCAGAAACTTTCGAAGACATTCAAGAGATCTTTGACAATATTCATAATACGTTTGAAGACATCGATGAGGGATTCGAAGACGTTTGAGAGACTTTCAAAGGCATTCACGAGAGTTTCGAAGACGTTCAAGAGACTTCCGACGACTTTCATGATATGTTTAAAGACATTCATGACGGGTTCGAAGATGTTCAAGATACTTTCGACACCATTCATAATACGTTTGAAGACATTCATGAGGGGTTCAAAGACAAGTGTCTTTGAAGACTTGAGAGAATTTCAAAGATATTGACGAGGGGTTCGAAGACGCTTAAGAGACTTTCAGAGAGATTCGCGAGAGGTGTGAAGACGTTCAGAGACTTTCGAAGACATTCAAGAGATCTTTGACAATATTCATAATACGTTTGAAGACATCGATGTGGGGTTCGACGACGTTTTAGAGACGTTCAAAAGACTTTCGACGACATTCATGATACGTTTGAAGACATTCATGAGGGGTTCGAAGAAGCTTAAGCGAGACTTTCAAAGACATTCACGAGGGGTTCGAAGACGTTCAAAAGACTTTCGACGACACTCATAATACGTTTGAAGACATTCATGAGGGGTTCGAAGACGCTTGAGAGACTTTAAAAGACATTCACGAGGGGTTCGAAGACCTTCGAAGACATTCAAGAGATCTTTGACAATATTCATAATACGTTCGAAGACATCGATGAGGGGTTCGACGATGTTTTAGAGACTTTCAAAGACATTCACGAGGGGTTTGAAGACATTCAGAGACTTTCGAAGACATTCAAGAGATCTTTGACAATATACATAATACGTTTGAAGACATCGATGAGGGGTTCGAAGACGTTTGAGAGACTTTCAAAGGCATTCGCGAGGGTTTCGAAGACGTTCGAGAGACTTTCGAATGCGTTCAAGAGACTTTCAGAGACATTCGCGCGAGATGCGAAGACGTTCAGAGACTTTCGAAGACATTCAAGAGATCTTTGACAATATTCATAATACGTTTGAAGACATTAATGAGGGGTTCGAAGACGCTCGAGAGACTTTCAAAGGCATTTACGAGGGTTTCGAAGACGTTCAAGTGACTTTCGAATACGTTCAAGAGACTTTCATAGACATTCGCGAGAGGTGCGAAGACGTTCAGAGACTTTCGAAGACATGCAAGAGATCTTTGACAATATTCATAATACGTTTGAAGACATCGATGAGTGGTTCGACGATGTTTTAGAGACATTCGACGACATTCGTAAAACGTTTGAAGACATTCATGCGCGTTTCGAAGACGCTTAACAGACTTTCAAAGACATTCGCGAGCGGTTTGAAGACGTTCAAGAGATTTTCAAAGACATTCACGAGGCGTTCGAAGACGTTCAAGAGACTTTTGGCGACATTCACAATATGTTTGAGGACATTCATGAGCATTTCGACGACCCTTAAGAGACTTTCAAAGACATTCGCGAGCGGTTTGAAGACGTTCAAGAGACTTTTGACGACATTCATAATACGATATTCGACGACATCCACAAACCAAAGATATTCATGACGTTTGAGTTCCGCTGGAATTGTTTGGGTTTGTTTGGGATTTTCACAGTTTTGGTAAAATGTGTTTGGGTTTGTTTGGGATTTTCACAGTTTTGGTAAAATGTGTTTGGTTTTCACGAAACCCTCGTGAATGCCCAACACACATACCCAAACACATTTTACCAAAACTGTGAAAATCCCAAACAAACCCAAACACATTTTACCAAAACTGTGAAAATCCCAAACAAACCCAAACAATTCCAGCGGAACTCAAACGTCAT
The DNA here is from genome assembly GCA_944452715.1 of Ophion slaviceki. Lineage (NCBI taxonomy): Eukaryota > Metazoa > Arthropoda > Insecta > Hymenoptera > Ichneumonidae > Ophion > Ophion slaviceki. Next base: position 35,047,694 of record OX101785.1, on the reverse strand, counting down.
GAATATCTTTGGTTTGTGGATGTCGTCGAATATCGTATTATGAATGTCGTCAAAAGTCTCTTGAACGTCTTCAAACCGCTCGCGAATGTCTTTGAAAGTCTCTTAAGGGTCGTCGAAATGCTCATGAATGTCCTCAAACATATTGTGAATGTCGCCAAAAGTCTCTTGAACGTCTTCGAACGCCTCGTGAATGTCTTTGAAAATCTCTTGAACGTCTTTAAACCGCTCGCGAATGTCTTTGAAAGTCTGTTAAGCGTCTTCGAAACGCGCATGAATGTCTTCAAACGTTTTACGAATGTCGTCGAATGTCTCTAAAACATCGTCGAACCACTCATCGATGTCTTCAAACGTATTATGAATATTGTCAAAGATCTCTTGCATGTCTTCGAAAGTCTCTGAACGTCTTCGCACCTCTCGCGAATGTCTATGAAAGTCTCTTGAATGTATTCGAAAGTCACTTGAACGTCTTCGAAACCCTCGTGAATGCCTTTGAAAGTCTCTCGAGCGTCTTCGAACCCCTCATTAATGTCTTCAAACGTATTATGAATATTGTCAAAGATCTCTTGAATGTCTTCGAAAGTCTCTGAACGTCTTCGCATCTCGCGCGAATGTCTCTGAAAGTCTCTTGAACGCATTCGAAAGTCTCTCGAACGTCTTCGAAACCCTCGCGAATGCCTTTGAAAGTCTCTCAAACGTCTTCGAACCCCTCATCGATGTCTTCAAACGTATTATGTATATTGTCAAAGATCTCTTGAATGTCTTCGAAAGTCTCTGAATGTCTTCAAACCCCTCGTGAATGTCTTTGAAAGTCTCTAAAACATCGTCGAACCCCTCATCGATGTCGTCGAACGTATTATGAATATTGTCAAAGATCTCTTGAATGTCTTCGAAGGTCTTCGAACCCCTCGTGAATGTCTTTTAAAGTCTCTCAAGCGTCTTCGAACCCCTCATGAATGTCTTCAAACGTATTATGAGTGTCGTCGAAAGTCTTTTGAACGTCTTCGAACCCCTCGTGAATGTCTTTGAAAGTCTCGCTTAAGCTTCTTCGAACCCCTCATGAATGTCTTCAAACGTATCATGAATGTCGTCGAAAGTCTTTTGAACGTCTCTAAAACGTCGTCGAACCCCACATCGATGTCTTCAAACGTATTATGAATATTGTCAAAGATCTCTTGAATGTCTTCGAAAGTCTCTGAACGTCTTCACACCTCTCGCGAATCTCTCTGAAAGTCTCTTAAGCGTCTTCGAACCCCTCGTCAATATCTTTGAAAGTCTCTCAAGTCTTCAAAGACACTTGTCTTTGAACCCCTCATGAATGTCTTCAAACGTATTATGAATGGTGTCGAAAGTATCTTGAACATCTTCGAACCCGTCATGAATGTCTTTAAACATATCATGAAAGTCGTCGGAAGTCTCTTGAACGTCTTCGAAACTCTCGTGAATGCCTTTGAAAGTCTCTCAAACGTCTTCGAATCCCTCATCGATGTCTTCAAACGTATTATGAATATTATCAAAGATCTCTTGAATGTCTTCGAAAGTTTCTGAACGTCTTCAAACCCCTCGTGAATGTCTTTGAAAGTCTCTATAACATCGTCGAACCTCTCATCCATGTCTTCGAACGTATTATGAATATTGTCAAAGATCTCTTCAATGTCTTCGAAGGTCTCTGAACGTCTTCGCACCTCTCGTGAATGTCTTTGAAAATCTCTTAAGCGTCTTCGAACCCCTCATGAATGTCTTCAAACGTATTATGAACGAATTCGAAAGTTTTTGAACATCTTCCAAGCCCTCGTGAATGTCTTTGAAAGTCTCTTACACGTATTCGAACCCCTCATCGATGTGTTCAAACACATTCCGAATATCGTCACATATCTCTTGAACGTCTTCGAACCTCTCGCGAATGTCTCTGAAAGTCTCTTGAACGTATTCGAAACCCTCGTGAATGCCTTTGAAAGTCTCTCAAGCGTCTTCGAAACCCTCATGAATGTCTCTCAAAGTCTCTTGAACGTATTCGAAAGTCTCTTGAACGTCTTCAAACGTATTATGGGTGTCGTCAGAAGTCCTCTAAACGTCACAAAACCACTCCTGAATGTCTTTGAAAGTCTCTCTTAAGCGTTTTCGAACCCCTCATGAATGTACTCAAACGTATCATGAATGTCGTTGAAAGTATCTGAACGTCTTCGCACCTCTCGCGAATGTCTCTGAAAGTCTCTTGAACGTCTTCGAAACCCTCGTGAATGCCTTTGAAAGTCTCTGAAGCGTCTTCGAACCCCTCATGAATGTCTCTGAAAGTCTCTTGAACGTATTCGAAAGTCTTGTGAATGTCTTCGGAAGTCTCTGAATGTCTTCGCACCTCTCGCGAATGTCTCTGAAAGTCTCTCGAACGTATTCGAAAGTCTTTTAAACGTCTTCAAACCCCTCGTGAATGTCTTTGAAAGTCTCTCAAGCGTCTTCGAACCCCTCATGAATGTCTTCAAACGTATTATGAATATCGTCGAAAGTCTCTTGAACGTCTTCGAAACTCTCGTGAATGCCTTTGAAAGTCTCTCAAGCGTCTTCGAACCCCTCATCGATGTCTTCAAACGTATTATGAATATTGTCAAAGATCTCTTGAATGTCTTCGAAAGTCTCTGAACGTCTTCGCACCTCTCGCGAATGTCTCTGAAAGTCTCTTGAACGTATTCGAAAGTCTCTTTAACGTCTTCAAACGTATTATGAGTGTCGTCGAAAGTCTTTTAAACGTCTTCGAACCTCTCGTGAATGTCTTTGAAAGTCTCTCTTAAGTGTCTTCGAACCCCTTATGAATGTCTTCAACCGTATTATGAATGCTATCGAAATTCTCTTGAACGTCTTCGAACGCCTCGTGAATGTCTTTGAAAGTCTCTCAAGCGTCTTGGAACCCCTTATGAATGTCTTCAAACGTATCATGAATGTCGTCGAATGTCCCTTGAACGTCTTCAAGCCCCTCGTGAATGTCTTTCAAAGTCTCTAAAACGTCGTCGAACCCCTCATCGATGTCTTCAAACGTATTATGAATATTGTCAAAGATCTCTTGAATGTCTTCGAAAGTCTCTGAACGTCTTCACACCTCTCGCGAATGTCTCTGAAAGTCTCTTGAACGTATTCGAAAGTCTCTTGGACGTATTCGAAACCCTCGTGGATGCCTTTGAAAGTCTCTCAAGCGTCTTCGAACCCCACAAGAATGTCTTCAAACGTATTATGAATGTCGTCAAAAGGCTCTTGAACGGATCCGAAAGTTTCTTGAACGTCTTCAAACCCCTCGTGAATGTCTTTGAAAGTCTCTAAAACATCTTTGAACCCCTCATCGATGTCTTCAAACGTATTATGAATATCGTTAAAGATCTCTTGAATGTCTCACGAACATCTTCAAGCGTCTCATGAACGTCGTAGAAAGTCTCTTGAAACTCTTTGAACCCTTCATGCATGTCTTCAAACGCCTTATGAATGTTTTCGAACGTCTCTTGAATGTCTTCAAACGTCTTATATATGTCTTCGGACAAACCCCTCGTGAATGTCTTTGAAAGTCTCTCTTAAGCATCTTCGAACCCCTCATGAATGTCTTCAAACGTATTATGAATGTCGTCAAATGTCTGTTGAACGAATTCGAAAGTTTTTGAACATCTTCCAACCCCCGCGTGAATGTCTTTGAAAGTCTCTTAAACGTCTTCGAACCCCTCATCGATGTCTTTAAACATATTATGAATATCGTCACAGATCTTTTGAACGTCTTCGAACCTCTCATGAAAGTCTTTAAACGTTTTCGAAAGTCTCTTGAAGGTCTCACGAACATCTTCAAACGTCTCATGACGTTGTAGAATGTCTTTTGAAACTCTTTGAACCCCTCATGCATGTCTTCAAACGCCTTATGAATGTTTTCGAACGTCTCTTGAATGTCTTTGAACGTCTTATGAATGTCTTCGGAAGTCTCTGGAACGTCCCACCAAGAGTACAATCCAATCAGTGATGGAGTTAAATGAATGGTATAAAATCATGCCGATGATTCTCATCCACTTCGGTCAACATGGAGCTTATCCTCGATGTGCAGGGCTTCAAGAGACCCGTCAACGAATTTGTCCTGAAGGAGATGTCTATCGTCAAACTCCATGAGAAGAATGCTGAACCGCTGACATTCTTCTTCGATGCACCATTCGCCTGGGACGCTTTACCGGCCAAGTACAAAATGACAAACAAGTGGCTGGAACGCAATTATCATGGAATACGATGGGATCACAGCGGCATATCATACGAGGCAGCTAGAACGACAATTCGAGAAATCTTAGAAGGAGCTCCTACGATCTATGCCAAGGGATTCGAGAAGTGCTCATGGCTGTCGAGATTCACGCATTCAGCAACAAAAGTCATCAATCTGGAGACTCTGGACTGTCCATCGCTGCAGAAGTTGCCGAAAATCGCAAACGTTAAATGTCCCCATCATTCCCTCAATACAGAATACAATTGCGCCAAAGCGAATGTAAAGTCGTTGAAAAGCCGGCTCTCTGTGTACGAAGCGTGAGCGAGGGATTTTTTTTAAATGAATAAAAACATTTTGAACAAATATCCTTCTACATTTATTTCCTATATTTACGGCGAATACAGTTTGACGACATTTTTTTTTACATTATATTCGATGAAAACGTTTTTTTGTACATTTTTACATAGCACCAAGCGTTGAAAAATCTACGATGATGATGCAAACAGTCGTTGCACTCTACGACGGTGACGATACCAGCCGCCGCTGAACTCGTTGTTTCCACCGGGCCTTCACGAGCGTTTTTTTTCCACCATACTCAGACTCGAGCGATGAAAACTCTACGATGATGATGACTGTGATGCAAACAATCGTTGCACTCTACGATGGTGACGATGCTGGCTGCTGTTGAACTCGTTGTTTCCACAGGGCCTTCACGAGCGTTCTTTTCCACCATACTCAGATTCGATGGAACTCGACGCTGTTGTATTTTCCACCAATGTACTTCATGTAGAGTTGACCGTTGCGCGCCAGTTGCAGCATACTCTCGAACATTGTTGGATCTTGGTCGAAGACCTTCACAAGTCGCGCTGGTAAGAAGACGGAGAACTCATCCGCGATGTCTGCGATGTAACGTTTCCCAAATTTGGTTTGTACGGCCCTTATGTCGGAGATTAGTCGTTCCGACTTAACGGAGAGTTCTGACAGCTTCTTCGTTGGGAGGAATTCTGCCATCCGGCCGACTTTGTTGATACTCGAGAGATCCATTTTCCGCGCACTTTCAAAGTTCTTTTTAGATGTTGATGGTGCAGTGGAATCGTGCAGTCTGAGCGTGGTCCACGAAATTATAAGCTCCCTCGTAAGCCTCCCACTCAAATCCCCCCCCCTTCCAATCGTGAAAAACAGGTTTGAACACGTTCGAAGAACCGTGGAGAATTTTCCCCAAGACATTTTTTCACGCTCCCGAAAAACAGGTTCAAACACGTTCGAAGAACCTCGTACGTGGAGAATTTTCACAGCATTTTGTACACTCCCGACGTTGAGGTGGAGGGCAATCGATGTGATCTTTCATCGGCGGCGCATGCTCCAAGCATGGAAGATATGATATCACTTCACTGTCATTTCGATGATGTTCTGGCAAACGATCCCACAATAAGCCAACATATTTACCCCAATATTTTAGGAGCAAGACCTTTGGAACCTGTTCGAGCTCGTTTTTGGTCAAGTCCAGGGGGTGCTTGGCCGGATGCACTGCGTACATACTCGCACATGCGAACATCTTGACGTTATATTTTGGAATGGAGAGCGCGACTTTTCAAGAGCTGCGCTCAAGTGGTCTATCCGCAGTCCCTTTGATCCCTAAAGATTTTTCCCGAGGAACCTGTCAGGACCTGTCTCGAGTGTCGGCGAGCTTGGGGACGGGGCGGATGCCATATACATTGTCTTTCGGAATCGAACCAGCTGCATGTCATAAATATTGGGCTTTGAAAGGCCGCCCTTCACACACACAACACTCATCGATGACGGCTTCCCCGCCAGACGCTCCACGGACCACATGGCCCCCCTAAAGAGGCCCCCTCTGTGACGTCACACGCGCCCGGCGACTCCCCTCCGCCGTATCCCCGCACTTGGCTTTCCCGCGCTGGACCCCCCCCCTGACGGCGGCTTCCTTCTCACAGTAGTCTTCGAATCACATGGGTACCCCCTCCACCGAGGCCCCCCTGTGACGTCACACGCGCCCGGCGACACCCCCCCCCTTGAGCCTCCCCCTCGACCCCCTCCCTTAACCCTCCCCCACCTGACCCTCCCCCTTAACCCTCCCCCACCTGACCCTCCCCCACTTGACCCTCCCCCACCTGACCCTCCCCCACTTTACCCTCCCCCACTTTACCCTCCCCCACCTGACCCTCCCCCACTTGACCCTCCCCCACTTTACCCTCCCCCTAAAAGTGGCTCAGAACCCCCATAGCTCTACTACTCGCAAGTTCACTCGGGTTGGGAGCGATATTGTTACAGCGTAAAGCCGATAAACAACAGCATCTAGTTTTCTAATTTTCGAAGCGAGCGTCTGAGGCAGAGAGCAAAAGGCATAGTTTCGAGCTCGAAACCCTTGCGTTCATATACGCCTTCCGCAGGTTCAGAGTTTGCCTTCATGGTATTAAATTCAAAGTGGTTACCGCTTGAAACTCTGTCGCTCTGATGCTACGAAAAAAGGATGTAAATCCGCGGATAGCCCGTTGGGCTTTGGAAATGGAAGATTTCGGTTATCACATCGAACATCGAAATGGTACTCGGATGAAACATGTTGATGCGTTGAGTCGGGAACACAATTCAGTTTATATAGTTGAGGAAAACTCAATGGCACTTAATCTTGCTCTCAATCAAGATAAAGATAAGAACAATTTATCAATTAGAGAACAGCTGGAAAAATCCGAAAATAGTCTTTTTGAAATGATAAACGGTGCCGTTTATCGGAAAAAGGGGGACAGGGTGTTATTTTATGTTCCTGAGACTATGGAGGTACCCTTATGCGGCGTTACCACGACGATATGGGACATCTGAGTCCAGAGAAGGTGTGTTCCGTCTTATAGCAGAATTATTAGTTTCCCAAAATGATCGATAAAGTAAAAAACGTACACGCGCAATTGCTTCAAATGTTTGGCATTTTCACCTGCTAGCGGGAAGTATGCAGGTATGCTTAACAATATACCCAAGGGGACCACGCCTTCTCACAGTACACATCGATCACTGTGGGCCCTTCGAAAAACATCGGCTGAAGCAACATGTGTTGGTAGTAATAGATGCGTTCACTAAGTTTACAAAGCTATACGCGGTAAAGTCCACAGGAAGCAATGAGACGACAGACTTCCTAATGGAGTATTTTACAACTTATAGCAGACGCCGCGTGCGTGTATCCGACCGAGGTAGCTGCTTTACGTCTGGCAAATACAAGAGTTTGTGAAAAATAATAACATTCGGCACGTATTGTTGGCAACCGCATCTCCGAGAGCTAACGTAGTAGAGCGCGTTAGTCGAGTCTTAACTCCCATGATTGCAAAATTGACTGACAATTCCTCCGGGAACTATTGGTACCGAACTCTTGGAGAAGCGGAGTATGCATTAAACAATAGAGTGCACAAGTCTACCAAAGAAACCCCTAGCCGGTTGCTCTTTGGTGTAAAGCAGCGTGGCGAGGTCGTGGATGGCCTAAGCGATTTTCTCGACGATGGTTGATCTACCGAACTCCGCGACCTAGAGGCGAGCAGGGCGAAAGCGGCCGAAAATATTGTAAAAAGCCAGGTTTATAATAAGAAATACGTCGACAAGCATCGAAAAGAACCGCACAATTACGATGAAGCAGACTATATTATGGTAAAAAATATGGAAAGCACTTCTGGTGTTTTAAAAAGTTAATAACACGCTATAAGGGACCGTATGTTGTCAAAAAGTGCCTTCGATTTCGGCGGTATCTTGTCGGTGATGTATAGAACTGTCCGGTGACTCAACGGCCTTACGAAGGCGTTTGGGAGGCCGGCAATATGAAACCATGGTGTGAAACTGCGAACGGAAACAATGGAACAGCGGAAAACGATGGCTGAATTAAGGACAAGTTGATTGTAGCTTTGTTGTACTGAACGGAGAATCCTCCGTTTTATCGAAATTGTCCGGGACGGACAAAAAGTCAGGACGGCCGAATGTAAGGCGAGAAATATGTATGCGCGTATCGATACACAAGCGGTGTACGAAATCTGACGAATACCCTGTTCGGCGTATGAAGTGAGAGAGGAGATATCAGTCAGTCACGGACTGTCGTAGAGTCATGACGTATGTATCGAAAGACTTTATAAGTAATTCTACAACGAAACCTAACCGGTCTCCAGATATTTTATTCGCAACCACAACCCATCCGCGCAACGATCATCCACCACCGACAATCCACTATTTACAATAGTGCCTTACAATTTATTTCAAATAGATATGCAATTCCCTTTAAAAAACTGGAACAAGTAAAAAAAACGCCAAGTAATAATAAAAGCCCTCGAATAAATTGTCGGTCGTTTCACTATCTACAAAATTCTAATTAACCTCGAAATACTTGTGATTTTTTCAAACAATATTTTTATTTACATTATTACTTTTCCAATTCAAACGTACAATAAAAGTGAAATAACTTTTTATGCAAAAGCCAAGCAAATTTACTAGAAACGTACACAAAATTGTCAAACCCTAGAAATACTATTTTTCTCGACAATTTATTTTGATAAACCATATGACTATTACAATAAAAAGTTCGAATCACGATTATACACGTATAAAAGTACAACGTATGCATCACACAAGTACTGTATGTATGTATCACTGGAAAGGCTGTGTTTCCTTTTGTTTCCTTGCTCATAGTGGAACTGGGCACGACTATGAGATGCGGTTCGTCGTTCTCGTTTGCAGTCGCCATCTCATTGACCAGGATACGGTTGACCTTCTGTGAGTACATTACGGCGTCAGTGCAGGCCGACCATCCGAGTCGGCCGAGATGCCCGCGGGCTGATGGTTGATCATCGAAGCATCGGCGGCCACGGGTTTTGCAATATTCACTGAGAGGTTCAGGCACTTGTTCATCAGCGCCTCATGGAAAGCAAAAGCTGAGCCGAGTAACTTCAGTTTCTTTTCCCTTTCGTTGGTCTCGCCGCCTTCCAAGTCGGCATCTTTCCGCCTCTGGGAGTTCTCGACGTCGCTGTCACTGTCCTTAAGACGATTGACGATCTTACTTCGCTTTTGGAACTCTGAAAAAGGTCAAATTACTATCATCATCCGCGAAAAGAAGATGACACGAGACGATCGTGCTTTTTTCAATTATGTCGATGAAAATTGAGAACGAATAATAAAACGAATAACCCGGGCGGTAGGAATTGTGGAAGATGAAAAGTATACTCACATATGGTTGATTTGCTATTGGCTTTTTTTCTGGAAACGGAATTTGCGAAGATTGTTAAGGAGTCTTGAGCTACTCGTGTCCCTTTTAATTGTACACTTATCGGTACAACTTACAAGGAAACGGCACGACCGTGGGGTCGGGGATTTGGCCGAATTTTTTTGTGGTGAAAGAGGACCACTAGCACTTCACGTGGTTAAAGTATTAGGACGCACTACTCGGAAAATTCCGAGAAAAATCGATTCAAAGTTTCTTAGGCGCTTTATGAGTTTAAAATGTCAGGCACTTGTCGAGCCGCCGTCTAGTCTAGACGGTTAGGGCTCGGTCTTTTGCGCCGGAGGTCTCGCGTTCGATTCCTCCTTCGGATCTTATTTTTTTTTTCGTTATCCCAATAATTATTCAAAACGTTTCTAATCCCTACATTATTTTTTTAAAATTATTTTCCTTTTTAAAAATGATTTTCTTTTTTCTGATTTTCAATAAAACAATTCATAACGGTGGGTTTTTTATTTTTCATTGTAAAGTATATGAGGAGGAAAATTGGGTTTTTAATGAGAATAACAAAGTTGATTAGGAAAAATTCCATTTTTATTCATATAATAATTATATACAAAAACCGCAGTGGTAATTATCGTAGAAACAAACAAAGCAATAATTTTTGCGACATCTTGCGCAACGTATAAAAGCGGATTTTTTACAATCGCAGGGAGTTTGCAATGCATCTGTACAAAAACATGTCCCATTAACATTCATGAAAATGTTTCTAGTAACTGATAATATTTAGGCAAACCAGACGTATTGAATCATGTTTCGGAATATTGGTGACGATAATTGATGGTGAATTATTGAATGGATTTTTATACAATCTTCTCGGGAATTAATTTCACGATTCTGCTCTAACAATTCCCTGCAATTTTGAATTACTTTTACAGAGCAAGTTGGCATATTTTCGTTATCTTGGAAGATTTCATCATACATCTCTGGATTTGTTTGACCCCCCCAAGAGTCAATGAGAAGTAAAAATTTATTCTCCCCGACGTAAGTTTTTTAACATTTCTGGGTGTTCTAACCCGCGTATCTGGTGTTGGTGTTAAATCATAATAAACGCGCGGGAGTCCGTGTGGTAATGTCTTTATTGATAATTGGTGGCGGGAGTGGAGTGACCGTAAGTCACAGCCGACCATCCCGCGTGTGTGTCCCGACGGCGTGCCCCCGACCCCGGTAATGTTGATGGTTGACGACTCCCGTTGCAATCTGAGGTGGCGTACGAGCTGGTCGGAAATGAACGACAGTTCTGACCCGGTGTCGATAAGCATTCGTACGCTGTGTAAAGACCCGTTGCTCAGCGCCAGCTGCGCCAACCCCGTCGCCAACAGCACCGCCGCCCGGGATGATCCCGTTGCTGCCCCCGTTAATGCGGCCTCACCTCATTGTTGAGTCTCCGAGGAGGATGATGGCCCCTGTTTGCCCGTGGTCGAAGTTCCCGATGGTCCCGCTGCGTTTGACCCGTTCCCGTATTTGCTCCACCCGACGTGCATCATGGTGTGGTGCTTCCGGTCACACTCCTTGCACCTTGCTGCCGTCTGGCAAGACCCGACATTGTGTTTCCCGAGGCAATTGAAACAAAGCCGCAGCTTTGATACTGCTTCCCGACGAGCCTCGTTCGTCATCTGACGAAACTGAGGGCACGAAACGATGAAGTGTCCCCCTTGACACTGTACGCACGCGGTGCCCGAAGTTGTGGTGGTGGCGTACGACCGCGCGCCCGTAGCCCGTGATGACGGCTTTGCCCGGTTACCCGATGAAGGATTGGCCGATGGTCTGAGTCGTCCCGCTTCTGCTTCCTCCGCCCGAGCCCGACTCACCAGGAACGCGCGCAATCTCGCGTAGGATGGTGGTTCCTAGGATTGCCCGTGGTGAAGCTCCCATGCCTCGCGCGACGCCGTGTCGAGTCGTCGCGACACCGCAAAGACCAGCACCCAGTCCCAATGCTCTATGGGCGCGCCGAGTGCTTTGAGGGAGTTGCACGCCTCGGTGATTGAGTGCACGAGTGCGTGCAGTTCCGGAGCGGACCGTGACCCGATGGTTTTGGTGTCCAGCAAGCTGCCCAGGTGCGCCGACACCAAAATGCGCTTGTTCTCATAACGCTCCAGCAGCGTTTCTCATGCCGGCCTGAATGAGTCGGCCTCGATGGGCAGGCTCGCTATTAACTTCGCCGCCTCACCCGCTGTTGAGGTACGCAGATAGTGCATCCGCTCGACGTCGCTAATGGCCGTGTTTTCCCGCACGAGAGCGGTGAACATGTCCCGGAATGAACACCACTCTGAGTTAGCGCCCGAAAATGTAGGGAGCGAGATCTTGGGCAAATGAGTTCTGCCCCCTCCCATTGAGCCCGAGTTCTCGACAGATGCGTTGGCCGTAGGTGGAGCGGCTTGCTGCACTTGTTCCCGTAATATCCCGAGCCGTTCGTTCACCTTGGTGAACGTGTTGAACGTCTTGGAGTACCAATCTTCAGTTACGTAGTCTGAAGTCAAAAACTCGAGGTCACACGACTCACCTATAGCCTCGTGGACGGACTCGAACTTTTCCCAGACTCCCAACCCGGATTCCCGCATGCTCTCCACCTGAGCCATGGTAACTTCGGCCGCGTCCGTGCCCATGGCCCTTTCCAACAGATGCCCGAGGAGCGCGATGCGAGTCCGTTGCGTCTCGATTTTCAGCGCGAAAGCACCCGATGCGTTCGGCCGCGGTGAGGTTGCCCGTTTGCCCGCCCGTTCTCCCGATGGTGATGGTGTGCGCTGTTTGCGCACCTTGGTTGCGGCGTCCTCCGGCAGTTGCAAGGCCGCCGCCGTGGTGGAGGTCGAAGCGTCCGAGACGGACGGTAAGGCCCTCGCACCCGCGTCGACCGGCTCAGGAGCGTCCTCCCCGAGCTCGGTCTTTTGATCGGCCATCGCGAACACTCGACACTCGATTTGGCCCGGTAATAATCCCGAAAACCCGAATACCCGGAGTCACTAACGAAAAATGTCAAAAAAACTCACTTAAATGCGCACAAAAAAGGGAACCCGGTTGTCCGTATTGAAACCCGCGAACAAATGTCTTGTCGGTTGAGACTGTCACTTCGAAAGAACGCGCGCCCCGATACCCAAAGGATCCCAAAAATTGTCACAGGGGCCCGCGCCTAACTACTTCACTGCACAGAGTACGCACCCGCGTGGCCCGAGGACGACTGTCGCTCGCTACGTCACTGCACAGGACTCGAACTCGCGTGGCCCGAGGGCTACCACCGTTCGCTACGTCACTGTCCCGATCCCGAACCCGCGCGCGCACGAGGGCCGTGAGACCCGAGAGCCGGCACTGCTTCGCGCACCGCGTGGCTCGATGAAGAATCACGAACACTGTTCCCGATACACTTTTCCCGACCGACTGTTCCGACCACGTGAAGCCTAAAGCCCACGTGTTGGATCCCGAAGCACAAACTTTCACGCGCCACCAGATCCGGCTCGAAGGACCAATGTTCTAACCCGCGTATCTGGTGTTGGTGTTAAATCATAATAAACGCGCGGGAGTCCGTGTGGTAATGTCTTTATTGATAAAATTAAGTGTAACGGTCCCGACAAAAAGGATGGACAATGGCGCCGACCACGTGCCCGATGCCGGTTCTTCCGTGAGGGCGTAAATCTCACGAGAGCACCGACGTGAAGGAATTTGGGTTCCCGCAAGTATGTTCCCGAAGAGGTAAAAAGCCCGTACAAAAATGGTTCCGATATATTGGTAGAGACCCGATGAAAAGAGCCCGAGGAAAATTTGGAATAGTCCGTGACACGTGTGGTCGCACCAAAGCCCAGGAATTAACAGAACGGTCAAGGCGAGGCAATCGACCGAGAGTGACGAAGATCGTCCGAGCGCGCATGCGTCGAGGGCCGCACCGAGCGATCCTCGTCACGTGGCGCCGCCGCTCGTCGACCGTGTCTCCTCGATCGTTGCCGCGCCTTTTGAAAGCCCGAGATCCCGTCCCGAGCGAATGCTGATTCCCGAACACTGGGGATAATCCGTGTATAAGGCTGTTGTTAGTTTTGCGGACTTCGATGATGTTGCAATGACGTTCGTATATGTATTGGCATAGCCATCTACTAATTTTTGAATACGAGGTCCGAAATGACCGGTCGCCTCTTGCAAACATACGAAGACATGTGGGAGCAGTTTTCCGCATAATGTTATGGAATATTGTGCGGTGTACGAATGCGTCACTTTATTCAAATCCGACTTTTTGACGAAAACTGTTTTACTCCCTTCTTGAGTGAGTGTCCTGTTCAAAACAGATTGATATTGACATCCTGAAAAAAGGTGTTTTTAATATTTAAAAATATTCGAATATGTATGTAGAATATTTTTTATATAACTAATTTTGAATTTATACATTTTGCATCGGTAAAAACCTTTTTCACGCAGAAAACCTGTTTGGTCAGTATTTATAACATAATCCTCATCGTATTGACGTATTAAGCGGCACGTCTCTCGACGAAAGGTCTCTGCAGACGCCCGGATTTCCTCCATTGATGCCGCCTTTTTTTCGAAACCAGTTTCGTGATTTTCCGTTGAGAAATTTTGTGTTTCAGTTGAAAATTGAAATTGAAATCGATGAATCGTGCAGCAGCAGCCAACGCCCATTGTTGGAAATTTCTTGTCGTAACTTGCTGATATTGCTGTCTTTCTTCCACAAAACGGTCGTAGGTCCACGAATCTATCGCCTCAAATTTGTCTAATCTCGTTCCACCACTTTTAATATCACTCTCCCATTGTGAAAGATATCCTTTTCTATTCAAGCGGCTGCATCCTTTTTTTTGCAATGTCGCCAAAGACCACGTGGGATGCGCTTCAGCAACGTTCACGACTTTGACTTTGTAGGCGATGGGAATCATTTCACTTTTATTTTTTTTCGGTTCCGGTTCGTACTCGTCTGGAGAAGAATCAAGTTAGGGCACTGCGAACTGTAGTTCTTCGCAATCCTCATGAGCGTGAATGAATTCCTCTTCAATTACGAATTCATTTTCACCCAAAAGTTCCAATGTATTATTATAAAGTTCTCCTGCCAATAACATAGCATTGTGAGACATTTCTTCCGAAGGTGTCGATGCAATTAAATTATTTTCCCTCAACAGCTTTTCATCATAAACTACTGCGTCCTTCAATTGCGATTTTGATTTATCACTGTACATGGATTCTTCAGGAATTTCCTCTCCTATTCCAGAAGAGCCAGCAACTTCCTCAGTCGACATTTTTAACTTCGAATTGTAAGAGAACTTTGAAATTTAACAATAAGGAATAGGCACATCTGTTTACGACGAGATCGAAAAATGAACTGCTGTTCAATTCTCACAGACTCACGCACAGTCCTATGGGCAAATGTCCGTTAAAATCCTAAGGGGACCCCAGGTCAAAATTCTTTAGACCCTTACAAGGCCATAAAATCAAATAAAACAACGAGCACGAATATTTTTCAGTGAATGAAAAACTTTACGTTCTTGAGCTAAAATAAATTTTAAAAAATAATGCAGCGATGGGAAACGTTTTGAATAATTGTTGGGATAACAAAAAAAGAAAAAAATAAGATCCGAAGGAGGAATCGAACGCGAGACCTCCGACGCAAAAGACCGAGCCCTAACCGTTTAGACTAGACGGCGGCTCGACAAGTGCCTGACATTTTAAACTCATAAGGCGCCTAAGAAACTTTGAATCGATTTTTCTCGGAATTTTCCGAGTAGTGCGTCCTACTACCTTAACCACGTGAGGTGCTAGGGGTCCTCGTTCACCACAAAAAAAATCGGCCAAATCCCTGACCCCACGGTCGTGTCGTCTCCTTGTTAGCGTCAAGCGGGGTTACGAAGATCTTCGGCCCAAAGCATCTCGTACCAACACTGATTCGACCATTTTTCCCCTCTTTTCACCATTTACTCGACGGTCCCCGACAAGTATGATAAAGAAAAATGTTCTTCTGTTTTTCACACGCACGTACACACACACGCACGCGCACACACGCATGCATGCATGCGCTCGAACGCACACGAATGAATATACGCACACACACATACATGCACATGCATACACACACGCGCACACACACACACACACCCACGCACCCACACACACAGTTTTTGTTTGGGTTCGTTTGGGTTGTCTGCACACACACACACGCACACGCACGCACACACACACACACACACACAGTGATGGTTAATTAGATGGCTCGATTAAAAGAAAAAGGTTGAAAACAAAAAATCATGTTACGTATTTCTTTTTTACCCTCTACCGTAATGACACTTTTTAACGTTTTTTTTTCATATTAGGGCTTCCCCCACCTTAATTCAACATGTAACATCGTTTTTTATCCATAACAATACCTCAAACAAATTTTGGACCGATTTTGGGCTGGAGCCGTGATTCTATAGTTTTACCCACTCTTTTGATGAAACTTTCAATAACATTTTGGCATAATTGCGCTCATTTCATTAATGATGCGACAAAATGCTTTCTTGAGCTTCGGAATGGTATGTGGATCATTGGCATACACTTTTTGTTCCGGAAAACCCTAAAGGAAGAAGTTCAATGGCGTGAAATCGCACGATCTTGGTGGCCAATTCACAATGCCGCGGTGCGAGACAAAACGGCCAAGAAACTTCGTCTGGAAGAACTGCATTGTTTCGCCTGCAGTGTGGTAGGTTGCGCCATCTTGTTGAAAGAATATGTCTTCCAAGTCCATATTGTTGATACCATTTATCAGTTATTATGATTCGCACATAACCTCCATGTTTGTACCTTACAGGAAAATGGAATATTCGTACTCTTCAGATAAATAACGTTTTATTAATAAATTTAAATGCCAGGCCATTTTGAGACACTCGTTACAAAGGGCCGTTCGGTAAAGGCCGAAAAGCACAGAGATGCATTAAAAAATGCCGGCCTTCTTTTTTCTAGTTTTCGTGGCGTACGTAATTGCTTCTATTTACTGTTATCTTTAACTTACGGCTTACGACTAGTTACATTTCACCGGTCACAAAAATCGCTGTAATTTCACTAAATTTTGTTTTCGGTTAAATTTGGTCCGAAATGGCTCTCGGAGAAATACTTTTTTCGGTCAATGGCTTTTTAACTAAATCATACCGTTCGGATTTTTTCCTAACATAATTTTTCAGCCAAACGGACGCCTTCTTGAGGAAAACTGCAGGAAGTCTGCCACCGATCACATCCCGGTAGCAAGAGAGTAAGCTCCGGCAGTGTCCGGCTGGGTGGACAGCACTCGCGCATCGTGCTGGGACCCGCGTACCTCGAGACCCGACACTGATCGCTGACCCATCATTGTAAGGTTTTCCGGCTAGAATTTATGCAGTTAGAGTTCAAATTATCTAAATCGCCGTAGATACACTTAAAAAACAACATTTATTTTTCATTGCTGTGTAACAGAATTCGAAGCCTGACGTCGCTAAATTTGAACCCGCGTTTCAACGTTCTTTGACTACGATAATGCATATCCTTGCATCGTGAATCTTTCTTGCACCTTTGTACAGTCCGTTTTTGTTGGTTTATAACATTGATGTTAGACCATGACTTAATTGCACCCGTTTGATATTGTGTACTCATGCATAAAGATGATTTGACTTGGTACTACTTTTTACTCCGGAATAAATTGATATATGGAATGTTTCACGCAACGTTTGCGAAAACTTTGGTCTTTGAGAGGATTCTTTGCGACATCCATATCACCCGTCATCTTTCGGAATTATATTCCGGACACGTATCCCAGTTGCTGGAGTAATATAAGAGAGCACGAGTGGTAACATCGAGGTAGCGATTTCAGTTTCGCGCGGGCGGCTCTTTTGGACCTTAGCCACCCTTAACAGCAGTTATTTGGTTCTGTATGCACTTTTCATACGATCTTTTGGTTACGAAAATGTTGAGATGGTAGAAATATCGAGAGAGGGAGAGGGGGGAGGGGGAGAGAGGGAGAGAGAGATGAATACTTTTTAAAAAACTGAACGATGGTGCAACAAATCGGTGGGCGGTCCAACTATCAAAGACGGATGGATTCCAGTAGAAGTTGTTTAGGGTTTGCTAATATTATGCATGACGCGGTTACTCGCGTGTCTTTCTTGTTGCACTGCTTTGAAAATTCGAGTCGAAGATGCAGCATCTGTGTTTCTTCCTCTCCTCCCAAAATGGAGCTCTCAACTCTAGAGTTCAACAGTTAACGCGAGGTAAGCAGTGCAAGGGAGTCTAAGAGAATAGTATAGATTGCGGAGCCTAAGAGAGGTTAAGAGAGTCAGCTCATCACGCACTTGCTTCCGTCTCGGTGAATTCGGGTGAGGGAAAATCAGCATGGAAGCTGCGAACATCTCCCCGTTACCCAGCATATACTGGGCTGGGTACTAGCCTATTCTGTCTGAAGGTGAGCTTCAACATAAGAACCGAATCCGTTCTGGTTTCCCTTTCCAGTCTTCCTCCGTCCTTCTCTCTCTCCATCTCTCTCTTTCCAGGTATTCCACTCGCTGTCTCATCAGCCGATCTCCCTTCTTTGGAGGTTTCAAGCGTTTCTCTCTGACAAAACCCCGATTCTGATGTCTTGAAGCGAACTTCCCGAAATGTTGCCACCCGCCACCCTCCGATAAGCCACAAATGCAAATCCGCTATTTACCTTTGAATGCCGAAGTCACGGCGATTAGAGCTCGTAACTTAGTGAGCTGGAGCTAATACCGGAAGGGACCCGAGGGTCGAACAGGCACACACTCGTACATACGCCTAGTGCATGCACACACACAAATATACTGCGTAGCGTACTGCACTATTACGGAGACTGAAGCAGTTCAGTCGAATTGCTAAACGCGTTTGATAGGATATTGTATATTTATTGTCGTTGGCATTTTAATATTACGGAATAAATACTTCGACGGCTTTCGAAAGAAATCGGGCAAGCCGTTGGGACAGTCTTCAATTCCGCAAAAGACTGGGATAAATGTCGAGGGGTGCAGAAAAACCAGCAACAGAAGGAACAATGTGATGTTCCCTAAAAACCTCTGTCCATAAAAACTTGAAAAGCTTTATTTAACTTTATTTCTAACTCCTTTTCCTTGCTGAGTTCTTTCAGTTTCGTGTAAAAAATATAAAAGTTTATTTCGCGTTTTTTCTATATAAAAAATATAAAACAAAGTTTTACTTATTTTTCACATACGAAGCATATGTGATAAAGTGGAGTGATGGAAAAATCTATGTGATAAACTAAGATTCTTATTTACTTTAGAAAATAAAGTATCAACCTTATTTTTAATTATGTGCCTTTTCCTATTTTGGGTATGCGTGGTATTTTTTATTTCAGTGATAAATAGGACATCCTCAGCAGAGGTTCATTCCATCATCCTGAATAGGCGATGATGTTTCCCTTTAATTAATCCTTGAAAAATTAAGCTCTGATGAGGCTTAGATTTTTTGCACTGATCAGGACTTCATTTTATACCGTGATCAAGCTTCGGTATTGTATGCTGATCAGACCGCGATTTTTTTCACTGATCAAGTCTTGATTTTTTACTCTGATCAGAACGAAATCAGAAAAAGTGTCACAAAAATGATCACGGCTTGATAAAAATCCTGATGAAGGCATTAGAAAAAAATCAGGATGCCTGATCAAGTATTTTTTGTAGAGGAAGCAGGATTTCTACTCAGGATGTTGTGGAGGTATCATCGAAAGTATCCATAACCGGTGAGCAATTGGATTAGTTAAAAATTTACCAAAATTTACAAAAATTTATTGATGGTTTTAGCCTATGTGTATTTGCCATCAGGCGGCTGAGCGAAGCAACCCTCCCCGCCGCTTTCGGCAGTCTGGTTTGTGTGGGGCCAGAAGATCAGCATCCCCAAGTAGAAATTGACCATCGGCCCAGCGCTGGCTGAGTACCGAACTTGCTTGGCCGACGCTCAGAAAAAATGCTTGGCCCAGGCCTGGAAATGTGACGCCTGGCTGACACTCGGCAGCCAAGTGTCGGCTTCGATGCCTGGACCGCGACTGGGCCCACGTCGAAATTGACCATCGACCCAGCGCTGGCTGAGTACCGAACTTGCTTGGCCGACGCTCGGCAAAAATGCTTGGCCCAGGCATAGAAATACGACGCCTGGCTGACACTCGCCAGCTCAGCATTGGCTAGGATGCCTGGACCATAACTGGGCCCATGTATGTAAAAATGTTTACATTATGCATGCCATGAAAGTGTCTTCGATTATATTAGGGTTCGGCGGGGCACTGGGATAGAGATAGCATGCTATTTGAGACACGATATATAACCATCCGGCATTACCGAATAACAGCCCATACATGATCGAATGGTGGCATTCAAAATGGAAGTATCTATGTAAAATTGTTCCGTCGACATTCTATCCAGCTTAGGCTATACATTAGGCTAATCTTAGCACATCACATCATAGCACATCACATCACATCACATGAACAGGTTTATTATGAGTCTACCCAGATCCGAGCCAGCATTAATCCTCGAAGATTGTAGCGGCGATTTTATTTCTAGGAAACTTGCTTGGCCTTTTTATAAAAAGTAATTTCAATCATTCTGTCCGTTCAAATGGAAAAAGTAATAATATAAAAAACCATGGTTTGAAAAAAAAAATATCAAAGTGAAGAAGAATTTTGTATATAGTGAAGAGGCCAATAATGTTCCGACGGGTCTTTTTTTATTACTTGGCGTTTTTCTTGTTTGTTAAAGTTTCTAGGGTTCCACTTTACTCTGAGTGCGGCCGTACAGTTGCGGAAAGGAACCCATGGTTCTCAAGGATCAGTACAATATTGAATGAACTCAAATTTGAATTTTCTTATTCTAATAGGAATGGAATCCGTAGCTGTTCATACAACGCCAACCAACTTTATTATAACTATAAACATTCATTAACCAGTCTTTGTTGTCATAGTTACAGTCATTTTTATTATAAATGTGTAGTAATGAGTATGGCATACAGGAAACTACAAAATATGGTGCGACAAAAAATTAGTTTTTCTTTAATAACCCATATCAAATTATTGAGTCCCGCTTATTCGACCCAAAACTTTACATTTTCGCAACAAAAAAATTATGTGATGCTGATACAAAATGGCTAATATTTTAAGGTTATGGTCTTGCCAGATGTCCAACCTTACGATATGACGTTTTACATCTGACAATTTCAACCATAACCTCCGGGTGGGGCCATCTTTTGTCAAACGGCGGTCACTTATTTGTTCTCCCAATATATAATGGCGACACCAATTTTATGTGACAATAGTAAGATGATTTTGCAAAGTAAAAATAAAATAATACGCAAAATATCATCCCTAAGGTTTAACAATTCTGTTTACAAAATTTTTAGTAAACTTGCTTGGCTATTTTATAAAAAGTTCTTTCATTTTTTTGTACATTTAAATTCAAAATATATAATAAAACCTTTGTTTAAATAAAAATAAATATTCTAAGGTAAATCAGAATTTTTAACATGGTAAAACAAGCCATGTTTTCGAAAGAATTTTCTTTGCTTGGCATTCTTTTTTTAATTTTTCAAATAATCTTCAACATGAGTTAGCAATAGATGATGCGTTTCAATTTCGGGAGTTCATCCGATTGACCGTAGGTAGATCAGAAAAAATAATAGGATTATTGGGTTCGAATAAAAACCACTCGATTCTTTGGCAATCATTGTCTTGTCCTCTTTTTGAATTTTATTGACGAATAGGAGATTCAAGTTCGCAGCAGTGAGCGGACGAACCTTGCGAAGATAAAAGAGGGGCGGGGGGGAGGGCTCGTTCAAAGAGACGCAACGAACAATCGTCACCGTGTACGCCGATCTAAGAGGTCACACCACTGTAGAATTTTTTTAAAATTGATTTTTTTACTTGACTTAAGAGATACTTTGAACCATCTCGAATAAGGGGAAAAAACATTGGTACCTGTAAAACAAGGTTCGCAGGCCTGTGTGGGTTTGCGGTGGCAGTGGCTGGCCCGTGTGCGAGACAACGACCGTTTTCCTCGAGACTCAATTTTTTAAAACGGCACGCAGCATAACTCCAACAATTTTCATTCTTTTCACTTCAAATTTTGAGTACATCTCTAAAATAACATTGCAAAGAGAAATACGTACGGGATTTTCCATGAGTTAATTATAACATTAGTTATTAACAAATGATTGTCCTTTTTTCCGTCGAAAATTAAGTTTTTGGTTAAACGCTTGCCAATTACACAGAAAATAATATTTTTACAATCCTCTATGTATTTCTCTAGCTATACTCGTGTAAATTAATAGAAATTTTTTATTTTTTTTCTAAAATCAAACGCGTCAACTCGCGTCTTAAACTCAACATGCCTCGCCAGCACCCCAGCGATATAACTTATATCATCCTTGAATATTTGTATACTCTTGTTTGTCCTTCTAACAAAAAAAATTTCGAAATATCACTCAATTTTTGACGTTTACAATGGTGTAAGCCCTTAACGTAAAACGAGCGCGTGCTCTTGATTTCTATCGATTTTGTTCAAATTTTAACCAGACATTGTTCATATCATTATACATATTTAAGTGAAGTTTCACAACAGTTGACTATTCATATTGGGAGATAATGGGTTTTTAAATAGCAACTTTTAACACTGCAGGGTCTGCATTGACTGAAAGTCAAGTCACATAATTCGTCGTACCATTCTATTGTGTTTATTAATTTTGAAAAAAAATTACGTTTAGATATAAAACTAGTTAGGGAACGAGTGAAAAAAGTTTCGATTGTCTTTACTATTCAGTTTTGCTAAAAACGTTCAGTAACAACAGAATAACCCTCGGTAAAAAATATTTATCCCCTATAATAAGAATACATTATGCAACACCGCGGAACAGTATTGTTCAATATTTCGAGAACGAAAATAATTATCGTGTTCCTAAAGTTAAAAACTTTTATCGTAAATAAAATTATTGCCATGTGTCTTCTTATAGGGGACAAATATTTTTTACCGACAATTACTCTGTCTAAATTTCAATGCAGACCCTACAGTGTTAAAAGTTGCAATTTTAAAACCCATTATCTCTGAATCTAAATAGTCTACTGTTCTGAAATTTCACTGAAACATGCATAATAATACAAACAATGTCTGGTTAAAATTTGAACAAAATCTATAGAAATCAAGTGCACACGCTCGTTCTACCTCAACGCGTTTCAACCGTTGACCATTTAATTCTGTTCGGCCGGAGGTTTGGACCAGTCGACGCTGAGAATGAGATGATGGTAGCCGGAACCATTGAGACGCAAGAAGGCCCTAGCATACTCGGCTTTCTTTTTGAATTGTACATACGTAAAGGAAAGGCCTTGCCCAGATTGGTGGTGCGATCCTCGGCGAGATATTGTTTCTGAATGAAGCCGAAGGGTTCGACGAGTTCCTTAAGGTCAGTCTCGCTGGGGCTCTTGGAGAGATTGGAGACTGCAGTGATATCCTCGCGACACTCGGACTGTATACTGTAGCCTCGATGATTGATGTCGTCTCTCATACTCGGTAGTACGTACTTACTGACCTGGATAAATCCGATGATCCATCTAAATGGTAAATCCGATGCTACATTGGTTCTGGTTCTTACATGACAGCCCAGGTACCATACCCACCACGTGTGTGCATATGGTATCGGTATCAGTATTAGTATGGTGAGGATACAGTACGGGTATGTTTTACGATGTTGAAGTTTGCATCGTTGGAGTACAACGGAAATTCTTTTCCATTTCTTTATTTCCTTATCTTTATTATCATCCAAAACCTTTTTTCACATATTTAGTCTGAAGATCTCCAATTAGGATCGTGAAAATAGTTTGAGTGGTGTTGAAGAGCTATTCGTACCCAAAAAAATGGGCTGCGAAACTTTCACTGTGTTCCAACGATGCAAGCTTCAGTATAATTATGTTTTATTATCGTACATTTGCGCGTAGTGGTATATTACCGTACAGGTACACCGTAGGGTACAATCTCTGTACCCTCTACCAATAATACGCTCGGTCATCAGGGTGAAGCTGGTGTTGAACTTTCGTTCCTCATTTTGGTCGCACACCGCTCAGGGAATCGAGGATTTTGAGGGGAATGACAATGGCTACGGATCATCGGAAAATATGCTATCTGCGATTTTTTCACGAATACATACCGAGGTATTCCTGCGAAGAGCAAATAATCTTGAGTTTTTTACATCGGAGGCGTTGACTCTTTGACACAGCGAGCGGGAAAGCAATGCGAGGGAAGATCATGGCAAATGGCACAGTACGTAAATTGCGGTTATGAGACAGGCCATATTTTTTATTCTTACGTCAATATAAATTCCAGCGATACGATCATGCTATCAAAATTCGAGGATACACGATAATATCCATATGATCGCGGGTACGGGAAAATTCCATCGATGTCGAAGAATTCGTGATCTTCGCGTGCCGCCGTCGTCGCGTCGAAGCGACACTTTGCGTCGTCGTCGGTAAGAACGCTCACAGAACAGAAACACTTTTCGAGTCTCGCTTTCACCGTGAGCAAACTTACTCGTTAATTTTCGTCAATGTTGCTCTTCGGAGATGCCGAGAAACTTCAAGTGTAGAAGAACGATGTAAATTAATCTAACGCGACAAACCGCTGAGGTTCCGATCAACGCAACTGCCCGGCGGTACGAGATAAGGGGGCGCTGCGTATAAAAAGTCGCGGCGTGTTCGTAAGTCGGTCAGTGGCGTCGAGATCGGTGGCATCGATCAGTGGCGTCGAATTTTTATATTTTTTATTACTTGGCGTCGTGACGCTGCCGCGTCTCTTGATAATTGAAAATATTTCGAGTTTATTTTAATTTTGTAGATAGTGGAACAACCAAATGTTTTCAACTGTGGAACTGTTTTAACGTCGAAAAAAAAAATTTCGACCTTTTTGACCGACTGTTCGAGAATCTCAACGATCGCGAAATTTCGAAAAGCCGAAGCGTCGGTTTGGTCTTAGTGGCGAAGATTCTTTAGTAATGGAAGCCAAGCTTCGATATTGTAGACTTTCCCAAACGTTGGCACGTCGATGGCACAGAACAGACCCAACTGTTGTTTGAAGGTTCTAAGAACCAACATTACTGATGCTGCACCATTTAACGGGCCAACGCAGCCCGGGCGTAATTCGACTATAGTTTCAGCTTCGACTATATCATTACAGAAAACATGCGCTAACCGCTGACCTAGGCTCGGCCGAACGTTAGGACGATTGTCGACACCCAACCTTTTTTCCGTTAATGAGAAACGCAAGTTTATCGTCGGCGTTATTCTGGCCCATGGTTTAATTACCATTCTTAATTGACGGAAAAAAGGTTGGGTGTCGACGATCGTCCTAACGTTCGGCCGAGCCTAGGCCAATGATTTGCGCATGTTTTCTGTAATGATATAGAGAAGCTGAATCTATAATCGAATTATGCCTGGGCTGCGTTGGCCCGTTAACTGGTGCATCACCAGTAATGTTGGTTCTTAGAACCTTCAAACAACAGTTGGGTCTGTTCTGTGCCATCGATGTGCCAACGTTTGGGAAAGTCTACAATATCGAAGCTTGGCAGCCATTACTGGGCTAAGTCTCAGCCGCCCATGTAGAAAATCCAATACTCGGCCGTGAGTGGACTATCGGCTGAGACTTGGCCCAGTAGTGGAAGCTTCGATTTACTAGACCTGCCCAAACGTTGGCACGTCGATGGCACAGAACAGACCCAACTGTTGTTTGAAGGTTCTAAGAACCAACATTACTGATGCTGCACCGTTTAATGGGCCAACGCAGCCCGGGCATAATTCGACTATAGATTCAGCTTGGGCTATATCATTACAGAAAACATTCGCCAACGATTGGTCTAGGCTCGGCCGAGCGTTAGGACGATTGTCGACACCCAACCTTTTTTCCGTTAATGAGAAACACAACTTTATCGTCGGCGTTATTCCGGCCCATGGTCTAATTGACATTCCTAATTGACGGAAAAAAGGTTGGGTGTCGACAATCGTCCTAGCGTTCGGCCGAGCCTAGGCCAACGATCGCCGCGTGTTTTCTGTAATGATATAGCCGAAGCTGAATCTATAGTCGAATTATGCCTGGGCTGCGATGGCCCGTTAACTGGTGCAGCATCAGTAATGTTGGTTATTAGAACCTTCAAACAACAGTTGGGTCTGTTCTGTGCCATCGATGTGCCAACGTTTGGGAAAGTCTAGAATATCGAAGCTTGGCTGCCATTACTGGGCCAAGTCTCGGCAGACTGTCCACCATCGGCTAAGTATTGGAATTTCTACATGGGTCGTATCCAGGGTTAGTCCCAGATACTTGGCCTCCCCCTAGTCCCTGTCAGTTCCGTCCCGACTGTCGTGGGCATGATTGTCGGTATGCGTCGTTTGGTCAGCATGAGGATTTCCGTTTTGTCCAATGCAAAAGTCAATCCGTTTTCCATAAACCATCTTGCCTCGTGACTTGATTTAAGGTCAGCTGTGCCAGGTCCGGACTGCGCTCCACAAACACCGCCGGCCCGTCGTCAGCGATAGGCGACGATCGATGTGTTGCGCGGCATCAGCAGGCTGTCGTACGTCACGTTACATAAGTCCGGACCCAGTATCGATCCTTGCGCAACACCCCAGTGATACTCCTTGTCACCTGCCCTTCCTCTGTCTCGTACGTGATGCGTCTGTCATTGAGATAATCTCTCAATACCCGCAGAAGGTAAGGGGGAATCCGGAGAGCGCCTTCCAGCGCCCTCAAGATAGCCGCTTAGAACCCCAAAAGCGCCCCCACCTAGCCGAGTTGAAGGCGTTTTTCACGTCCAGTGTCACCAGTCTGTCTAGGGGCCTTGTCGCATGACAGGCCTCATTCGTCCTCCAGTCGATCTCGATGACTTTGCGGATTGCCCCTATCGTCAATCACCCCTTGCAGAAGCCGTGCTGGTTTTCGGACAAACCCCCGGCCGTCGTTATTGCGTCTGTTAGTTTTCGTCATCCTAAAAGTGCGAAAACATTACACGTCGTCTCCAGAAGGCCCCTTTCCTCTTTCCCTTTTCCTTTACTCAGGAAAACCAGTCTGGCCGTCTTCCAGCGCTTACTAAAGGTCCCTGTCCTAAGACATTCATTATACATACCAAAGAGTATTCCAGGTTTCAGGTGAGCCATCAGCCGAAGGACTTCCCCGGGTATGCCGTCGGGTCATGGTGCTTTCCCCGCCTTCAGAGAGGTCGTAGTTTCAATACGCTCCTCCTTAGTAAAGGCGGGTAAGTGTTGGATGTCGTCCGTGTCCGCCGACTCCCCCCCTCGTCGGATGAGTCGGGAAGAGTCCATCGACGATCTGTCCCATGGTCGTCGCGTCGTTGATTTCTGGCAGACCTCGAACCCTCAGCCTGTGGGTCACAATTTTGGAACCCCGCCCTCAGGGGTCTCGGTTCACCTCTTCACAAAGCTGTCTCCAGCAGCGCTTTTTACTATTTTTTATTGCTATTGTAAGCGTCTTTCGTGCCGTTTTGTACACAGTCGTTAGAGCGGCCGCGTATGGCTTGCCCCTTTCTCTAGCCCGTTACATCCCCGTCTTGACCTCCACAGTTGGGCGATCTCGTCCGTTTACCAGTATGTCGCTTGGTTGTGTTGTCGGGTGCTCTTGCGCGGTATCGAAGCTTCACATAGCCGATTCTTGTCCGCTCTGTCAGATCGTACGGTACGGCGTCTGAGGGTGCGGCTACTTCCAGTAAGTAACACCCTCGAGAACCTGTCGGTATCCAGCTTACGTACGTTCCACTGCCGTGCCCGCTCTGACCCGTTGCATCGCGTCACTGTGGGCCCCGCCACCTCAAATACGATGTATTGGTGATCGCTGACTGTGTAGTCATCGGTCACATCCCATAGCCTCATCCACAGCAGAATGCTGTCCGAGATCATCGTCACGTCTGGTATCGAAAAGCCCATCCCCGGTCTTATGTACGTCGATACGTCTTGCTGCTATTTTCAGCAGCAGATGTCCGCGTCTGTCCGTCCTGGTCATTCCCCACTCCATCGCTCTCGCGTTTAGGTGACCCGCAACTATTAAGTCGCCTGATAGTTCCCTCGACGCTTCCTCCAGTCTGTCCGACTTGTTCTCGAACTCTCCAGCGGAGCAGTTAGGGGTCAGGTAGACGTAAGTTAGGGCGCCAGCCCTCACCCAGACGTAAACGTCCCCC
This sequence comes from Ophion slaviceki, assembly GCA_944452715.1. Classification (NCBI taxonomy): domain Eukaryota; kingdom Metazoa; phylum Arthropoda; class Insecta; order Hymenoptera; family Ichneumonidae; genus Ophion; species Ophion slaviceki. Next base: position 35,020,056 of record OX101785.1, on the reverse strand, counting down.
GCGCCGCTGTCGCGACCCGCGCTTCGGACCCAAATGGCCGAAGTACCCGCGCCGTTTGTGAACCACGCCGGAGTCGTCGTATCCCGGTATTGTTCGCTTAATATAAGCACGTCAGCGTCATATTCTATAGCGATTTAAGGAAAAAGGAGATGTGCCTCCTCGAATCTGTGCATATTGCCCTGTAAGATTGTCATGCCTTAGCATAACACTCCTACATGAACATGAGTTTCTGCACTCTTCTAGTGCGGCCCTTAAGACCGCGTACTCCCCGGAGCCCGGCGCGTGCGCATAACCCTCGTGCCCCGCGTTCATGTTCAGGAAGCACGTCGGGCGCTGTTTGCAGTCCTCGTTGGCGTGGCTCGGCTTGCCACATTTGTAGCAGCAATGTGCCCTGTCTAATCCGTTGCAGTTCGTTCTAATGTGTCTGTACCCAAGGCACTTATAGCACCTTGTCACACAGTCGTCCTAGGCTTGACGCGACAATACACCCATCCTATTTTCAGTCGCCTCTTCTTGAGCGCAACGTTTGCAACGCCCTCCTCAAGTTCACACACTGCCATACACCCTCCGTATCTGTTTGGGCTGGAGATGTGCACGTTTGGGTTCCTTGTAACATTCATTTCGCGTCTCAGTGCCTCCGCCGCCACTTCCTCTTTGTTTATCACACAGTCCAGGTCCAGTATGTTCACCTGTACGTTGGAGGTCAGGTCCCGTATCTGTACATCCTCTCTCAGGGCTCGTCGCAGCGAGTCCTGGAAGTTCTGTCTGCTAGTCTAGCTTTTCCAGGACAAGCTTCCAACTAGTCCTGGAAGTTCTGTCTGTCTTCTGCCCTGCTTTTTACACGGAGCAGGACACCTCCGTCTTTCGTCATTCGATAGCCGTTAACCTGCATCTTTTTGGCAGCTGAATCAACGGCTGTCATGCGTCGAAGTGTGTCGGCGTACGTCTCTTCGCCTGAGCGTTTGATGAGCCACTCCGACACCGGGTCCCCAGGTTGACCGGCCCCCATCTCCTCGCTATCGACGTCGCGGTCGCTGCCGTCGGTATTACCGCTTGCTGACGGTCCAGTTTGTCTGCCAGCTGTGCCTTGGCCTTCTGCTTCCGCGTCACTGGCAGCCACGGGGTAGGCGCGGTCGGCTCCCCCCATCGGCCTTTTGTCCGGCGGAAAATCCGGGCTTGAGCCCGTGGGCTCGCGTTTGCATTTTGTCTGTAGCGTATGTTGATTGTCCACGCCACACTCTCCGTCAGCAGTCCTGAGTGCATGCATCCTATTACATCCATGCCAAGCCTCGTCCGCGGCCTTCCTGATTCGTGCCATGTTCGTTGTTATCACGGTACTGATATTTCTCTGCACGCTTTTCTTTTCCTCCACGATTACGAGGCATTCTCGGATCAGGTGTATCTGAGTCCGGATACTGGTGTCGGACGACTGTACTGGCCGAAGCCGGTACAGTCGTCTGTTCCGTTCGTCCGACCATAGTGTCGCCCGTCCTTGTCGGGGTTGGGAGCCCCATTTGTTGTGATGCGTTTGAACTTTTTCTTTTTTATTGTATATTCTGGTTTTCGGAAATTCCTCCCTTTCCCATTTTGTTTCTGTTTGTGAGAGTGTTCTTTGGGGTAGAGACGCCGCAACCGTCCCCGCCGATGTAGCCCCGCCACCGATCACCCTAAAGCAGAAACTAGTGCCCCTCCCCTCGCTACTGCTGCATGGCTCTATCCGGGCACCACTCTTGACAACAATATGAGGATCATCCACTGGCTGGTAGGATAGCCTGGTCCATCCGGCTAAGAGGACCCGGGCCCCTGTACTATCCAGCGGCCCAGGAGCATCGAGCGTGGTTTCCTCAAGGTAACCTCCGGCGTCCGCGCCGACACAGCCTGTCGTGGAGGACGACGGGGGAGTCCCAGCGACGTCCCGCGATGTTAAGTGTGAGTATTGATGAGTGTCCGACTTTGTGACGTTTGCCGGTTCCTTTACTCACATTCATCCGATAACCATACAGGAGCTGCTGAAAACTTGAGTCCCCCGATATTCTAACGCGCACTCACTCCCATTCGCTTTTCGGGGGAGCCCAATTATAAGGGAGCATTCGCTTTTCGGTGGACCCCGTTTATAGGGGACCCCGAGCATTCGCTTTCTGAGGATGACCCATGTATAGGGTCCCTGATCATACGCGTCACCGGTATGTCCTTCCGACGTGTTCGTGTAGGTGTGTTGGTGCATGTTCTCGATATGTCGGGTGGTTAGCCTTGCACACCGGTGGCTATAGCGAGAGAGCGTTAAGCGCACTCACGGGTGGTGGGCCCACCAATATCCCTACCCCAAAATTACTATTTTTATTAGCATTATTATTATTATTATGCGCTACAATCAATCCATGATTTTGTGTGCTAAATACTTTGCACTTGTCCATAAGTGAACAATTTTTCGCGGCGCTGAAATTTGCATCGTTGCGGGGCAAAGAAGTTTCTTTTTATATTCCGTCTCTCGTCATTCGTGAAATCGGGAATCATTCCTACATTTGGGTTGAACGGAATGCTCCAAAACCTCACTAGACTTCAAACGAGTATACGAAACTTATATTCAAATATTAAAAAATAAACGTTTAAAAATGTTGCTGAAGTTTGCAACGTTAGAATGAAACGAAAATGCTTCTATATTTTTTTATTGCGTCGTATTTTGTACCATCGAAACTCTTTTTTCCTGGTTTAGGTTGTGGGTCCTTGAAAGGACGTTAAAAAATGTTTCAATGAGTTTTGTAGCTCTAATGTCGTGAAAATAATTTGGCAGTATGAAAAAAATATAATTTCGTTGCATCCCAACGATGCAAACTTCATCCCTATAGGGATACAACAGATTTTATATATTTCTATATCATTCCCTGAGATTGTAATGCCGAATAAAATCATCATGATTAATCCTGAGCTACTGGTTAATCGGCTATGCACCAAACGGAACCGAATCCATCCACGCAATAATCGAAAATCCCTACAAACCCTCTTCTGCATGACGAACGGTTTGATAAGAGACCAAGACGACTCGACGTATTCCTACTTGCCGACTTTCCTCTTGTTGTGCAAGATGAACAGTGTCTCCTCGTCAGTGACTTCGCTGTTGTGATTCATCTCAAAAGTCGCTCGGGTCTTGTGCTCATCGACTGCGAGAATGCCGTTGGCGTCCGAATCCAACAGCTTTAGCAAATCTTACGGATCAGTTGTGGTGGGTTGGGCGGCTTTCCCCGTTTTGGTCAGTTTGTATTTTTCCATTGCCACGCTCTTCCTCTCCTCAGCGACCTTCTTAAAGGCTTCTTTCTCCTTCTCGGTGAGAGTAACCTTCTCGAAGTTGACTCTCAGATTGCCGAGTCTGACTTGATCCTCGGTCTTGAGTCTTTTACCGGCCGCAGTCATGTCCAGCCGGATATTATTGCCCTCTCGTCAGCCCGGCCGCCTTTTCCGCCTCCGTCCTCGCCTCTTTGCTCAACTCGCGGCAATTGTCGCGATACTCACCTTTCAAGGCATACTCGTCTCTCGCGTTGCAGCAGTCACAAACGCCGTTGTTGACGCGGCTCGAGGGCAAGGGGCCGTCCATTAATCACGTGATGTTTTTTAGCAACTTTTTAAGCCCCCCGTCCCTCATAGTGATATCTGGCGAGGTTTCCGACTACCCCCCCCTGCCCAAAATCACGTGTATTTAATTTGGTATAAAATATTTTTGAAATTTTCAGAATATTATCTTGAAAGACTAATAATAGGTGTAATCTAATTTAATTCTAAAAAACTATGAATTTTTCAGAATTAAGGCAGACATTACGGATGCAGGTTGTTTCTGAGTGGGATAAAAATAATGATTTATTAATCCTATACATATTATTATTATTATTCCTGTATATATTACTATATATATATATTTATTATTCTTATAATATATTATGTATCATCCTCTAAGGGAAAGTGTAATCATGTGCAAAACAATTATGCCGCTACATGAATATATTTAATGAACATTGTCCTCGGACCACGAATTAGCGAGACTTTTTTCAATATTGACAAGTGGATAAGCATCCTGCCAGTCAGCTGTTGGCACTGTACTTTCTTGAAGGACGTCGGTCTCATCAAGCCATTCGGCGTCATCGTTTTCGCGCACTACACTGAGTATCTCTCTCGATCTACCGACCGACCGCCGCGTGAGGATGCGTGAAGGACGAACATTATCCATCTCTGGACTATTATCCCTCGGATCATTAGGTCGCTCGCGACATGATTTTACATGTGCCTTAACATTTTTCTTTGTACAGAAGTACAGTCCACACCGCTGGCACGTTCTTCCCACAAGTTGTTGGCGATCATTCTTCAGACTATATAGGAATATATAGGCCACTCGACGACTGTAAAATCGGGTGAGGAGGTGTCAGGAACCGTTCCGGACGAACACTTGGAAGAGAACTTCGCATTTGTCCACAGCAAGCGCGGTCATCGCACTTCACCACCTGGTGACCATATTAAGATATTTTAATTGTAGTGTGGAATTAGTTATATAAACAATAAATACCAAAATTATAATAGTGAGATTTTGCTACTGAATCTGAAGCAAATATTGGCTCTCACGCACATGCTCGCTATACCACTGTGGCGAAGGCAGGTCTGGAATAAAGCTTCCAGAACTGTCATCGGGCTTGACATACTCTGCTACGACGTCGTGGCCGTCGATAACCATATTATTCCACACTTCTGCGAGTACTTCTCCAACCTTCTGAAAGTTCATTTTTTCAAGATCTTGATCTGTTGTTCTTCCTCGTTCATCCAGATGGGTTCCATAAGAGTCATGTGGAAGTATGAGTCCAGACAATTCCCGGCTCAAAGGTGCCATTCTTCTCTTGACACGGTTGAACGCGCTTCTCCCAGGCGCATTAGTAAAGATAAATATTGCATCTAGATCATGCTTGGCAAAGTGATGGACGGCATGGGCATATCTCGGGTTTTCGCATATCTCGCATATCTCGGGTTTTCGTCGGGTCCTCCATCAGATGAAATTAAAACAACTGGTTTCAGGTGACCTTCTTCATTCCGCATAATTTCTTTGAAATTGTCGAGAGTAGCGAGCGTATTGAAGTCTACAGCATGCGATGAAGCTGTCGAAGAGGAATCTTTGCCGCTTCTAATCGCCACGTATGTTGGCCCTGAGTACGTAAATGCTTCGGCATGCCCCATTTCGTTTCCTTTTATGATGCACCCAGCATATACTCTGGGGATCAACTTATGCCTTGAGGCAATCGCCCAATCATGATCAGGCAATGAGAAACGATACTCGAGATGCATCAGGAGAAGAGCTTGCTTATTCGCCGCTGCCAAGTCGATAGGTACCCGGGCTTTGTCATCTTGCGACAGAAAAAACACTTGGTTTGGCCCAAGAATAGATGCCAAGGATTCTAAGGATCGTATTGAGGCGACACAAAAGTGTTGGTCGGGGTGAGCTTTATGTCGATCTGCCTCAGGGCGACTCAATCTGACAGGTACTGTGATCACGTGTCGCTTACCCTCCACTGTGGTATAGTTTCTTGGGAGCAACCGAAGGTACGTGCCACTCTTTGAAATTTTAAATCCGCGCTCCTTTAGCTTTGCATGGAGGTCAGTTAGTGTTCAGCAAGTGCGAACAATCTCTGAGCGACGTCGTTCCTCTGCAGAAGCACCGAACATGGCCAAATCGACGATAGTTTTCAGCAATTCTGGTTGTTGCTCTTCCACGCGTGGGCGACCTAGGGCAGCATGCACTTTAAGAAGACCACCTACATTGGAACTCTGCTGGCACGCAAGTTCAATGTTTGCTTTTGTTGTTAGTCTATGTGACTTTGAGTGACGCATGTGCTGCACCTTCTTCCGTAGTTCTTTTTTGCAATTTTCGATTCCTTGGCGTAGTTTTGTCACCTCACGCGTTTTATTTTGATTGGCACCCAGGGAATCCCTACGGCGGATAGCTAAGTCGAGTTCCATTTGCAGAAGGGAGATCCGATTCTTTAATTTATCCTGTGCAGGAGTAGCACGTACAGGCTGTTGTGTGGAGCTGCTCACCCTTGATGCATCCGGTGCATTCTCGTCGCCACACTCCAAATCTTGATGTTTACGTTTCCGAGCACCTAGAATGACCCACATTTAAACGACATGAAAACGTTAAAATTTTTGTTATAAAATATAATAATGATTATCATTGCGAATTATATTAATTGTTGCTACAATAAATTATATTATTAGCACAGTTTTTTCTATGGATTTAAATTTCTCTCTTATCATGAGCATATTGTCTCTTATAATAAACAAATTTTCTACAACGAAGTTTTGGCTAGGCGATGTTTATTTACCTAGTAAGGTGCTTTTGATAGTGTCATTTCCTTCGACAGTAGTTCCCGCACAGATCGGTTGAGAGATGGATGTCGTAGTAGATTTTACAGGTGGACTTGGCTCAATGGATGTGACTGGCAAACTTGGAATGTTCTCGCTGGCACTCTAAAAATTTAATAATTATCGTGCAAGTAAAATAATCAACCCCGGTGGCTTTCATTTTTTGACATAATAAGCAATTGAAACATGAACTTGAAGTTCGCATCGTTATCTCACAACGAATCTTTTTTTCTCGTATTTCCATTTCCTCAATCCCAGTATTTGACGAAATATTTTTCGTCAGATTCGAATTCAAAATTGTCTGAATGGAGATTCAAAAAATGATTGCGGTGTTTTGGTTACGATTTCTGCGAAACACGAAATAGAGAAATTGACAATCATTATTGTTGCGTCGCAACGTTGCGAATTTCAGTATCACATTGAAACGGCACACAAACACATACACAATCCACATTTTTTCATTAGCATAATGGGTATATACGCATAATAATACTGCCATTGTATCAGAGATTCTTTCAGTTCAATGTAGCCGTTCGAACTATGAATATTAAAAAAAAAACATTTGTAGGTCTTCACAAGGTGGCAAGACGTTAATATAAAAAGGCCCAAAATGTTTTCAAATCAGAATTTATAAGGTGTTTTTTAATCGTAATAATTATCATAAATATTATACCTTCACCTCACAATTACCACGACTTACGTATACTATGTTTTTTTACGTTTAGAACGTGAACACGTCTCGTAGACGAGGTTCAGTTCAATATACCTACTTTGTTAACGTCGAGAGAGTGGTGAGAAGTAGGCATACATTCCTGTACGCCAACGACGACCTAAAACTATTAAAAACCTAAGGGATTAATTGAATAACTTTTCTTAACGTAAAAATAGAAAAATATCTTTTTGATATTTAATACTTACATAGGTACGTGATACTGTATTTTCCCAATATTTTCGAAAATGTTATATGGTTTAACAATAACATTACTACAAATGAACTATAGGTGAAGTCTTTTTTATTTTATCAATGTCCTTAAATAAATACTAGGTTTGACTCACCTGTTTGGAAGTAGAACAATAATAGAGAATATTGGAACACTTCTTTGCTTGTTGCTTCTGGCGGTAATCCACTAAAAGATCATTCGCCCACTTTGTAATTTCTTCTTTTGTGGTGTATTTTTGTTTTGCATCAGCCAACAACTCATTGAATGCCGTTTGAGCCGCACTGGGTTTCTTACCCTTTTTATATTCGGCAAATAGGTCTTTATAAAGATGTCCTAGCTCGGACATTGTTGCATTGTTTTAAGGCAAAACATACGCAGCAACGGTTTACCCATGCATTCGATGGCAAAATCACAGACTTACTGGCAACTACCAAGGCGTGCCGGGCGAATGTCGCGACGGGTGGGGGAATCGTTGCCTGGCTACGGCGAGTCAAGATCACACGCCGCCTTTCAGTTTAGCAATCACGTGTTCAACGACAAAAGAAATACACGTGATTTCTCACTACACCCCCCTCCCCCTTGTGATATTTCGTGACTTTTTCCGAACCCCCTCCCCCCCTTCGAGCCTCACGTGATTAATGGACGGCCCGCAAGTAGTGTGACACGTGACCGTTGTTCTAACAAAAGAAGACCCCGTTGGGACGTGCGGGCGTGCTGAGCTCGTCGCTGCAAATGCCGCAGTCGCAGTAATCGTCATTGACCCGCTCGAACCTCATAAGCCTGCTGCCGTCCAATCACTTAAAATCGTGCTCCGGATTACTGCGAACTCTTGGACAACGGAATAGCTCGGACGAGCGGCAATTGGTTGCCGCTTACGTGACCACCTCGCTCGAGCGTGACGCCGAGGAAGGGCGCGACGAGGCTCCTAAAGTTACCGCTCGCTAGCGTTGTGCGCCCGCGCCAATCTATAACCTCAATCGACCGATACGGGAGGCAAGGAAACCGCGCGACCGATGATAAACTTATTTCACTTTGGTATTCCACTTTCCAATTTTGTGACCGTACATAGGACCGTTTAATTTTGTTATGCACTTATATGACATTTTCACTGTTTTTCACTTTACGCTTTAACTGTCACGCTCTAACCCTACTTGGAGGTTAGCGCCAGCAGAAGCCGTATACTTGAAGCAGACAACTCGTTTGCTTGGGGCGGCGAGTCAAAAAACGTCGCAGTTCACGCGTCACCCTTTTGGGCGTGACGCTATGAAGTGCGCCCGGAACGACAAGTGTGGAACTATTTGTGTGGTAAAAAAGTCGCTCGAAAATTCGGCGGAATATTACGAGATCTCAAGATTGAGTAGACGGATCGAACAATTGCCCAAACAAAATCGATACGAAAGAATAACATTTAATTGGTAAAATGTCATTAGATTGTTTATCTATCCTCATGTTCTTGCGTAATTTCGATTCAAAGTTTAAATATGTACGTTCCTGAACAATGACGCGAGGATGCACAGAGCGAGTTGAAAAACGTCTCACTTTGCGCTGTAACGTTGAGTGAGTGTTAATCAACACACAAAAGGACGTATGTAGTCAGGTTTACGATACGATCGAATAAGCTTATTCGATTGAGAAAACCGATAAGCCGGAACGACATGTGCGGTCGTCTGCTAAAAGCCCATCTTGCTGTACAAAGAGCCGCGGCGTGTTCATCGGTGAGCCAGTGGTGCTTATGTTCATCGGTAAGACGGCAATACTCATTTTTTAAGGTTCCGTACCCATAGGGTAAAACGGAACCCTATTAATGTCACTCTGCTGTCTGTCCGTATGTCACGGGTCTCTCGTTCGTGTAACGGAAAGAGTTACAGACCTCGGTCTGTACCTCATTCCGTTACACGAGCTTCCGTTACATGTTACTCTGTCTAGATACACGTATCTAGACAGAGATCGGCTCTTGTTACCGATGTTTTTGATATTCTGAACACTAGCTTGATTTAACTGCCACATCGTAGGGTACATATTAATAGCATTGTTATTTTATATAAGGGTTTGTACTCCCTGCATATTCTATAAATCTTATTGATTTATCTCATGACATAAGTCTCATACCATTGGTCCTTATATTTGCAGATTATATGTTTCCATAACATGCATTATTGATGTAGTATGTGTGTAAGCTTTTATGAAATAAAAATATAAGAAAATTATGGGTGACATTGTTTCTACGTGCGTCAGCGATAATGCTGCTAGTAATCAGGGGATGAAATCAGGTCAATATGTCGTTCAGCTCTATAAAATCCTGGCAACGTTGTTCCAAACATCGTCCGGTAAGTCAATATCATCATATATTGCATTCTATGCAACCCAGTAAGAGCGGATGTAGTCAAAGATGTGGAAGCAACACTATGTCTACATGCGGAATACGGCGAATAGATAGCGAGTGGCAAGTTATTGCCCGCGTGTCCATAATATGTGACGACGAACAAAGCAATGATTATCGATGGCGAATTATTCACGGGCAGATAGTTCTGGGCTATTATGATCATATTGCCTGTCTACTTCTGCGACGTATCTCTATATTTTGAAATTCGCTTGGGGTAAACGTTCACACGAGATAGAGGCATTTAGATTGAATGTGTCAACAGTACGCTGACCGCGTCCATTTCTGTGGATGATATTTTAACGTCAATATCGGAGACAAATATAATAACCAGATCCATCATGCGTGAAGCAATTTGATTAAAATCGCACATATGGATCCGAACTACGAGATGCTCAATTTGCGAAGACCAGTTTTCAACGCTACACGAATGCAATGTTGGTGAACAAATGCCAATAATGGTCGGTATTAGCATCATCGGATTGGCCATCGAGACATGTATTTCTCGTATTCTGATCGTAGATCATCCTCTTTAATCTCGGATCGTAGTTTATTGCACATAAAACCTCGTTTGGCAGTAAAAAGATCCACTCGTATGCCATATTCGATGTTCAATTTTCGTGCTTCCCGTTCTACCAAGACATCATAAATTATCCGAAGCCCTCGATATTTCGCTGGACTGTCAGTTTGGGAATGCTGCGCTTGTGCAGCCACCGGATTGCACTCAGCGATTCGTATATGCAGCTACGCTTTGTTTTATACCTCAATAATCTGGTCACACGTAGGTCCACCGCATACGTATATGTATTTACCAGTGCATACGGCTTCGCATAATAAGTTGGCCATTGGTTTAGCGGTAGCATCAAGCGATAAGAGAATCAGAGGGAGACGGGGCGAGAAAGAGAAAGCAAGAGAGAGGAAAGGAGAAGACAAAAACGATCCGGTCGGATCGAATCGAGAATAAGGCGATTCTCATTCTCAATTTGCCACTGGGACTTCACCTCCCGGGCTTTCGGTTGTGGGCTTCTGTGCACGCGCGGGATGCCGCGATACATGCGCGAGGTAGTAGTTTCCAGCATTGAGAACTCCTAGGGACAAGGGGCGGAACGAGTATAAGCGAATACGAAAGGAGAGAGCACATGCTCTTGTCATTGTTCGTTGGTCCTTCAGGAACAAAGTCACACGTACATACATACTCACATGGATATACAAACATAAGCCCTTACATGTGAATATAAAACCGTGCGAATATCGCGGCGATGCATGTGGAGGCGCGTTCTGCGTTTCTCTCGTGCATTCTCTGGCTGATAAATCGCCCGTCCGACCCCGATGCAATTTCGACATGCCCGAGGACTGTTTATGCACGAAGCTCCTTAAGTGTATCGCGTAGAGGAACTAAGCGAGCATCGAACGGGTTGCTGCGTTACGGTGGACGGGCCGACTGGGGGTGGGCCGGGATTTGCTGAAACTCCGTAAGGAAAAAGGAGGGCGTATGGGAATGGAGAAAAATGTGCAGAATGAGGAAAAGGGAATCAAAGGAAAAGAGTGCAAGCGAAAGAGTCCTCGGCCGTGTGTGTCCGTGTATGTAAGTGAGAGAGAATAAGTGGGGAGAGAATAAGCTCACATGTGCCAAGTGAGATGGCGCCGTAGCCCACAGAGGAAGGACGGAGACGGTAATATTACAGATGCAGTAGATGTCGCGGGCGCTTGCGCGAGCCTGCCTTCAGCCACTCTCATCTCCATAACGGGTTCGTACCTTCCACCTTGCTCGAACCTCAACATAATCTCCTCTAACCATATATTCCATGTTATACGTACTACCATCTCCCTCTCTCTCTCTCTCTCTCTCTCTCTCTCTCTCTCTCTCTCTTCCTCTTCTTCTTCTTCTACTTTTCCTTTTGCATCTCCCTTTTTTCTCTCATCCCTTTACGATCACGAACGTTGTTCTTGCTCGATGCTTGTGCTAACGCGCGCCCTCACGTGTACGAGGCAAGATCACGCCGAATGTATACGTATATGTAGGGCCACGAATCAACGTACTGGGAATATCTATTCGTGTAGCTGCATCGAACCGTGGAGCAATCGGGGTGGGCGCCTAACTATCATACACATGAAGGTACTCTTGTACACAGGTCAGGGTCCGCATCAAGTGGAAGTACGCATAGTATAAGATATATACATGACTGTACATCCAACCCCACGAGGTGGTCTATCCTGTTTTATGTGGCAACAGAGAACGGCCGCTGAGCTACTCATTCTTCAGTCTGTACAGGACAGCTGTACATAAAAATATAAGTACACATAGATATCCCACCAAAATCAGAAGGTCTCTAGAAACATTTGAGAAACGTGTCCGAAGCTTCGGGATTCCGATCCTAGGGATTACTCAATTGAGGGTCATAAGTTTTTTATCTGGGCGGTAAAAAGCAAGGAGAGGGGGATGAAAGTGTATTTGATCACTCGTAGTTACATTATTCTAGATGTGATATCCGTTTCCATCAGAATTAAAATAGATTAGTCTCCCATTGATGTGAAGCATGGTCGTATATTACAATAATATCTATCATTGATCAAGAAATATGGTACAAGTTCTGACCTTTTTATTAACCCTTTGACTGTCAGTGACACACATATTGGCAAAAAACGTCGTGCCATTTTTGTGTCATGACACAATGCGGGCATTTGAAAAAAAAACATATTTCTACTACAGCGATTTGGCTATAATTTGGTAAATCATGGGTTTTGAGATCGCTGAATCGGAATTTTAAATCAGATTTCCAAAATTCAAAATGGCGGATCCAACATTGCGGACGCAAATTCAAAAAATCGTTTGATTCCGACGAAAGTGAGTGTTCAAGGGTTTTTGAGGTCGCGGAAACCGAATTTGAAATCGGATTGCCAAAGTTCAAAATGGCGGATCCAATATGGCGGACGCAAATTCGAAAAATTATTCGATTCCGACGAAAGTAGCTACCGTATGGTTTTCGAGGTCGCTGAAACCGAATTTTAATATCGGATTTCCAAAATTCAAAATGGCGGATCGAATATGGCAGACGCAAATTCGACAAGTAGTTTGATTTCGACAAAAATTTGTATCTTTAGGATGTTTATGGTCGGGAATTTGGAATTTGAGTCCTAACTACAAGTATCTGACGTTCGGATACAATATGATGAATTGAAATTTCGCAAATCATATATGACAATCTATCCATAGTAACAAATGTAAAAAAATACTTTCTTGGTTTTATGTCCCGCTCTCTGCCGAACCCAGAGTCACTAATCGAGGACGTAACGGTCATTGACTCCGATTTTGTATTTTTGTGTACTTTTTGTGCTTTTTGTATTTTTTCAAATTTCTTGCTACTATTCATATTTTCTTTTTTTTCTCGTATTTCTCGTATTCATTTTTTTTTGTATTTTTGCAACTTCAAAAATTTTTATTTGTTTTGTATTTTTAACTTATTTCGATTTTAATTTTATTCTTTTTTGTTGTCTGTATCTATTGTTTTTTTTTATTCCTTGTGGATTTTTTTTTTCATTAATTTATAACTTTTATTTTATGTTTGGACAAGAAATAAAAAAGAATTTCGGTATTTCACCTGATCATACCGTTATTCGTGGTACTGTTGGAAGCAAGGACCGCACACAGTGGAACGTCACCACATTCTTTGCACATAAAGAATGTTGCCTTCCTTTGTTTTTTTGGAAAAACATACAGTGCAACCTTTTCTTATCTACTTATCGTCTGAAATATAGAATGGATAGTGACTTCGTGACGAGCGCAGAGGATTTTTGCGTTTACAATGATACTCTTTAGATGATGTGTGTTGATCACAATGATCTTCTAACAGCTCTGTTGCCAGTGCACAACGAAACTAATAAAGTTATTTTTTTCGAGTCAGTTTAGAGATGATTATAGACGACGGAAGCATTATAAATTGCAGTATCGAATAAATTAAAGTATAATTTGTGATGCCATTCGACGGTCGTGTGAATTGTTTTGTAAGAAGAAATAGACTGATCTGTTTTGTCTACACCTCCCATATTGTTATTATAAGATATTTGGCTTCATGATCTGTTTCTTGGTGAGCTTAGTCTTTAGTCCATGTCAAAATTCTCGCTAGACATTCCCATTGTTTATATTATTATTAATATTATGTTAAATGATTTCTCGCATTTAGTCACTCGAATTCAAATCAACTCAATCATACTAAAACTGAAAATCTTTCCTGTCATATTGGAGCCACCATTTTGAATTTTGGAAATTCGATTTCAGATTTGGATTCAGCGACCTCGAAAACCCTGAGGTACTCTCTTTCGTCGGAATCAAACCATTTTTCAAATTTGCGTCCGCCATATTGGATCTGCTATTTTGAATTTTTGAAATCTGATTTCAAATTCTGTTTCAGCGACCTCGAC
>OX101785.1:34827816-35005723 GCA_944452715.1 Ophion slaviceki | reverse complement strand
AAATCAAAGGCTGTATAGTATAACTGTGTGTTGTTGATGTTTTCGATTGCACTACTGTCTCAACGGATTTCTGTCCTTATTTCGCCAATGTGCGGCCTGTATGTAGCTCTAAATTGAATCCACTTTGTTCAGAATTAAATGTGTTTTCAGCACCAACGTTGGCCATGTTGACTTTCACCATTTCTATTAATTGTTTAGCTTTGTCTTGAAGTGTATCAGCATTTAATAACTGTTGTTTTGTTACATATTTAGTCATTTTCCTTGACACAATTCGATTTTATTTTTTGAATGTTTTCACCCAAGAAGCGGATGCCTTAAAATCTATGGCTGGCATTTCTACAATTTCTCGTGCACATAAGGCCCATCGTCGAAGATCCATATCATGGACAGGCAGCTTTTTGTCCAAAGCGTCGATGAAATTGTTTAACGTGTAGTGAGCTATTTTTGTTAACTTTTCTTTGTGGGTGCCACCCTTGTTTATTCTTCTACATCTTTCGTACATACATTTTCATCAACTTCGGGATCCAGGTATCGTTGTACGTGCCAATCTTCTTCACTGTTATCTTCTATTGTGGCAGCTTCATGAATTTCGTTTGGTGACAGAAAATCCAAACCCGTTTCGAATTCCATTTCCATAGGTTGATCCATCGCTTCTATGATTATATTTTCTAGGTCCTTACTGAACTGTTTTTTCTGACCGGTGACTGGAATTGGAGAAAAATTCATAGCACTTATCGCTATGGATAAAAGTTGAATAATGTTGACGGGATTAACGTACATTTTTTTGTATTTAGAACTCAAAAAGTACAACTGGCTTCTTCATCATAAACTGCCGCAATAATGAGCGTGGCTGAATTTATGTACGCAATTTATTAGCACACGTACATTCGTATAGCGAAAAAGATAACAACACGCGTTCTTATTAAACGTTTTATCAATCCATAATAAGGTGATCTCACGGTTAATTCAGGGAAGCCGCTCTTTGCAACGTAGTCTCTCTTTACCCCAAGTATTACTTTCGTTCATTGGTTTGGCATTTGCAAACAAGATGCAGCGTTTTAAGCTGATTAAACAGGTTTGGCATTACTTCGTTCACGAGTTGCAGCGGAAACCCAGACGCCGTAATCTCTGCAGATACTGTTCCCGATACGATGAGGAGTGGATTTTTAAAAATATACAATTGTAATTCCGTCGCTTTCCGAAGCACAAAGATAATCGATAATTGCAAAAGCCTTACCCATTTCTGTGCCTGTATCAGCGGAAAACGGAAGAGTGATTTTCATTAGTCAGTGTCGAGATATTGCAATTAACAATTAAAATTTGTTGTTATATTCGCCATTATCATCATAAACGGCTAGCAGTCGAAACATACAACATTTACTCCCTTTAAACTTTTTTTGTATCTCGGCCCGTTCAAAAGTTCTGGACAGAACAAAGTTTTTAACGGTGCGTTGACCCCTTGAGAAGGCATTCCGCCAAATCGAGAAAATCTGTTTCGACTATTTTTACTGATTGAACTTTCATTGTAATCCATTTTTATTCCTACGAATCTTCGTCCATGCCGCACCGTAATAAATTTGGAACGTTTACCTTTCGAGTGAGGGACGGTTGGGTGGAGGGGGCGGGGAGTGGACTTTATGAATATGCAATCGCATCATAGAACAAACTTATATTGACGTGGATTTAACCCAGAATGGCAAAAGAAATGGTAGCTGATTATTCGATGCTTTTGTCTAAAAAGATAAAAGGGCAGTTTCAACCCCTTAATTAAGAGATATCGGAAAACCAAAAAAATCCGTAGCCCCCCTTGCTGCCATATATGTATGCAAATGTACATCCCAATCGGTTAAAAATTCTCGGAGATAGGTACGAAAAAATTGCATTTTTGCAATAAATAATATGAAATTTGTTGTTATCTGCATCGTTCTCATTTCCAATGTATAGTATACGGAAGAATAAATGTTGTTGCAATTTAAAAGTTTTTCATATCTCGTATCGTTAAAGAGTTATCGACGAAAAACGAAAATCATCCCTATTTTCAAGGCTGCATTTCACCCCTTAAATATTGAGTTTCGCATATATAAAAAAATACGTACCGCCTATTTTTATCTGTTCTACAAACACGCCAAATTTCATCGAAATCGGAGGGGGACACCTCACGACCTTTCCTTGTCAGTCTATTTTAACTCATGAATCGTTAATGGAGCATGTGAATGGCTTGAACCAAGTTTTCGACCCCCCCCCCCTTTAGGGGTTTTTGGAAAACTCAAAAAGTTTTTGGATTCGATTGTTCGAGAGGACGGTCGGTCGTAGGGAAAAAATTTCAAATAAAAATTGTAGAGGACTCTATAATCTACAAATCATCTCATGTAATTCCTGCGCTGCGACCAAAAATGCACGAAATAGAGGGCGCCAAATTTGCCAAAAATCAGTTTTTCCCCTTTTCACCCCAAAAAAGGAATTTTTACTGTCACGCAGTGTTTCAAAGTCTCGAGAATTGTGACAAAACATCAAAGAGATGTCGGATTCGACGCAAAATCTGTATATAGGGGTTTTCGAAGCTGCTGATAACGAATCCGAAATGCAAATTTAGTAACTCAAAATGGTGGATACAAAATGGCCGACATTTTACAAAAAACTTCTCAGTTTCATCCGGCAATCCATTTATGAGGGTTTCCAAGATTGCTGATAACGAATCTGAAATCCAAATTTGGAAATTCAAAATGGCGTCACAAAATGGCCGACACTGTTTTAAAAAACTAGTCAAATTCGGTTAAAAATCCATATAAATAAAACGTGAAGTTGCGAGTAGTCAAATTAAATTTATTATAATCAGATTATAATCGAGAACATTAATTTCATCAAGTATAAGGTGAACGCCAAGAGAATGCACGATATTACGAATATTCGTCAACAGAACAATCTCCGTCACTTGATGCGCTCTTAACATCAGCTTTTGCTTTTTTCGCAGTTATTTTCCTAAGGCTAGAAACTAGAGGATCCGAAGGTGTTATCAGCCAGTGAAAGACGTCTTGCATACTTTTTTGTCGAGAAACTTTTCGAGCATAGTTCTCTCGGTATTTTTTGAAGTCCTTGTTTCTGGCTTCCTGCGCTTCTTCGGATAAGCCTCCGATTGCAAGCTCAGCGGCCTCAATTATTCGAGACCCGTGCATAAGAATTTTGTGCACGGTTGTCGGTATATAAAACCAAGGATATTTCTGCACAAACATTTCCGCTGTCATCAAGCAGTACTTGTCGAATGCAAGATAACATGAAAATGCCTTATTAATTCAACATCTACCTCCAGGATTTGAGCTGATACATCCGCAGCTTCAAAAAATGGCCGAGCTGTGTTACCATCATTTAAGCTGCCAAGCCCCTGCTTTGGAATATCAATTTTCAGAAACAATTTTGTCTTGAACGCATCCTGAATGGCTTTTTTTTTCTCCCCGCTATTATCTCTTTGTTTTCCTTCCCGCGCGATTGCCATTGGTTCGTGCCGAGTTTGTACCCGATATGCAGATAACATTCAAAAAAGCGAATCCATGCATGAAACGAGGACAAACTGAAGCTCAAGTATGATGAATTGATTCCTCTTCCGCAAACAAGCTGAAGGTTTTTGAAATCTTTCGATGTGAGTCCGCACAAATAGCACCCCATTGCCGATGTCGTACCTGTTACCGAATTGCAGACTTTTCTATCGATCATAGTACAGAACATTTTGTACTTTATTGTAATCGATTTTCCGTCAACAACCGTTTTGTAGGGAACGATACACTCAATTTGTTCGTCAATTAGATGCTTTTCGTTATGAGTCAACTGTACATTCTCCTGCGCAAATTGTACCTTCATGGGTCTACAGTAGCTAGGAGACGAAGGCCGCGGATTTTTCCAAATCATTATTTCCGTTATCGTTTCAATACGAATGGTAATAATTCGCAATGGAACTAGAGATATAATGAAGACACTGGCATCTGAGCTTTTCGCATCGCTGAAACTCTGTTTGTACTCACTTTGTCCGGAGCTTCCATCGCATCCCCATTTAACAATAAATGTGAGATTTTGTACAGGTTCCGGATCTAACGCTGTAATGACATCACTTCGTGCCAGTAAAATTCTTTCAGAGGTGTGGTCTAACAGTTACTGTAACTTTACCTCCGCACTGGTCTCTGTCACCTCGGTTCCCGATGGATAACAGCGCTTCGTTGCTTCTAAAAATCTGTGCTAAGAGGAATACATAGGGGCATAGCACTCTACCGCGATTTTTCTTTGACTCAAATAAGCCGCTACCATCAACTTAGACGCGAGAATTAATGAAAGTGCGGTTTCAGGACTCATTCCAATGGGAGGTGGAATGTCGGATTGTTTTGTAATTGCTTGTTCCTTTGCATTTTGTTATCACATCCCTCACAATATTTGAAGCTCCAATGGCTCCGGATTTGCGTAGACCTAGTTGGGTTGCATGCGCCAGCTGCGAGGTGCTGTGGGTTGAGAGCACTGCTTCGGATTTATGTCTCTTCGATCTCTCACTCACGTCTTCAAACGCTGAGAGGTCGACCCGCTTTACTTGGTTCTGCGGAAGGCGAGGGTAAAGGTGCAGACTGCTTGCGCATATTAGGTATCTTTGCTTGTTTTTTGGTCGCAGTCGTAGTTCCATTTTGCAAAATGAACAACAATAATATAGTTTTATTTATTAGGTTCATGCGCGAGAATGTGTATGTGCGTGCGTGCGTGCGTGCGTGCGTGCGTGCGCATATGTTCTTAGCGTAATAATTATGGTTGCGTTTAGCCAATCATCATTATTTTTATAAAATGTTCCAGCTACTCTAGTAGCTGCTTGCCACTTCAATTTTACTTTGTTCGCTAGCATTTTCAAAGAGGCCTTATCAATTGGATGTATTTCGAAAGGCATTGCAGCATTAGCGCGCAAATTTTCTTCCATAATCAAAATCTGCGCATTCAAACTTAATTGAAAGTTGCCCTTGATCATCTCGAATATTTCCCTTCGAGTGCATACTACACGTCCAGTATCTGACGCTCCAATACAAACATAATCTATTTAAATATATACTACTCCAAAAAATTGAAGGAACAGAAAATTCCTTTAAATTTTTAAGTGTTTTTTAAAGCGCTGTATCTTTGTGAAAAATGATCGTATCGAGATGGGAAAAAAAGAACGGGTCGGTAACTTGAAGCATTTTGAAGCTTCAAGTTACTAGTTTCGAGATTTTTTGGGGAACAAATTTTGTAAACTACGGTTATCGCGCAATGGTGGGAAATAGCGCGAGCATTTTTTTCCACGTTTGTTTGTTTTTTTTTCAAGGGTCCACGAGCTCGGGATTTTAAAAAAGTTAAACCAATGCATAGGTCAGTTAGCTTGTTTGCTTGTTTTTGTTTTTTGCTCAATTTGTTTTTTGTCTCTCTACGTCAATTTTTGGCTGAGATATCCGACTTTGAATGAAAAAACATCCTTTTATCTTTGCTTATCGATATCTCAGCAATCAATGGTCGCACAGGGAATTAAAGGACAGCTTTGAAAACTTGAATAAATTTCCTACAAGACTCTTTCGTTGATTTTTGAGAATTTTGTTTCCCCCTTAACATTCAAATTCGGGTATCTCAGCAAAAATGATGCATTATTTTTAGGCCATTACCAGGCCTATGCATTGGTTTAACTTTTGAAAAAATCCTGAGGCCACGGACCCTTGAAAAAAAAACAAAAAAATGTGGAAATTTTTTTTCTCGCGCTGTTTCTTATGATTCCGCGATAACCGTAGCTCACAACAATGTTTTGCCAAAAAATCTCAGAACTAGAAACTTTAAGCTTCAAAATGCTTTTTTTTCATCTCGATACAACTATTTTTCGCAGGATACAACGTTTCAAAAAATACTAAAAAAATTGAAGATATTTTTTGTTCCTTTAATTTTTTGGCATAGTATAAAACAAAATGATGCTATAATCAGATGAAATTAAAGTCAGGCTATAAGTACTGATTTCCGAAGTACAATCCACGAAGAGCCGGCATATACGTCCGGATGGAGAAAGGTACAATACAAAACACAAAACTGTTTGACTCCCTTTATTCAAAATGCAGATAAGCACGCGGTAAAGGTCGGGTTTCAACTGCCCTGCTGCGCGCTTACGTGTGCTCAAGCTCATCGCTCGAAATAAAGTTGTTTATAAAAAAGATAAGCATTGCTAAGCAGCTGTTTCTTGGAGTATTCGATAAAAAACAGTCTAAAGAATGTATTACATTTTAAACCAAAGTGGTAAAAGTTGGTAAAAAGGTGGCTCGATATTGCGACCCGTTCGGTTGAAAATTACATTTTTTGAAGAATTGATATTTCACGTTATTTTTTAGTGAGAATTAAACAAAAATCAATTAAAGAATAACTCATATTCGAATTCTACATACCTTAAGGAATACCCTCCATCAAGCAGCATTCAAATCGAACACACTAAGCATTAACTATTTACTTCTAAATAATTACAAACATTTCGGAGCGACTGCGTCTGACGCGCATCGTTCCGAAAGCGTTAACTTGTGCTGGTGCTCGAGAGCAGATATAGAGATTTATCGTCTTGGCCTTCCGGCATAGTATGCGGCAAAGTCATCCCTACAATATTGTAGGGTCATTTTCCTGACAAAAATATCTATATTTTTCGATTTTGTCACGTTTTTCGAGACTTTGAAACACACTTTGTGCGTCAGCCGAATTGCAAAATTCTAGAGCAGGAAAAAAACCTTCAAAAACTGTTTAAAGATTTTTTTTCATACGACGCACCTTTTGCGAGATACGGCGCCTTGAATTTCTAATATTAATTTGTCTTCTTGGAATACCCATAAAATGCTGCATCAATCCGTCAATGCAAATCCTACAAATATTGAAGAAGGGTCGACGGCGGGGACGTCAACAGAATGGTTTCAAGAAGAAGACCCCATTCAGCAACCGCCGGCCAAAAAGTTCAGATCGAGAGTGAAACACGGAAAGTCCTCCTAAAAATAATTGCAGTAAAATTCGTCGTTGAAACAAGAAAATCATTCCATACGTACATTGTAAAATTAATTGGTTATTTCCAATGTCTACGAATTATCATTGCCCGTTATCAAAATATATCCCCTATATATTTTGAATTATCGAGAACAATCATTGTGTTAATTTATCATGATGATCTCACTACGCTGATGAAAAAATCTTCATTATAAGTAAGTGTGCCAATAATTTAATTTTATTAATTTACTCGTGTAGGTTTTTTCCTGCTTTACGTAGCGTATTCCGCTACGTAATACGGAGTAATTTAAATCATTCCGACGGTAAGTTTTGTTCACCCTGAAAAAGTGCAGAAACTGATTTTCGGCAACTTTGGCACCCTCTATTTCGTGCAATTGGGGTCGCAGCGTAGCGACTTTGTGAGATAATTTGTAGATAATACTGTCACGTACATTTTTTTTAAAAGTTTTTCTCTACGGGCTACCGTTCTCACGAAAAATCAAATCCAAAACCTTTTTGAGTTTCACTGAAACGCAAAAGGGAGGAGGGGTTCCTGAAAACATGGTTTCCAGCTATTAACATGTTCCTCTAACGATTCATGAGATAAAATAGACTGTCATTTTTTTCCCGAAAAAAGTGACAGATTTACTGTACTATCTGTCAGACGCTACCTGAACTTGCAGAATCATTAGGAATTGATCATACGACAATTTCAAAACGATTGAAAGCGTTAGGATTGATTAAAAAAAATAAAGTTGTAATTTTCACGGGAAAAACAGCGGGAACTTATTCAACATCCCTATACCATTTAAAAAATCATAAACCTTGAGATTTCGTCGCTTCAGGTGAGAATAAAAAAGCCTAAAATATCCGGTAATTTGCCAACATGCTTGCCTACATCAGTTTCCACTTATCGTTCTTTAACAAGATAATTGTATTTAATCGTCTAAACATGCAACGAAACATGCCCAACATATGTAAAATGATTGTTTACAAATTGCGTGAAAAGAAGGAGAAATTCCCCGAGTTCATCCTATTTTTGCGGTCTTGAACCGGTCT
This sequence comes from Ophion slaviceki, assembly GCA_944452715.1. NCBI lineage: Eukaryota > Metazoa > Arthropoda > Insecta > Hymenoptera > Ichneumonidae > Ophion > Ophion slaviceki. The sequence goes on along the minus strand of OX101785.1, from coordinate 34,997,671 downwards.
CTGCTATTATTCCGTCTGGTAACGAAAGAACCTTATTTGCTCGGCATATCCATTAGGCCGCGTAAAATTTGACACCGTGTTAAAAAACCGTGTTAAAAAAAACGTTGCTCGATGGAATGAGGCAAGAGAAAGCGATTAAACGAGGACGGATCGACTTAACAGTGATCAGTTGATTATTTGTCTCAATCAAGTCATTTGACTAGTTGGCATTAATAGGGACGATTAACGAGTACGTCTGTCTTTCTGCATTGACCCCTTTCCTCGATGTTATCCTCCCAACCATTTTGTAATGTATTGAGAAAGTCGGATATAATCGCGGAACGGAAAACACATGTTGCTTAGTTGTTTATTAAGGGTCTGCATTACCTTTCACTACGTGGCAAAGAGCAGAACTATTCGACAGGGCTATATTTTCGAAAACAATCATAGTGAAAGCAATTATAATTGAAATTATTGGTAAAACGTATATGATTCCAAATGATTGCACTTAGCTCGAAATAAATAGCTGCGTGAATATCTTTGTGACGTGTAGCGATCAACGTAGCCTAGGAGAAGCCATCTTGAACCTGTCATTTCCATGAAATGTTGGCTATCGGTGCTCCGACGGTTGTAAGGACGCCCCGTAAAACTTTTAAAGATGGTTTCCGGTTTTGGGAATAGGATGGCATTGAAATTACCTTTATGTAAATGAGGTTACATTGATTGGACGGGTTTTTCAAAGACATTAGGGCTTGCATAATTCTGAGTATGGGGACAATAAACTACTATAAGGATGGTTCTTAAAGACGAATATTTTTTGAATATCTTTGCCCCATACACCCCCCCCCCTTTCCACACGACTATATCCCTGCGTATATACCTTTGGTATAGCAATTATTTTGAAACGAAAAGGGATCACCCCTGACAGCTTTCGTGCTAAACTGTATGCCCCATACCTCTTTGTTTGGCTAACAGACGCCGAACCAACGTTGCATTCTCATTGCAGGATTCTCACGTACTCAGCACAAGGTGTCTGAGGATATGAGTGTAAAAGCGTCAAAGATCGATGTCGATGAAGGTGATGAAAACGCGTCGAGAAGTTGCCGTCGATGGGAAGAGAGGGAGACATGCAGCAGACGTTGAAAGCGTATTGGAATAAAGATATGGTAATATTGAGCACGTGCACCCACACACCTATTGGGCCACACATGCGAGCGTGCGCACACGCGCGCGCACACACACGCACATGCCATCACATAGACGGGTATGTGCGTGCGATGGTGGGAACGGGTCGGTGTAGCGAAGGGGACCCGCGACACCTCTTGCTGATTGGCAAACATGCATATTTTATCGGGCTGCGTGGCCAGATAACGTATTGTCTCTTTCAATTACTTTGCTGCCGAAACGAACATAAAGCCCCCTTCCCCCCCCCCCCCCGCCACACACACTCACACACACACAGACACACACACACACACACACGCGCGCGCGCGCGCATACGTCGATATTGTAGTATAAAGAGAACAGCCATCAGTGTCAAGGGGAATAAAGTAATTAGTAGGAAGCGAATACAGAATTGGTGGTAGTGTGTAGGTACCCTGGCCTAAAATTGGTGAATGAGTACAGAGACCACGTGATAAAGACGTACTTCCAATTAAAACGAATCCACTTTTCGTTCCGATGACTGAGTGTGGCCCCTGCGTGCTTTTCATCTATCACTCGCGGATTACCATATATCTTTGTGTATACAGGATGAGATACATGAAGTGTTACAGAGCAAGAGCACTCAAACTATTGATCATATCCTAAAATGTTTCAAACAAAAGTTTCAGTATTCGAGAAGGCCGTCATACTGGACTATCCTATTTCTATATCGGTGGAGGCGCTGAAGCTACGTCGAGGTCAACTCCACTTTTAAAAAATGGAAACATGCATTTTTTATGACATTATTACCGATTTTAAGATGAATTCAATGACCTACAAAACAATGTCATTCTAGTCACGCAAAGTATAAAAATAGTCGAAAAATATCGGAATAATCACTTTCAAAGGATCCACTAACCTTGGTTTGGGTCTACCTACAGAAGATGCTCGAAGTGATGACCCTCGACTTGTAAACACTTGTTTGATCGCTGTTTTCATTTCTTATGATACCAATGTTTCTTATCGGCAGCAAGTACGCATTTTCTGTTGGCATATCAGAAGGCGTGCGTTAACTTCTAATGTGAGTACATCGGATCGCGAAAATGAACGATTTTCAAGAATCTTTTGATATGTTGATGGTGCTGGGGGAATGCCGTAAACATTACAGAAACGCCCAAGATTTGTATGCGGCTCGTTATCCGTATAGGTAACGAAAATCGCACATGGCTTTTAAGGCGTTACCCCCACTTGTAGCGCAAAAAAAGGCCTTTTTCATGAATTTTTTAAAAGAAAACTACAAAACTTTTTTAATCGATCAATATACCATCTTAAAGAACACATCTTGAAGAACTTTCAGTAATTTTTTTATTGAACATTGTTTACATTACATTATATGATTTACATTGTTTAGTGGCAAATGGCCGTCAATGAAATAATGTTTTTATATACACGGTTTGCGGTGACCAACATTGCGGCGAAGTGGATCATCTGAAAAAAAAAAATGCGGATGGATTTAGTCAAATATAAGTATAAACTAGTCTTTAATCGAAGGATTTTAATAAATATTCATTCTTCACAAAATGGCGGACAGTCAAAGTTAATGGTTCGATTTTAACGAAAAAAACGGCCGTTTTTTGGCTATAAATCGGCCATTTTTTTCGAAAAAAAAAATCGAACGATCAAAGACTACATTTTTATGTATTAAATAAGCCTGCAAAATTTCAAGATAATCGGTTCATTAGTGTTCGAGTAATCTTGGTCACCGACTTCAGAAATGCCATTTTGAGAAAAACGCGTTTAAAGTTTCAATTTCAGTTTACACGAAGAAAATATTTTTTTTTGTAAACTTACATAGAGTCATCTATTCCGGGCCCATACTTCTGTATGGGCCCGGATAATTATACTTAAAAAAAATGCAATAAAAAAAATCGATTTTTTCAAAATCGCAAGTGGGGGTAACCCCTTAAGCGATTAACACGACGCTGCACCATCCCATTATGCTCTGTGTTCAAGACAAGTGATGAATGAGATTTTTTATGAAAATTGGATAGGACGAGGCGGCCCTGTAGCTTGGCCACCTCGTTCGCCAGATCTAACATCACCAGATTACTTTTTATGGGGTTTTGTCAAAGAACGCGTAAAGGCGGTAGCACCTACCACGCCTGACGACATGAAAGAAAGAATTAGGCGAGCATGTACCGAAATTACACCATACATGTTGGCTGAAGCTAGACGGTCTTTTCATCAGCGAATTAACAAGTGCTTACAAGTCGAGGGTCATCACTTCGAGCATCTTCTGTAGGTAGACCCAAACCAAGGTTAGTGGATCCTTTGAAAGTGATTATTCAGATATTTTTCGATTTTTCGACTATTTTCATAATTTGCATGACTAGAATGACCTTGTATTGTAGATCGCTGAATTCGTCTTAAAATCGGTAATAATGTCATCGAAAAAAATACATTGTTCCATTTAAAATAGTATAGTTGACCTTGACGTAGCTTCAGCGCCTCCACCGATAAAAAAATAGGGTGGTCCAGTATAACGGCCTTCTCGAACACTGAAACTTTTGTCTCAAACATTTTTGGATATGATCAATTGTTTGAGTGCTATTGCTCTGAAACACTTTATGTTCCTCACCCTGTATATGCAGGACCATGAAAATGTCCGTGTATAAATAGTACAATAAAATGGTTTCTCTGCGATCTCGTATAAGATGTACACTCGCGTTAATCGGTCATGAATTCGAAAAACGTGTATGTTGAACTCCATCCCGTACTTTAACTTATTTTGAAGGATTGCGTTTCACACGAATTACTTGTCGATAGTGAGTGTTTAGTACGCGAACGATAATTTCGTTTCCGTTGGTCATTCGAGTCGATGGTGTGTTATCGGCTTCTTTAAACCTTTCTCAGATGTGTAAAAACACGAACGGTACGTTCAACTAGTTAGGTCGCGAAAATCCATACGATGATGCCTTTAACATGCGAGTCTTATCAATTATAAACAAAATTTTCGTTCATAAAAAATTCTTATGATTTTCGCTGTACCTATATCTAAAAAGAATTCATTGCTTACCAATAGGCGTTGCAGCCGCTTGTGTAAAACAGTACAGCATCCAAAGTTTGTAATTAACTAAACTCAATCACGTCGCACGAAGAATACATGCCGGTATTGATTGCCAATCGACAAGATGGCTATTTATGAAAAACGCAAGTGCATGCAAAGCTTAACATTTCATCAACTCAATTGCGCCTTTCTGAGAACATGTAACGCCGTCATGTCAAATTTTAGTAGTGTCAAGAATTACCGTAATATTTTATGAGTAAAAGGTATGTGTACCGTTCACCCTTAGCCGAGAAGATTACTGCTGAATGTTGTACACACCAATACAATGTTGGTATCATACATACATACTAAAATACATGCATATTGTAGGATGGCGTGGTATGCATTTCCATTTCGTCGTCGAGGAGTGACACTCGTGATTCTGTTCAATATAGAATTTAGGGCCACGTTAAGCGCCATCAATTAGACTGAAAGGGATGTGCGAAAGCCTCGACGCGTCGATCAGTCTTTCTCACTCCTTATCGTACCATCTTTCTTGAGTTTCCTCTCCACTCTAAGTGCTGATAATGAAGACTTCTAATTACGCTTCTAATTACGTTGTCTCTTCCCTTCAACCTCCAAGGATATCCAGACGTTGCCATTGCCACCATTGTTGACGTACCGCCAAGAATGTATATATCGATTCATCAAGCCTTTCATTACAATAAAGTAACGGTCCTCGTTCTATCACCGACTCATGTAAGGTAGTTGTGCAGGTACACGTATGAGCTAAAAGTTTCGGTCGAAGCGTATAGTAACAGCCAATGCCTATACGATGCTGTTGGTTGTACATTTTTTACAGAGCTTGTACCCTCTATATGTTCCACACATTCGTACCTCATCCATAGATAGGTATCATACTCGTATAGAGAGCGGCGCTGCAATCGTGGCAACAGTGCGATTTTCCTGCAGTCATAGCGTTGAGCTTCCTACGATCCGTCTTTCGCAGAAATATTTGATATAAATAAAAAAAGCGATAAAATGTCAAGCCAAATGCGATACAAAGGAAAGTTTACAAGAAAAAAAGCGCTTTCTAAAAGACTGAAAGCTGTGGCATCCATGTGTCAAGCAAATGCGGCTAAACGCGTTGAGAATAACCATAACATCAACGATCAGCAACAAAAATTCGCTGTCGAAAGACGTCGGATCGTGAATTTACAACATCTTGCCGACAGTTTAAATCGTATTTGGTGTAACAAAGACAAATACATGCATAAATGCGTACATAAATTGAATATATTCAATTTGTTTGCAAAATAAATTTATTCACTATCCGTCTCAGAATTACTAGAACTCGGGAAAAAAAACACGCTTCGAGTTTCCAGATCACGCGCCGATCAGCTAGCTGCAGCGTACCCTGTTGCTCTTCCGTTGCAGATGGTTGGGCCCGAGTTCGGTGTGGGATAAAATTACCACTTTCCATAAATCGATATCCCCGAGTAGAAATATTGTCAGGCTGGCCTGATATTTGATCTGCGCCTGATCAGCTTGTAGTACGAAGGCCTTACTTAAGTTTGCCTTAATTTGCCTGATCAAGCTGGGGTCAGGCGGTGGTCGAGCAACCGGACTTACGGCTTACTTCAATTCGCCTGACCCGGCTAGCTTCAGGCGATGTCAAGCAACTGGACTTACGGGTTACTTCAATTCGCCTGATCCAGCTAATTTCAAGCAATCATCATGTAACTGGACTTCTACAGTTTGGCGCTAAAAACGTGCCTAACCTCATCTTGTCAAATGATACACAGACACGAGAGAAGCACGAGACATATTATTAATCACTTTATACATTTTTACATATAACGTGTACGTTGTGAATAAGATAGACAAACACAATCGGAAGAAGATTGCGCAACGACTGTGTCTGCGTGAATAGCGGGCTCTAAATAAGGGAAAAAACGAAGAAATAATACAGCAGCAGGTTAGTATAACAATTAATTTTTTTCAAAGACTTACAATTCTTAAATCTATAAATGTAAATTGAATTAAATCTGACTGTAAATTAACCATACGCCAAATTATATATGCGGTGGTTGAAATATTTATTATGATACATTTGACAGATCCGGAACAGATCCTCTCAGCGAGGAACAACTCGAAATTCCTGAGGATTGGCATGTGTTGGCGCTACCACTATGTAAGTAGATTTATATTTGTTTTGTGTATCGCTTTTATGTTTCTTTACTTGGTCCGTCTCCTTTGTCAGAGGAGAAGAAGAGACAGCGTAGGCCAACCAAATAATGGTAAGCTGACAGCGTAGTTCAATCTGGTAAATGTTTTGCCATCGGTGCTGATTAGCCCGGACAGCGCAGGCTAACCGAATAATAATAAGTTAACTGCGCAGTTCAGTCAAGTGAAAGTAATTCTATCGGTGCAAGTTAGCCCATAAGAAATGCACTTCGGATGGACATTACATTCACTGAACTGACTACGCTGTCAACTTACCTTATTTGGTTGGCCTTCGTTGTACGGCCCCGGACAGCGTAGGCTAACCGAACAATGACAAGTTGACTGCATAGTTCAGTTAAGTGAAAGTAAGTCCATCGGTGCAAGTTAGCCCATTAGAAATGCACTTCGGATGGACATTACATTCACTGAACCGCACTACGCTGTTAACTTACCATTATTTGGTTAGTCTTCGCTACGGGCCCGGACAGTGTAGGCTAACCGAATAATGATAAGTTGACTGCATAGTTCAGTTAAGTGAAAGTATTTCCATCGGTGCAAGTTAGCCCATAAGAAATGCACTTCGGATGGATATTACATTCACTGAACTGCACTACGCTGTCAACTCACCATTATTTGGTTGGTCTTCGCTGTACGGGCTCTCCTGCTTCGATTCTAATTTTCGTTAAAAAATGACCGCTCGCAGCTTTTGCAACAATTTTTTTTCTTCTTTAAAGTAGATAATTGGATGGTGAGAAAAAGGAAAAAAAAATAGAGCTCAATTTTGTGCCACCCTAATAAAATAATGTGCATACCTTATATAGATATATATGTAGACATTGAATTCTAAGTGGGATGAACATTTTCGTATTTTTCAGTGGCTGTCATTTCGAAATATAGGGAACACGGAATAGAAGTTCTTTCGAAGCAAATTGGACAAGCTGTTGGAGCGGTATCAAGGCCTGATTAATTCAGCAAAAGACTGGGACAAGTTTCGAGCGTCGCGTAAAAAAACGAACAGAACGCCCAATATAACGTTTCCTAGAAACGTCTGGTCATAAAAACGTTGAGCTCTGTTTACTTTATTCACGAAGTTTCTTAAGTTTTTGTTTGAAAAATATATTAATTTATTTCGGGATGATAAGTGGAATATAATACAGTGATATATCTTAGTGTAGTTCGAGTTTTTGTTCTATTACAAATACAAGAAAAATGATGTTTGTTTTCCATATAGATATATGTGAAAAATATATGTGATAAATTTTATATTAAGATTAAAAAATAAACGATCAGCGTTATTTATAAAGTGGTACCTTTTTCTCTTTTGTGTATGCGTTGTATTTTTTATTTCAGGAAAAAATCGGTCATCCTGAGCCGTGAAAAATCATATGATTTTTCATTTTTATCAAGCCGTGAAAAATTAAGCCCTTATCAGGCCTTAATTTTTTATGCTGATCAGGCCTTGATCTTTTACACTGACCAGGCCTTGATTTTTTACCCTGATCAGGCCTTGATAGTTTACCCTGATCAGGCCTTGATTTTTTACCCTGATCAGACGGAAGTCAGGGATTGTGTTTCAAAAATGATCAGGGCTTGATAAAAAATTCTGATCAAGGCTGGAAAAAGAAGTCAGGATGCCTGATCAGGTGCTTATTGTAGCTGGAGCAAGATTTCTACTCGGGTCTCCGAAACTAAACGGTCAAAGTTTGTCCTTTTTTTTTTAATCATCCCACAATAGTACTGCGTACACGTGTGTTTTTATTTTGAAATCCTAAGATCCGTTTAGAACCTATACCGAGAAATGCGAGCAAACTTCTATCGGTTTACGTGTTAGGTATAGGGATCGCGCACAAAAATACCCATATTCAATTGCAATTATCTCATGAACTAAACGGTGAATTAAATTGAATTTTTGGGCATCAGTCCATGAAGGTCATGTCTACACCAAACTTAGATTTCAGCCAATTCCTAAGATTTTACCAAAACTACAGAACTACCTTAACGCGGTCCTCTAGTTTCTCGGCTGTTTTTTTACGGCTTTTTCAATAATTTTTTACGGGCAAAGCATCGAAATAATCAATCTCATTGTTTTTGCATAATCTTTATTAACATTTAAATAAGCTTTACAAATTTTTTGAAGTCAAAATATATAATAGAATAAAAGTTATAGTGGCCGACAGGAAGACATCAAGTAAAAGAGGTGCTTGACGGTGACCAAGATTGCGGCTGTTCTGCTTATCTGAAATGAAAAAACCAAACGGCATTTTAATCTTCATATTTAAGACTAGCGATTGAACTAGAGTGAATTCTAAATTAGAAAAATTGACTTTTTTATACACTTTTGAAAATTACATTCTATTTTTTACTCATTTTTTCTTAAGTTTTTCGCTCGTACAAAAAAATCTATCGAAGCAATCATGATAATCCTCGTTCAACCGCTGGCTTATAACATATTAAAGATGCTGTAGAAATTTTAACAAGATCGGTGCAGTAGTTTCTGAAATATCGTGGTCACCGTTTCGAAAAATGGTGTTTCGAGAAAAACGCGTTTGAAAGTATACCTGCTCCGTATACCTGCTCCGTATACCTGCTCCGTTCCAGGGCCGTAACTTGTGAACCACTTCGAATATCGAAAAATCCTTTGGCACACATTTTCTACACATATTGTAGATGTGATTTATGAAAAAAAAAATCGATTTTTTCGACCCGAGAAACTAGAGGACCGCCTTAAGTGATGCTGTATTCGCAATGCAGTAAGAGCCATCTGAGATCGCAATATCGAATAAAGATAACAAAATAAAATATTATGTATATGTATATGGGGCATTCTATGCGAAACCGACCAACCTGTGACGTGGGCCATTTTTTATTTTGTTGACATTTTTTTATTTTTTTTTGTACCTACTGAAAGCTATCTTTCGGATTTTTTTATATTTTTGTCTCAACCCGTCGAAGCACAACAAATTTTTCAAAATTCTACACATTTTTTTTCAAATGCTCATAGCTTTTTCAAACATAGAGATATCAAAATAAAATACCAGAACTTCTTTCGTTTTCAGTTGTAGTTGCTTAAAAAATCGAAATTTATTTTCATATGTTTTTTTTTCAGTTTCATAATCAATTTTTTTTTTCAAAACTTTGACCATTTAGATATTTTTAAAAAAATTCATCACTTTTTAAAAGGCATTTTTACTGGTTCTAAAAATTGGTAGCTTGTGATATTCATAACTTGTATTCTTTGTTTATTTTTGAAGTTATTCGTAACACTTCAAAAGTTAGACAAATGGCCACTGCGGCGCTGATTCACAGCTGATCCATCTACGGCATCATCTGCAATGCGGATTTTACATTATAGTTGAGTTAAGATCGGGAGACCGTTGTGTTTCTATTTTTTTGCGATAATTTTCATGAAACCATCAAATGACGTATTGATTATTCCGTTAATAACGAATAAATATATACAGTTGTTACACGGAGTGACACCGAAACCGTGTCGTTTTCGAAAAGGTGACAATGAGAAAAGAAAAGACATAAAATATTGGATTGTTAACCTCATATTCCTGTACTGTTATTCCGTTGACAAATATTTAACACTCATTAATTCCAGCAGAAATAGGCCAAAGTTCCACGATCGATGTTGCAATATGTTCAAATTAGCACATCATAGAATCAACAAAAAATTATGTACCATATCCGAGCACCACCTCAATCGATTGAAATAGACACCAGACGATCGCCTATGTACTTCTTGCTACGAACAAATGTTAGGAAAAAGTTCATCAAAACATGGCATGGAAACCATCGATGAAAGCAAACATCCTGATGACGGTGAAAATTCCGGTCATGATGAAAGTATTTCAGTTGATCATTCTGATGACGACGTCGATATTGGTAATATCCTATTTGAAATATAGATTTGATAAATAGTCTAGATGTTTTAAGATATAGAGGTTTATCCTCTTCTTTTGGAACTGCATTATTAAAAAAAAAAAATTTTATATAATCTCTGATTGTCAATCTAATGAGTTCACAACGCAACAAAGTAGCTCGCTGTCTTAATTAAGCCTGGGAACTATGCTACCGACTATAAATGAGGCTTTTTCATTACTGAACGAGTCTCCGATACCGACTAAAAAAGGACTAGTGATGTTTATCTTAAAAATAAAGTCAATCAAGTCACGGTTAATTTAAAGAAGGCACTTGGAATTTCTGACGAACACCTAACTCCGCATGTGCTCAGTGGCAACGACACTTTGGATATAATTACAAGATTAAAAGAAAAATATCATAATGAAAGTACAAGCCGGATGGAACGGATTCAAATTTTGTCGTTAATGCCTCTCACCTGGAGCATTAATAAAATTACAGATGTCATGGGAGCTACGCAATGTGCTGCGAAAACTGCCAGAAAACTTGTCAAAAAACACCGAATATTATGTGTCGCTGGGGCGAAATTTGGTAAGAGATTGAATAACTTTTCAAATAATTTTTTGATAAATTTAAATACACGCTTTGAAAAAAATTCTAACGACATTCCTTTGGTGGTGGATTATCGAATGAAACGATATCATTAGTTCGACAATTTTAAAAACAAGACTACGTATCATTTCGAATCGATGAGGGTGAAAAAATACACTGTCAAAAACGTTTTATTCTCAGTAATTTACAAGAGCTTCACCGATTTCTCCAATATACGTATCCAGAAACAAAAATGGGATTTTCCGCATTCGCATCTATACGCCCAAAGCATTGTGTGTTAGCTGGAGGATCTGGCACGCACACTATTTGGGTTTGCTTTATACACCAAAATATCAAGCTCAAGATGCTAGGTAATTGAAAAATAAATCACATCAATAATTAACTTTTTTTACATACTATTTTTTTTGTTATTGTAGGCAGTAAACTGAAGGTTCGGAATCGCAATTAATAGAGTATGGTGATTGCGTTAACGCAATTGTGTAAGGGCTGACCCTTACACCTCAGTGCTATTTTAATAACTGTTCAAGCTGTCCTGGAATTGAAGTTCTCCGTGATTTAGCGACCGAAGTCATGGAAAACAAGGAAAACGACGAAATACGGTACAAGCAATGGGTGTCTCTTCCACGGACTACGCGAGAAACCACTATTAAAAGCGCGTCTGAATTCGTCGACGACTTTCTTGAAAAAATCCAATCGCTTTTACCGCATTCTTTTGTGGCAAAAAGACAATCAGCTTTTTTGAGACATCGTAAAGATTCTCTCAAGAAGAATGAATTCGTTGTAATTTGCTATTTCGCCGAAAACTACGCATTGTCGTCCAGAATGCAGCATCAGGATTTCATTGGAATAATGATCAGTGTATAATATACACCGTCGTTATTTATCATAATATAGACGAACAACTTACGCACAAAAGTTTGGTAATAATTTCTGATTGTTTAAGCCATGATGCAATTGTCGTACATTTGTATTCCAAAATTACGATTGACTGGATCAAATCGTTAGTGTCAAACGCCAACAAGATATTTTTTTGGACGGTGCATCCCAGCAGTTTAAACATTTCCAACACTTTGTTAATTTTGTCTGAATACAAATAGCGTACAAAGTAACAGTTGTGTGGAATTTTTTCGCGACCGCTCATGGCAAAGGGCCATGCGATGGGCTTGGCGGCACCGTAAAAAGTATGGCAGCTCGAGCCAGCTTGCAATTATCTCCTGATAAACAAATAATTAATGCAAAAGAGCTGTTTGAATGGGCTTGGAAAGATTTCTCAAATATCACAATTAAATTTTCCTCTCAAGAGCATTATGAGTCAATGAAACTTGAGTTGACAAACCGTTTTAACAATGCTAAGCCGATTCCAGCAATACGAAAAATTCATTGCGTCATCTCTCAAAATAATGGCTGTATAGAAGTAAAAAAGTACTCCAGTGCACACGATTCACAGATGTGCTGATTTCAAGCTTTTATTTTTTTTGTACACTTTGTGGATACAAAGTCTACAAAAAAATTAAAGCTTGGAATCAGCAGAACAATATGCACCGGAAACGAATACTATACTACTCCAATATTCACGCGAAAATGTAAATGTGTACAAACCACTTCAATAAAATGAAAAAGAATAGTTCGGAATCAAATCACTCTACATGCGTTATTAATTCGAGGAGGAAACACGACTCCTTGGTTCATACGAGGTAAAAAATGTAAAAAAAATACGAGTTATGAATATCACAAGCTACCAATTGGTTAGTACTTGTAAAAATGTCTTTTAAAAAGTGATTAATTTTTTCAAAAAAATCAAAATGGTCCAAGTTTTGAAAAAAAAACATTTTGGGTTTGAAACTGAAAAAAAAACATGAAAATAAATTTCGGTTTTTTTCGTATTTTTTTAATGCATCTACAGCTGAAAACGAAAAAAAGGTCTGGTATTTTATTTTGATATCTCTATTTTTGAAAAAGCTATGAGGATTTGAAAAAAAATTGTGTAGAATTTTGAAACATTTATTGTGCTTGGACGGGTTGAGACAAAAATCTAACAAAATTATGAAAGACAGTATTCAGTAGGTACAAAAAAATAAAACTGTCAACAAAATAAAAAGTGGTCGGGGTCACGGGTTGGTCGGTTTCGCATGGAATGCCCCATATATTTCTGTAAACACCTTCATGAAGAAGTAAACTTTCCCGAATACTCCGTTGAATTTTTCAGAGAACCTGAGTGCCAGCGATAAAGCATTTGACAGCTCATCTCGTGTAGGAAATCAGCAAGGCTCCGGCAACATAATTGTATTCTTTCGCGTAAACGAAATTTCGACGCGAATACATGGAAGTAGGTTCTCTCTTTTCCTCTATTCCACAGATATTTCCGAGAGAACAGAATATGATTGTGTCGGTAAAATTCAACAAAACAAAACAGTCATTTTCAATCCCTATGACCCAAAGAGAATGTATCTATTATGTAGTGTTGAGAAACCACACCGATTAAACGTCCGTATTTCGCGGGCCTCTTCAATCTACCACGCCACGACTGCAGCGCCACTGCAGACTCGTCGGGTCGGCGGATTCAACTAGCTTCACGGCTGCGAGGGAGGTTGTCGGCCGGGTGCGGAGCTAGCAAGAGGCTGCTGCGCCGGTCTTCTCTCTCTCTCTCTTCACGATCTTTGCCTCGGGACTTGCGCTGGAACGTCTGTCTCAAAATTCTGTCAGCGGTATAAATCGGAGTGTCGGAAGGTATCGTGACCAGGACTATATTTTTAACCCTCACCGTCGAGTTATAAACCCAGGGGTTCTACGTTTCTCCGGCGAACGACCATCGGTCGCTCTCGACCAACGCGGCGGCGCGCCGTGATTGAACATGTTTGGCGCTAAGTGCTCCCGTGTGGCGAGGACCGCGCTCCCTTTTTTTTGTTAACGTTCTTTTCGGTTTTCGAGTGCTCGTTCGCGCGCGATGGACTTTTTTATGTGAGGATTTCTTTTCCGCCGGTGTTCGATGTGGCCTGCGAGCCCAATAATTGTACGACGTGGCCTGCGAGCCCGATAATTGTACGACGTGGCCTGCGAGCCCGCGTTTTGGGGGCCGTGTAATCTCCTGTAACGACTATCACATGGGCGCTCGTCCAATACAGATCCTGGGAATACTTGCTGTGAGAAACTCGCGTCAAAAAACGATCTTCCCCTTAAAATTACCTCGGCGTTCTCGACATGTAGGCTGATGATAAAAAAAGGGTGACAATAAATACATTTTATTTATGAGTAGTTTGACAGGCTGAAACCTCCGACTGCAACTAGCTCGGTCATGGGGTATTGAATTAAATATATCAGTTTTAACTAGCCCCCAATGCATTGTTCATGTAATGGTGGTTCAATTTTGGTTTGGATGTTGTTGGTAATATTGCTTGTAATAAAAAAGATAAGGGACAACCATACTTAAGCTGACTGTACCAGCGTCTAGAAAGAGAATTGGTGTTGTCTATGGGTCACTGCTGAAATCCCGCAATACCCGGTGTAAATTACGACACGTTTGATCACCGACAAGAAGAGAGCCGATTGCTTACGGAAAGGCTATTATGGTGCTTAAGGTAGTACGAGCGCGCAATCTTGATTTCTATAGATTTTGTTCAAATTTTAACCAGTCATTGTTCAAATCCCTATGCATGTTTGAGGGGAATTTCAGAACAGTCGCTATTTAGATTGTGAGATAATGGGTTTTAAAATTGCAACTTTTAACACTGCAGGGTCTGCATTGAAATTTCGACAGATTAATTTTCCGTAAAAAATATTTGTCCCCTATAATAAGAAGACATATGGCAACACCGCAGAACAGTATTGTTCAATATTTCGAGAAAAAAATAATTATCGAGTTCCGAAAGTTGAAAATGTTGTCATAAAAAAATATTTGCAATTATAAATATTAACATTTTATATTGTTTATGTTATATTCATTAACAAATAAAAGGGTTGGTTCATTCGTAACTAATTAAAAACTTTGTTCGATTACAAATTACTTCCAAATACAAATTTGCGTTGCAGTATAATTTTAAATAGGCCGCGCAAACTCACGTCATTGGATACGTGGAACGATGCGGTGTTACCATATCTTTTCGTATTAAGGGGGACAAATATTTTTTACGGAAAATTATTCTGTCTAAATTTCAATGCAGACGCTGCAGTGTTAACAGTTGCAATTTTAAAACCCATTATCTCCCAATCTAAATAGTCGACTGTTCTAAAATTTCACTCAAACATGCATAATGATATGAACAAAGTCTGGTTAAAATTTGAACAAAATCTATAGAAATCTAGAAATATAGAAAGTTACAACTGCTGACAAAAAGGCGAGAACTCGACCATCGTCGTGTGATTTCCCCGGGAACCGGAAAGTTCCCCGGGAGACGGGTACGTATACAGGGTGTCCCTTTTATCTCTGCCACTCGAAATAACTCGGTAATTATCAACGTCACAAAAAAAAGTTCCAGACAAAAGTTGCACGGTGTGAAGGGGACCATCAAATGCTACCAATTTTTTTGTTTACTTCGGTGGAGGCACTGACGCACAGGGAACGTCACCTCGACTTTTTAAAATAGAATGGTACATTTTTTTTCAACCATCTTGTGGAGCACCTCAAGCCGCATAAAAAAACATTAGGGGGTCAAAGTTGTTCAAGGTCATTCAACATCAGTATCGATTATACAAATCTAAATTTCTCTGATCACTACCAAATATTTAGTAGTGATCCGAGTAATTTAGATTTGTATTACATTCTAATAGGTGTTCGAAATTAGTTTGAAATGACTTTGACCCCCTTATGTTTTTTATGCGGCTTGAGGTGCTCCACAAGATGGTTGGAAAAAAATGTACCATTCCATGTAAAAAAGTGGAGGTGACCTTCACTGTGCGTTGGCGCCTCCACCGAAATAAAAAAAATTGGTCGCATTTGATGGCCCCCTCCACACCGTCCAACTTTTGTCTGAAACATTTTTTTGCGACGTCGATAAGTACCGACTTATTTCGGGTGGCAGAGATAAGAGGGACACCCTGTAGACGAGAAGACAATATATCGGAGGAAAAAAATCAGAAACTCCAACAATAGACGGATAACGGACAAACTACTGGTTTTCTTTCATTTTTAATATATTGATCGAATGAAATGAGTGCGTCGACAACGCCTGAACATTAAACTCATGAAGAAGTAACTACAACGGAGTGAAAAATCTCCATACGAGATTAACACTTTGCTCCTTTGCAGCATAAATAAAGCCATGGTGGTGGGCACGT
Source organism: Ophion slaviceki (assembly GCA_944452715.1). Lineage (NCBI taxonomy): Eukaryota > Metazoa > Arthropoda > Insecta > Hymenoptera > Ichneumonidae > Ophion > Ophion slaviceki. The sequence goes on along the minus strand of OX101785.1, from coordinate 34,981,530 downwards.
TGTAGCGACGCGCCGGTCGTGCCTGCGCGGCACGCGGTCAGGGCGGATCACCACTTTGCAACCTTCATCGGACTTGTTCTCCAGGGCCGCCTTAAATTCGTTAACCAAAATATTGTTGTCATTCATTTTCAGATTCACCACAACAATCAAAATATTGTTGTCAAAAACACTCCCTGTGATTTTGTACTGTCGCTCTAACTTTCTACTTGAGTTATTCAATAAAATCTCTCAGTTTCGCTTCTTCATCAACCAAGAAATAAATCTGCAAAACCGTGGCTGCGTATTTGACGCAGCAATAAAAAATCCAATTCTGTGATATACTTGCCCTTCAATGGTAAACGTTGGCGCAAATTCCGGCACGGCGACAACTTTATCATCACCTAACGACGCCATGTAGAACGAGCTATTATACTCGCTGGTACGATTCAGAAACCTACGTGATTCTTCTGTTACATATGTAAAAAGCTGCTTCAAGGGTTGAACTAGCTTCTCTAATGCAGGAATACCTAGCTACTTTAAAACAACACATCGTTGCGGTTTCCTCTTTCCACTTCAACGCTCCGCAGAATCTCCACTTTTTACTCGTCTTTTTTATTTTGATAAGCCTGTGAGTGCCGTAGTCTAAAGCCGGATTGTATTCTGAAGCAGCGTGTTCAAAAGCGACCCACGTGTTCATCGTAAACGCTTGGCGCCGCTGTGCTATCCGTTCAGCAACAATACGTCGGCGAGCTTCGGCTTCCTCGATAGTCTCAGCAGCCTGCTGTAACGCTAGATAATTAGCGTACTGCTCCGTCGTTTCAGCAGCTGTCTGGCTTGCCGCTCTGATGCTTGTCTTTGCAAGATTACGATTGCTGCGGTGTCCCGGTAGCTTTCAAGCTGGCTTGCCGCTCAGGTTGCTCTCCGCGTCGAGCTTGCGATTGTTGCGATGTCTCAGCAGGCCGATGGGACGCGATAAACCCGACGGTTTTTCGCGTCGCATAATGGGCTTTCCAGCCCACTGGAATCCTGGGGTTTGGCCAGGAATTTCCTATACCAACTTTACACACCCTCGAAAATATCCTCCATTTTGGCCGATTGATTTTGGACACCAATTATATGAACAACCACCACTTTTGCTGGACGTTACAATGTCGTTGTCGACTCGAGTAACGTACGAGTTTCTAAAAGACAGTTTGTCTCGAGCATTCACACCCGATCGACGATTCCATGTTACACTTTGCCGTTTTGGGACTCGAACCACTAAGGGCCTTTCCATTCAACTATATGAGTTATTACCCTCGATGGTAACTTTTAATTCTCGAGGTTTTGACTAAGGATTTGGGCTTCCAGCCCACTGTGCATCGATGGTCCGACTACTGCATTTCGGCAGCTTTGTAAGTCACAAGACATCTGGCCAACTCAATCGTGCTTAGCTTTGCTTGAGGCGATACTTTGAAACTCTATCCTCTACCTTTATAGGTCAAGTTCTGTTCGAACTTATTGACAGATTAGACTTACGTTTCCCTGACATGTTTTAACACTATCCCGTCCGCACGTGGAATCAATATTATTATTCTGCGCCGGCAGGGTACCAAAACAAAAATGGAAGTATCTAAGATGACCGCCGAGGTTCTGGGTAGAAGTGATGAAAACGCCGATAGAGATAGAAAGTAGGAGTGGGCAATAAAATGCGCTGAATCCACCTGTACGCGAAAATGCTCACTTGTTTGTCGCTCTTCATTGTTTACCACTGTCCCAGATTAGGAGATACAATAATGAATTAGTCTCCCACGTGAGCACTTCGCGTAACTTAAGGCAGAACACCACTGTGACCCCCTGTTTTTTTGCCATTTTTCAAGAATTTTTTTTTGTGGGAAAAAAAAGAGATATTCGAAATTTTTTTTGTTTTGTTCGTTGTTTATTGAAGATACATAAAAAAAAAAATTCAAATTTTCACGCCCCATGGTGAGGCTGGGGAAGCTCCCGCGTCAGGTACTGTTGCCTCTGCAGTGGTTCGCGGCACGCAGCAGAACTCTCTTCAAAGTCGATCTGAAAAAAAATACCGAGTGTTTTCGTTAATAATATGATATTTTGAAGAGAAGTACGGAGGGATTTGAAAAAATATTGATTTTTAAAAAATAGGCACGCTTTTGAAATTAAAGGACGATTTTCGAGCAAAATTTCTCGTCGAAAATAGGCTATAACTTTTTTATTATCGAGATATCGAAAAAATCCTATGTACTTCTTTAGATAATCTAGTTTTATTGATGCAGTCCAAATTTTAAGTCGATCGGATAAAAATTGCTCGAGTTCTGCTGCGTGCCGCGCTCAAAAAAGTGGTTTTGAGAAAAACGCGTTCAAAGTTTTAGGTTTGTTAATTTATGCGATAAATTGGAAAAAAAATGTTGTACCTTTAATCAGCGATGCCGGCACCATATAGCTGGCCTTCAAGAAGCAAATCATTGTCCCTAGCATCTTTTCTCGAACTTGTAAAGGCTCTTCTTGCCTCTTTTGCAGCGTCTGTGAGCAAGCGCTCCGCCAGCTCGATCCGCGCTGCGTCGGTTTCAACGCGAAAATTGAAACAATTTGGGCCGATAGTTATCCCCAACGTCTCCAAAACGTTCATGGGGCTTCTCAGGCCATCATTGAATAATAATATCGCGATATCAGCTGCAATATCGACGATCTTTTTGCTCCCGGACTGACACTTGGGGGCTATTGCCCAAACTGATTTGTTGTAGCTTTCGTTGTTGTTTTGCGTGAAGCCGCCCAAACAACGCTGCAGCAAATCGTCTCTGCTCAAATTTTCGAAGACTGGCGTAATTGCCTCCAATACTTTCTCAGGAAGAGGCGACTTATGGCCATATTCAGAAATATTACCGCTTGCGACCGCTCGCTGCCACGAACACCACGACTCGGCTCCCTCTGGGCAATCGTCATGTTGTGGCTCACTATCTGTGGATATTTTATGTTTGATAGTTGCCCAAATTGCCTTTCTCATTTTTTCAACATCATCGTTGTTCCTCCGAATAGCCAAGCCGTAATATGTGCTCAACTCGTCAATCAATTTTCCGGTGAGCTTTCCTCTGCCAGACAATCCTTTTTGTTTTTTCACGATTTCGCGGAGGCGCGTCCCCATACGTTTTTGGACATGATCGATGCACTCTTTTTTTTATCTCGAAACCGTCGTATGGATCGCTATTCGATATGCCCAGAAACGTTTTAGAATCGCTGTCACCAATATAATATTTATATTTTATGCCATAGAGCTCTTCAGACCGTTGAAACATTTCGACAGCTGAGTCGACTTCCATTTTTCCGGAGGAGCCGCTATGGTTCGCCTGGCACTCATCGTCGTGGGTACTTTTCCATTCCCAGTACTCCGCGGTGCTTTCTTTTTTTCCCAATGCTCGCAAGCTTTGCAATATTTCGATTTCACCATAACGTCGATCACTTTTTTAATGTACCAGCCGATTAGCGATGTTATGCCGAAAAGCGAGCTGAAACCGCGCTTACGCCACGATCCGTCGCCTGAAACGATAATTCCGTCCACCACCCCATTTTCCAACGAAATTGTCTCCTCCTCAAGTGCAGCCTTTTGATTGCTCACTGTGCTCACAGCTTTAGTGGCAATGGAAATCGAATTTAAGATTCGATCGTAGAAAGACTGAAATATGGGGCGCGGTCGATTCGAAGGGCGATTCGAAATTTTCGTTCGACTCCTCGTCACATAGCTCCGTTTTGTTCCCTTTTTCCTCGCGTACACTTTCGGATTATCCATTTTGATGTGCAAAGAATAATTCTGAGCGTTCGATATTTATAAACAAAACGATTCGGAGCGTTTAGACACGAGTAGCGTCGCTTCTATTCGCAAACTGACGCTATGACGCTATCCCTATACCTGCCTTGAAAATTTTTCAATTATCGCCACCTATGGCTTTTTTCGAAACTATATTTATAACAATAGCCGGTTTTTGTGAAGGGAGACAAAAGAATACCTGGGAAAGACCCGCAGGACCTGGGAAAGGCCCGGTATACCTGCCGACCCTGAGGCGCGCAGCTGCGCGGGACCCCGAGCGTCACGGAACGCTGCACCGCTCCACAAAATATTCAATATCTCCGAAAATAATTATTTTTTCGACCTGGGTCCAACGGCATCTTAATATTAAATGTATTTTAGATTTTTCTAGATGGTTTTCAAAAAATCGATTTTTTGAAGCCGTCACAGTGGTGTTGTCCCTTAATGGGCAAAAAAAGAGAAACACCTCGAAAATGTTCTCGGCGAAAACAATTACGAACACGGTGGGAGGCGACCGTTTCCCGCGATATCGTATCGATGTATCCCGCGATGTGTATTGATGTTTCCCGCGATGTGTATCGATGACTCCGAAAGTTGAAGCGAAAAGATTGAGATGGGCGAACGCTTCGAGGTCATCGCGACAGAGTTGATAAAAAGCCGAACCCCCTTTTTTCACTTTGCACTATCTTTCTCTGATGAAAAAGAGGGGAGGTACCGAGTACGTAGATCCGAATTGATTCGTTATCAATTTTAACAATTTTTCGACGTCACTTGCGTTTTTCGACAGATTAATAGCTTTGCACGTTACAACAACGTAGTGTCAACGGAATTTGTTTGAAAGATTATTCCATGGCACACTTTACGTGTGTGCTAAATGATATAAAAATACGTTCAGTTCTTTTGGCGTGACTGAAGGCGACAAACTGGCTTCATAATTCGTATGGCACCGTGCTCATAGATAAAAAGTATCCTATGTATTATTGCATGGCATACTCTACCTGCGTGCCAAAATTCATCCGAATGCATTCATAAGACAAACATTTCTCGCATTCAAATTCAGCTACGGGAACTATAATATGGAATCAACTTTCGAAAAAACACTCGTAAAAGATCAGGACTTGTAAGAGAAACATTAAGTCTCGGGTTTAACCCGATTCATACTCATATATTTGCTTTGGAAATCGAGAGTAATTTTTTTTTATTAACGCGTTGGGGTTCACCCTCCCAGAGTGAAAGTACTTGTAGGTTGTTGGAGCCGAAAAAAATAATGCTCATAATTAATTATCTTGAACTGTTGGTGGTGTACCTAGCTCAAAAAGCTTCGCAGAACAATTATCGAATCAAGAAATATTATTGAGAATGGATAATACTTCAGCAATTTCATACATAAAGGGATCCGGGGGGAGTACGATTTCGGCCCCTAAGCGAGCTAGCGAGAAAAATCTGGCAATAGGGGGAAAAACGACTATTATGGTTTTTCGCTTCATGTATCATCACAAAAAAACGTCCTTGCAGATACAGTATCAGGGACCACAAACATAGATACAGAAGGGGAGTTACCGAGATTCAGTTTCGAATTGACCAATAGCGATTTGGGTCCATTCTCAATTAGTTTGTTGGCATCAAGATTGAACAAGAAATGCGAAAGATTAGCGCTCGATAGTCACAGCCAGGTGTTACAGCTGTAGACGCGTTCATAATTTCATGGAGCAGAGAAAGTTTTTAAGCATTCCCACCTGATCGCACACGTCCTTCGATAAATGTGGGATCGTATATTTAATATTATTTTTGCGCCGATTCAAACACAAGAATAATTCTGGAGGATAAGGGAAACTTGGGTCGTGCCGACAACGAAGAAACACTGGAATAGTCGTTACGTTTTACTAAAATGTTTATTAAGTGTCTACGCGTGGATTACACGGCGGACGAAGACGCGGGTACGCGAGGCTTTTATATTAAGCGCAACTTGGCAGTAGCGCAAGTTGCGTGAATTGTTGAAATTTCGTATAGAGAACGAAAAACGAGATCGAGTAGCGCGAAAGTATCTTTGCTATTCGACGCTCGGAGGATTACTGAATTTTCGGTAAGAACGCGCGTATTACCGGGTCCGAGGATCGCGAGGGCCAAAGGGTAATTCGGGAGTACGCAATCGCTCTTGTTTTTGCGTACGTACGTCATAATCCGTCGCGAAGAGCCGGGACTACAATCGCGCATAGCAACAGAAATTTGTAAACACTTTCAATTTAATTTGAGAATATGCTAAATTGATGGAAATTCGAACACCACCCTTTGCTGTGATTTTAAAATGGTTAGGAAAAATTTAGACTGATAAAGCAACTGAAAACCGAATTGTCCCTTACTGGCTGACAAACCCGCAGATCCCTTTATTTTTGTCAATGCTAACCTTAACTCCCATTATCTAAAACCGAATAAAAATATTTTAATAGTTCCATGTCGAAGCAAACACATCGCCCAGCGCACAAACTGTCGCTATTGGGAGACAGTATATCGAACAGGCATTTCAGAGAAGCGAGGAAAAAGCACAGAGGTAATGGTGAAGACAAAGTGAACGACGTTAGTAAAACAATACCAAACCTCTCTGAAACACTGGTGAGAATTCAGGGGAATTATGCAGTATGAGGACTTTTCCGAAAAACGGCGAGAAATTTCTTTTTTTGCCATGATGTTGTTTATTCCATTATAGTAAGTGATATTCCGTCGGGGGAGGCTGACATTTCCCATTGATTCCATACGCTATGGGGTTTTGACGTTTCCAGAAACGTGTAATATATTTGGACGCCTCGCTAAACAGCTACGTGTATCCTTATAGATAGTGTATTATGAAGGTAACAATGTTTATGTTTTGATTTCGTAACCAGAGCTGTCCTGTTTCCGGAAACAGGTACTATTTCGACGCCGCTTGTTTGTTGTCGCTAAACAGCTACGTGTTTCTTAAGAGCCACCCCAAACAAACTCAAACAAATTCCCCAATATGGGCGTCGAAATATTTAAAAAATCCCTATTTTATCACGTGTTTCCGCGAACTTCAAAACCCGATAATTTATGGAATTAATGGAAAATGTCAGCCTCCCCCGACGGAATGTTACTCAATATAAAGGAATAAACAAGTTGACGGTGAAAAAAAAATTTCTGTCGTTTGGCGGAAAAGTCCTCATACTGCATAATTACAGAATTCAGAGCCTGCCAACAGGAGGATACACACACACCCACACACACACACACACACACACACACACACACACACACACACACACACACACACACACACACACACACACACACACACACACACACACACACACACACACACACACACACACACACACACACACACACACACACACACACACACACACACACACACACACACACACACACACACACACACACACACACACACACACACACACACACACACACACACACACACACACACACACACACACATATATATATATATATACGTGGTGTGTTCAAAAAGTATCGAACCTTATTTTTTCCCACGTAAACCAATGAAGCGTGGGAGACTTCCTTTACTGTAGATGTAGAGGGGACATTCATGCGCAGTTGTGAATTTTTTCCCGCCCGCAGAAAGCTTCCGCTGCTGGCAGTCGGCCAAGGAGTGAAAACGTATAGTGAACGTTCGTCGAATTTCAGTTTTTGTAAAATGAGAAAAACTCAAGCAGCGATATTGCATCAAATTTTGCCAAAGCATTTAGGCATGAGAAGAGTGTCCGCAAAATGTGTACCGAATCTACTAACAATGGAGCAGAAGCAATAGCGTCTGGACATCGCACAGGACATGCTTTACAATGCAAACAGTGATCCAACCTTTCTGTACACCGTGATCACAGGTAATGGAACATGGGTGTATGGGTCCAACCCAAAAACAAAGATGCAGTCGTGGCAGCATCCGTCATCTCTGAGACCAAAAAGAGCATGGCAGGTCCACTGCAAGGTCAAGGTCATGTTGACCGTTTTCTTTGACTCCCGTGGTGTGGTACATTATAAGTACGCCCCACAAGGCCAAACCATCACAAAGCAGTACTACCAGGAGGTCCTTCGTCACCTTTGTGATGCTGTGTGGCGCAAACGACCAGATCAGTGGGCAGCGAAAACTTGGCAGCTCCATCATGATAACGCAGCTGCTCATTCTGCGCATTTGAATCAGGCTTTCCTCGCCAAACACAACATTCCTGTGGTTCGTCAGGCACCCTACTCACCCGACATGGTTCCGTGTGACTTTTGGCTGTTTCCCAAGCTGAAAATGCCGCTAAAAGAGACCCGATTTGAGTCAAGAGAAGATATCATGCGGAATGCGACGGCACGGTTACTCACCATTCCAAAAACTGCGTTCCAGAAGTGTTTCTAACAATGGCAGGAGCACTGGAAGAAGTGTGTAGATTACCAAGGAGACTACTTCGAAGGGGGTTAGTGTTTCGGATTTCCAAATTAATAAATGTATTTTTGCCAACCAATAGTTCGATACTTTTTTAACACACCACGTATATTCGCAACCCAGAGATATTAAGCATCGTTGGATGCTTACTCTGAAATTATGTTTTGTTCCGGTTAACTGCATAATTATTTATTGTTATGCACATAACAGATATGACGGGTATCGCGTGTTAACGTAGGCGGAGGAGGGGGGAGATGGAAAAATTACTGAAGGGTCGACACTAGAAAAATTCAAATATAATTTATTGTACGGAAATAAGAAATTAAAGCTCGATATAATAAAAAGGTTTCGCAATAATAATAATAATTTTGACTCTAATTATTTTACGGGTTACCGGACACGCGAAGTCCCAACTCTACTTTCTCTACCCGTTTAAATATTCTCTACTATATGAATTTCGCAATGATATATTGGGCGCCAGCCTTTCTCGGGCAACGCGCTTAACGCGTACGCAAAGTTCTTAAACTCGAAAGAAAAAGAAAAGGTAAACAAGAAAAAACCAAAACACACGCGGCCTTCGGCCGACAAGCGAGAGACTCTATACAAATTAAAATGGGGACGTCTCAGGGTATCTGGGGACGGACGGGGTTCTCGAACACAATGGCCACTTCTGGGACCACGACTATTATATTTTATCTCACAAAACTCAAATTAATAATACGCAAGAACAAAAATCTCGAAATACTAATTGCGCGATTTTATCGCGCCGCGATTTACTCTCACGGCAATATCACTCGACTCGGCCGACGGTCGTGTTACACGAGGCGGCCGCGGCTACGCGCGCGCGAGGGGAATTTTCACGAGGGACGACGAGGATCCGCCACGAACACCTTGTTACACGTGTCTCGCGGTAATTGTAACGCAATTTCTCGGCTAATGACTCGAATCGCACGCACTGATTTTATAATTCTTAATCTACTTTACACTTTGTTCAAGCGACGCGCACGGAAACGGGACGACGATCAGGGATGACGGGGGAGGGGTGAGGGGAACGAATATTAACGGTCGCCCGTGCGACCAAATTTCCCGAACTGACTTTCGCGGCGCACGCTCTTGCGAAAGAGAAAAAGGAAGGACTTACGTTTTCGCTGGGAAGATCCTTCCAAAAGCTCGACTTTATTCAGAGGCTTTTCTATCTCTCTCTCTCTCTTTCTCCTTTCGCTCGGTTTTTGCGCTTGACGTTTTGCTTCTTCGCTTGACCACGCTCCGGGACTAAGTGCCGGTCCACGCCGGCCGGCTTCCTCGTTTCGCCCAATCCCGTTATAGACGACGGACCTCCTATCGATTTTCGTCTCGATCGTCGTGGCTCGCCCTTTCGGTCGATCGCCCTGATGAATCCTTTTCCTCCCGAGTCGCGGAGCGCCCCAGTCGGTACGGCGCTCGCCAGCCATACCGCGCGAGAGCTGCAGTCTCTCCTGACGCGCGGTAGGCTGGAGACTCGGGAGATGGCAGCGGGATGCCCTCGGGCGGCCAGTCCACTGTCCGCGTCGTCGGGAGATGGCGTTGCTGGATCTCGAAGTCGACGGCCGGGCCGACGTGGCTCCAGTCGACAGTCCGCGTGGTCGTGCCGCGATCGCGATAAAGGGTGCGGGAAGGACGGGAGGGATAGTGTCGCGGCTTCGATATAATAAAAATACCTTAAAAATACCTTAACAGTAACATGTGAATTTTTTCGATCAAGGTGCGTGGCGGAGACCGAGCCCGAGCGTGGTCACGCGGGCTTTTCCATTATTTCCCTTGTGACGCAACGTCACACAGATTATAATTATCAATAAAAGAGGGGGAAAAAACCACGTATATGCACTACCGGCGAAAAGTTTCCGGACAAAAGTTTATAAGAGTGCCCGAACGGTTTTCTATGACATTTCGCCGGTAGTTGACCTAGGCCAATTTAAGAAACGGCACTTTAACGAGGAGGGATTGACCTTCATTTTGGATTTTTTCGAAAATTTTTACGATTTTTTTTACAATTAGCACCCGATTTTGGAAACGACCATTTTTCGTGGTTTTTTGTTTCCCTTTTAAGTGGACCTCGTTCGCAGTAAAAAAAAATGTTATGCATTTCTTCGACCAAATTCATAAAGCGGGAAGCCTCAGCTTCAATTTCGTTTTTTTTTTAATTTTCTACGATTTACAACAAAACCTCGAGATAGCAAAAAAGGTGCATTGATTCTTGTGAGTTGACGAGAGTTTTTTCAGATTTTATTTCGATTTTTTTTCATCTATTTCCGGTCAAAGCTCAATTGATTTGAATACCATAACAATAATATCATTGAATTTTTTTACTTACATATTGAACTTTGGTCTCGTCGAAGAAACCTCCTCTCGCCGACAGCACGCTCTTAACGACACGCGGCATCCTCTCTACAAGTTTTTGGAAAATCTCTCGTGGTGTTTCTTTCCAAGATTTTTGTAGAAAATCCCATAGTTTTTCGGCGGATGAATGAGTAACTTTGCGCACTTGCCGATCCATTTCATCCCACATCAGTTCTATGGGATTGAGATCGGGAGATTCAGGAGGCCATTGCATAATTCGAAGCTCGCCACTTTTTTGCTTCGATTCAAGATACTTCGAGCAGAGTTTTGAAGTATATTTTGGGTCGTTGTCTTGTTGGAAAACGAACCCTTTTCCGATCAGTCACTTTCCAGACGGCACGGTGTGGTTTTTTAAAATGGCGTGATATCCCTTATGGTCCAGGATCCCCTTGATTCGGTAAAGGGCCCCTGCACCAGCATACGAAAAACACCCCCACACCATTACAGGACCGCCGCCATGTTTAATGGCTGGAATTACGCAATCAGGATGCACCTTCTCGTGAACTGCGCGACAAACGAAAACTCGACGTTTTTCTCCGAATATTTCGAACTTGGATTCGACAGTCCATAATACCCGTTTCAAATCATCGATCGTCAATTCTTATACTTGCATGCCCAATTTAATCGTTTTATTTTGTTTCCACGGCGCAAGAGTGGTTTTTCTGTTGCGACCAACCCTTTAATTGGGCGCTGCGCAAGCGTTGTTTAATCGTCGTCATTGAGACATTTTTTAAAATGACTTTCGATAAACTGCGATTGGATGTTTGCCGCCGTAAGTTCTCGATTCATTTTGGACATCACAATTATCGACTAATCGTTGGATTGTGTCTCTCTAAAGCGTTTTTACATTTTCAATTGCTTCGCAATGTAGCGAATTTTTAACCCTTCATTGCGACGTGCAAGGATTGATGCACGCTTTTCGACGCTTCAATTGGGTCGCCGACCCATTTTCTTCTTCTTAAAAAAAAATGAACTCTAATGAACTCGAAAATTTCAATTAATTAACGGTTAATGAATCCATCGTTAAACACACTTTAAATTCGAATTTGTTATTCGACACGATATGAAGGGCAAAATTTTTGAATATTTTTCATCGTAACCAGTAAAGAGTGCATGAACGTTTCTCCCACTTCTTTGTTTTCTTCTCGTTTTCGGAGTAGAGTAGTTCGTTTTTATACTTCGTTTTCATAATAACATATCGCTCACCTACGCGACCTTGCGTCCTTGTTCCTCGTTCGTTTTTTCGCAAGATTCGCTTTGTCACGTTTGTGAGCGATATGTTATTTTTTCGACTACTCTGCTTATTTCAACTAAGTACTTTTTTGTCGGCAGACATCGACAAAACGTCTGCGTTGGATTTTCCCGTCGTATCGTGTCGAATAATATAATCGAATTTAAAGTGTGTTTAACGATTAATTCATTAACCGTGAACTAATTGAAATGTTCGCCTTCGTCGGAGTTCCATTTTTTAAAGAAGTAAATGGGTCGTCGACCCAATTTAAGCGTCGAAAAGCGTGCATCAATCCTTGCACTTCGCAATGAAGGGTTAAAAATTCGCTACATTGCGAAGCGATTCGAAATAGCAAAATCATCGGAGATGCTATAAAGCGCTTTAGAGAGACACAACCCAACAAAGATAAAAAGCGTTCCGGGAGAACTCGTGTTACTTTTAAAGCGGGAGATCAGTCGATAATTGTGATGTCCAAAATGAATCGAAAACGTAGAGTTTTCGTTCGTCGCGCAGCTCACGAGAAGATGCATCCTGATTGCGTAATTCCAACGGCGGCCGTTCTGTAATGGTGTAGGGGTATTTTTCGTATGCTGGTGCAGGGGACCTCTACCGAATAAAGGGAATCCTGGACCAAAAGTCTTCTGGAAAGCAACTGATCGCAAAGGGGTTCGTTTTCCAACAAGACAACGACCCACAATATACTTCAAACTCTGCTCGAAGCACCTTGAATCGAAGCAAAAAAAGTGGCAAAAGCAAAAAATCGTACACATTTTTTTAAAAAGCCAAAATGAAGCTTTGTTACGTTATGGGGGCATTTAAGCTCCTCTTTAAAATTCCGTTTATGCAATTGGCCTAGGTCAACTACCGGCGAAATGGCATAGGAATCCGTTCCGGCACTCTTTTAAACTTTTGTCCCGAAATTTTTCGCCCGGTAGTGTATATATATATATATTGTAACGTGTTTTTTTGGGTAACACCTCGCTGGCCCGCCGGGCCCCTTCGTATGCCCGGATAGGGCGTCCTCCGGCTCGGGGCCACCATCGCCGCCACAACACGATTCCGTAGGGTCCTGAGTAGCCGTGTATTATTTACTAATTCCGTCTGTATTTCTCTTTATTTTTATTATGTAATGTAAACCCGATGTCGAGGTTTCCCCCGCGGGAGGAAGTACGCGCCGTCAAGAAAGGAGACATCCGAAACACCGATGATGGCGAAGTCGAATTTTCGCCCTGGGCTGAAGATCGGGAAAGCGCGAGAGGCTCGTAGGCAGCTGGACGATCGGGGAGGCCAAGATTGCCGCGAAAACTCAAACGTTCGCGACTCCCACCTTATTCGGAGAGAATATTTTATTGAGGCCGGATCCACGCGCAGACTTTTCATTCACCCCCCCCCGTTGCGAGGTTTCTCTCAGCCCGTGTAACACGGAGGATCAAAAGGGTTGCGGTTATTGTTTCCGCCAAGACCCGAGTTTCGTGAGAGCTAGCGCGCTGATTTTATTCTTTCGTTCCGGGAGTTATGAAATTCGAAATTCGCGCTAGAATCGTAGGCAAACTCCCGAAACAATCGGCACGAAACTGCCCTCTCGCGCGAAGCTAGAGATAAAGGAGTGGAGCGGGGAGGGGCAGGGTTACGCGTCTCGCACGCCGGCCGGCTTGCCGGGCAGCTTCTCGCAGGGTACCGAGCCGGAAGGACGTGGGACGACCAGCGTAAAGTGGCCAGTTGTTTTCTCTCGGTGAGCTCAGCGTTGCCCGTTGCAATAATTCGCGTAGATCTCTGACCGCGTGGTCGATCCTCGATCTCGGGTATCAATTTTACTCGTGGCCACGGCCTTTATCGCGTTTCTGTAATCCTAAAATCTCGTCTCATGTAGCTAGCGCGTATTGTCGGGAAGTCGTGTCGTGGTTGCGCGCGGGAAGCTCAATCTCGTATCGCGACGAGCTTCGGCTCGAATTTTTCGTTAGTTTGTAAAAAGTGTGAGTGAGTGTGGGCTTGGAAAATTGGGACGTGTCGTCCTCGGTGATCCCTCGGCCTGCGGCGAGGCTTGAGCAAAGGGGAAAGGGGAAGAGATTGCCCTCAAGTCGGGACGTCTTCACGAAGAACTAGCCTCCCGTTTATCATCGGGGTGCGGATTCGAACCCGTGCGGGCTCCCGTCCATATTAACTGCATCTACCGGGTGCCCCTTTCCTCGGTGTAAGGATTTTCCTGGCTTCGTCGCGGGGGAGAGGTTGTTGAGCGTCGGCGTCCGCGTAAGTAGCGACCGGGGTATTTTTCCCGGGATATTTCTTTCTTTATTTAACGTTCGGCCGGGTAACCGATTAGCGGGGGCCCGGTTTTGTAATATTAGTGTGGTCGGTAGGGGAGAGAGAGGAGAGGCCAAAACGAGCTCGACGTATATTGTATCTGTGTGTAGGCCCCGGTCGGAATTGGTGTGTGTGTGCGCGCGAGAGCAATTGTCTCGCGAGATTTCGCGCGTATTGTATTTATTTCTGTTTCCTGATTTTTGTCCCGTGTTCCTTGCGAAGGAGGGGAAATTGTTAACGAACGATAGAATAAATTCACTGACGATAGATTTTTCTTGCCGGGCGTGATTGACACCTGACCCATCCCCTCTACCTTATCCACGAGGCTGCAGTTTGGCCGGACACTGCGTTCCCTTTTCTTGTCCCGACAAGCTGATTTTCGGCTGGCGCCCTATATAAATTGTCGGGACGGGAGGAGGGGAGTTTTGTGACTCTGTCGGTCCTTTTCCCCCAGCTCCCCCGATTTTGCGGTCACAGTATATGTTGTAATGTTGCGTTACCATATAGAGACTATCCGAGAAAGGTGAGGTAAGCGCAGTCGACCGGCAATCGAAAGGTCCCGGCTTCGGATCCCGGCTTCGGATCCCGGCCCAGAAGCGCACCGCATTTTTTTCGGATAGTTCTCCTGAGTTTTTTCGGGGGATCACTATATATATATATATATATATATATATATATATATATAGTAAGACGTACAGGGACGTCTTATAAATAAATAACCCCACCACGTGGTCAAAAATAACTGACTTCGTAAGAGGAGTAGGAGAGAGGGAAATACCCGACCGAAACAAAAGCTCAAAGGCAATTAGAACAGACCTACAGAAAAACATTAGCGAGAAGAAGGACGAGACAAGACAAACTAGAAAAGAAACAAAAAAAACAGTAAGTCGGAAGAAGTTAACAATAACAAAGCGTAAGAGAAGAGGAAAGGCCGCACAACAAAGCAAGAAGGGAGACAGGGAAAAGAAAACAAAGGAAAACACAACAACAGATGAGACGTAAAATTTATTTAATAAAAGATAAAAAGTTAACCATAAAGGGAATGCCTGGTAATAACGAGGGGAAGGGGAAAGAAAAGGCGGTAAAACTTAGGTATAAAAGGACGGGAATTTTGGAGGGAACGCACTTCTCCTTTTGGCTCGGAAGTCAACTAGTACACAGCACATGAATACTCACCTTAGGGGAAGAAAAGTGTAGTGGGAGGAAAGTCGACAGAACAGAAAAGGTGGAGTCATTAGAGTACTAAAGTACTCTCAATTTTCTAAAAAACCTACCAAGTACACAGCCGTCGCGAATACTGACCGTAAGGGAAGGAAAGTGCGGTAGGTAGAAAACTAAGGAAAGAGTAAATTGAGATGGGTTGAAAAATAAAAATGAAGAATCGTACAAATAAGAAAAAATGGTACAATAAGAGAAAAACATAAGAACAAGGATAATTAGAATTATCAACAAAAAAAGAAAGCGATTTATTGAAAATTAAAGACCAAAATCGTATCAGGCAAAAATAAAGGGCTATGAGGTAACAGGATAGGCGAAATTACTCACAAATATACAACGCACATTTACACCATCCCATACACACCGAGACACGGATATCAAATGACAAAATCAAAATTTGTATCAGGAACGCAGAAAGGGCGAGGAGATAGCCCGAATTCGCAAGAATAAGAAGTCCTATAGAAAAAAAAGGGCATCCGAGACTCGGATACAAACGGCGAGTATCGTGCGCCGCAGACCGGTACGTGGCGACCTCTCACGTTGCGATCCATAAGCCCGCATATTAATTATCGACGCACAATAATTGATCGCGCTCCGGTAAATCGATCGAGATAGCGCACCGATAACCGCGACACGGGTAGAAGGGAAGGGGGAGCAGTAGCGACGCCGTGCGATAGAGCAGTGCAGCTAGATCGCGCGTAAAAGTTACCCCCTCTCTAGTCTCTTACACGCCCATCACACAATCATAGTAGCGCGTGTCCGTGAGCGAGCGACGCTCGGACATCTTCGTAAAGAGCCGAGCGCGGGCGAAGTTTCCCGACCGCGCCTTCGGCAGCTACACCAATACATGGACGCTGAGCACATTTATGTGCGACCAAGCCGAAACGAAGGCTTCGAGGGAAAAAGCAATCTGAGCACGAGTCGCGCGTGACATCACCCGACGGCACGCGCGAGGCTTTTAGATGATTTTAATGCTTATTTAGCTCTTGATTCTCTGCGTTATTAATATATACAAAAAAATGTATCGCGCACTCTGATCGCTTATTTGTTTAGTTTATACGTTAATTTAAATATAATAATAAATCTAAATTACAACTTATTCATCTTCTAAAAAATTGTTTACGCTTTACTCACACCCGTCCTTATGCCAAATAAATTATAATTCATAAAAGTAACCGGAAATATATTTATATTCGTATTATTATATTAAATCTCATACTTTCATCAAGCGATAAAGCATTATCCCCAAAAACAAGCCAATCATCCATCCGGCTGCGAATCGTAAGTACCAGAAAGTGCACATATTCTACAAGTGATGAGATGGTCCCGTTGGTAGCGTTCCTGGTTTCGGTCCGCTGGGGATCGTTCCCCGCGCTCAGTGCTTTTTTTAAATTATTATTTTTACTATTAATTCTTATTTGATTAGTTATTTTTATTAGTTATGATTATTATTTTAATTAGTTATCTTTTAGTGTCGAAAAAATTATTACGCACTCTGACCGCTTGTTTTATTAGTTTGTACGTTAATTTAAATATAATAATAAATCTAAATTACAATTTTTTTACCTTTTAAAAAATTGTTTGCGCTTTACTCACACCCGTCCCTATGCCAAATAAATTGTAATTCATAAAAGTAAGCGGAAATATATTTATATTCGTATTATTATATTCATTCTCATATACTTTCATCAAGCGATAAAGCATTATCCCCAAAAATAAGCCAATCATCCATCCGGCCGCGAATCGTAAGCCAGGAACGCTACCAACGGGACCATCTCATCGCTTGTAGAATATGTGCACTTTCTGGCACTTACGATTCGCGGCCGGATGGATGATTGGCTTGTTTTTGGGGATAATGCTTTATCGCTTGATGAAAGTATGAGAATTAATATAATAATACGAATATAAATATATTTCTGGTTACTTTAATGAATTATAATTTATTTGGCATAAGGACGGGTGTGAATAAAGCGTAAACATTTTTTTAGAAGATAAATAAGTTGTTATTTAGATTTATTATTATATTTAAATTAACATATAAACTAAACAAATAAGCGATCAGAGTGCGCGATACATTTTTTTGTATACATTAATAACGTAGAGAATCAAGAGCTAAATAAGCATTGAAATCATCGAGTCGTGCTCAGATTGCTTTTTCTCTCGAAGCCTTCGTTTCGGCTTGGCCGCACATGAACGTTTTCAGCGGCTATGTATTGGTGTAGCTGCCGAAGGCGCGCTCGGGAAAGTTCGACCGCGCTCGGCTCTTTCCGAAGATGTCCGAGCGTCGCTCGCTCACGGACACGCGCTACTATGATTGTGTGATGGGCGCGTAAGAGACTAGAGAGGCGGTAACTTTTACGCGCGATTTGGCTGCACTGCGATAGAGCACGCTCACCGCGTAGACCTAGATCAAGCCCCGCGATCCACAGCGCCGCGAGCGAGAGCGCAGGGCGACTCAACGCGCCCTGAAGGTGCGTTCCACTTAATGCCCGCAACGCTCACTGCGCTCGCAACCGCGGTCCACTTAAGGGGGCGTCCATTAATTACGTGAGGCGTTTAGGGGGGGGGGGGGGGATCGAGCGAAATCTCACCCAACCTCACGTGGGGGAGAGAGGGGCTTCGGCAAATATCACGTAATTTTAGTAATTTTAGTAATTTTAGTAATCACGTAGGGAGAGTCTCCCTACTACTTTACATGGTGGAGTAAATGGTACTACAACCGCAGTTACTTCTACTACAATTTATTTTCGCGTTTCGCAAAACTTCAAACGAAAAGCAATTAGAGGGGGTAGTTTACCCTTAAAATGTAGAAATTTAAAAACGCGGGAGAATATTTTGAATCCGCGGAGACATGTTAAACACAGAAAACACGACGGTGATGGACAAATTTATGTTAGGGGTGGTTTACCCCCTTAAATTTGCTGTCCCGCTGAAACGCAAAAACGCGTCAACTTGAATTTTGATTCCCCTTCAAAATGATACCTGTTTTATTAATTTTCATATAACCCTCTTAAGCGTGGGGTGAAAAACGGCAAATGGAGGGATGGTTTACCCCTTAATTATATTTCTAATCAACACTCTTGTAGTGGATTTTTCATCGCTTAATTTTAGAGGAATTTTCGATTTTGTTTCATTCAGATTGGTGGACTGCTTGTGGGAGAAACTTTGAGGGGTGGTTTCATCCCCTAACACCGTTTTTCTGCCGACACAAAAAAAACATGTTTAATAGTTTGCAATGCTTTACCACATATATGAGTTTCAACGAAATCGAAAGCGGATACTTCAATGATGTTTCTCGTCAGAGGGGTAGTTACCCCTTAAGACGAATGTAACAATTTTAAAATATGATAAAACATTGAATTGTGGCTTTTAGAAATATTTAAAATCAGCGGATATACTTTAAACACAGAAAAAACGACCATGATAAATAAATTTATGTTAGGGGTGGTTTACCCCCTTAAATTTGATATGCCGCGAAAACACAAAAACCCGTCAACTTTAATTTTAATTGCCCTTCAAAATGATACCTGTTTTATTAATTTGCATACAACCCTCTTAAGTGTGGGGTGAAAAAAAGGCAAATTGAGGGGTGGTTTACCCCCTAATTTAATTTTTTCTCAACATTTTCATAGTGGATTTTTCATCGCTTTTCATTAGAAGAATTTTCGTTTTTGTTTCATTCAGATCGGTGGATTGCTTCTGGGTGAAACTGCAAAATCACCCCTCGACACGCCTTTTTTTGAGGGGCGGTTTCCCCTCTTAAATCCGTTTTTCCCCCGATAAAAAAAATACGTGTCTCAAACTTTTCGATGCTCTATCACATATATGAGTTTCAACAAAATCGGAGGCGGACACCTGAGGGATGTTCCTTGTAAGTGGTGTATTGTGCCAACGTGTAAAACAGGCTCTCGGAGTGAAAAATCGAAACGCTCAGTGTTTCGGGTGCCGAGAGACTTGGCGCAATTAAAAAAAAATGGGAGGCCGCGATACCGGGAGTTGGGAAATAAGAGCCGAGACACGTTGTGTGCGAAAATGATTTCGAACCGAAATATATTCATCGAGCATGGGCGAAACAGGCGTTGGAGCCGGGGACCTGAAAAAAAAATGAAAAATTATTGGGAACATTACAATAAATACTTTCCGGGCTGGAAAACATAAAACAAAGTTAGTGAATTATTTTCTTTTATCCTACTCGAGAGTCCTTCGCTTAAAGGTCAGAAAAGAGGTGTTTTTTTTTAATTTACCAACGCAAACCGTTTCGGAAACTACAAAGTAGAGATTATTGAAAATGTTTCTTGGGACATGCATTAAAATTTTTTGAAGAGGAAATAAAGAATTGCAAAAGAAGCACTGTTTCTTAAGTATTTGTTTCATTTTCAAGAAATACATCCTGCAAGTGTTTTGGTCTGGATTCCACTTCGGTCTGGAATAGTTGCCGCTTCCCAGTAAGAAATTTGGCGACAACACAATGGCAACACTACGCCAAGAGAGAGCAAGTTGTGACGGAAAAATGGCATCCTTGGCCGCCGCATCAAGTTGTGGTCTAGCAGCACAGCATAGCGCATCCTCGCGTGAATGCTGGTGTTAATATTGCAGTACGAAAGTACAGAATATTGGCGGTACATTTGGAGCACGTTCATTACTGGGTTATTGCAGCATTGCGACTGAAAATTTGGAATGCGTTATTTCGGCAAGCTGAGTGCACATTGGAGGTACGGTGTGACGCCCCATTGCCGGTAGAAACGAGGCACGTTATTGCGGCATTGAGACGGAAAATTTGGAATACGCTATGCGGCAATGAGAGGGCACATTGGTGGCATGCTGTGACGTTCTGTTGCCGGCATATTTAGAACACGCCGTAACGCTCCTTCGCCGGCATGAACGAGACCCGCTATTGCGGTGTTGTGACCGGCTAAATGGAGTTCTGCATTACCGGTAGCTGGGCAGGCGGGAATAAAAAGAGGGCAAAATAAATAATTTGATTGAATACAGTCGCACACACGTACTGGTTCGTGTGTGCGACGCCAGCGAATGACTGAGGGCCACGCGTCATCCCCGTAATTATTTTTTTCCGAAAGTACGAGGCAGGGATTCGAACCCGCGACTTTACGATGGGCCGGTTTAAAAGGCAAGCACGCTAACCACTCGACCATCCAACTGGTTCAACTTATATGACTAATTTTATGATCATGACATTTGTCGTAGCGAATCTGCCTATGGTTACAACCATATACCTTGTTTTTGTCGATAATGGAACATCACAGCGTGCCGCTAATGTGTCCTAACCTTGCTGGAAAAACGTATACCAAACTTTCCGTATCAATGCCGCGATAACTTGCCTCGTTTTTACCGGCAACGGGGCATCACAGCGTGGTGCATTTATGACTGAAACGCGATATAAAAATGACGTCACTCCAAATCTGGAGTTTGCCGCATCAGTACCGTTTTTGCAGCAGGTAATTGTTGCGTATATTTGCTGCAAACTTGCCGTCTTGGCATCACACATTTATTTCGGCAAACCACGCACTGTGGCGCAAATTTGCAGCTTAATGCGGAAGCAAAAGACAGCATATTGGTGTCACGGTGTGCCGCCGTATGCTGTCCTCTTGCCGCTATAATGCTGACATGTGAATTTTCATAGCACGTTTGTCTATCAGGGTTATTTTCCGGTCAATTAAAACAACGCGTAAAGCCTATTTTTTTAATAAAAGCTAAAACATGTTTTTAAAAAACCAAGCGCACCGGGATCGAACCCCTGAAAGCAGCATTACGATGCTTGCACCGAACCCCTCGACCAACACGAGCTCACATTGACACCTATATAAAAAACATTCATATTCATTGTACCCACTTGGATAACTATAGTCTTTTGGTTTTTTTCAGGTTTACGATAAAGTTACTTTTAATTGTATTTAGGTCCATCATGCATTTTTGACGTTGAATGTCATAATTTGCCTACACCAGCCAATTGTACAGCTAGGTTAGGTTTCTATGAGTCAACAATCGATCTCCATCTCTCTCGCACAGCCTGCATCACTCGATCGCAGCGACACTCGTGGTCACTAGGCGAAACGGCCGGTGCTTCAATCCGAGGACATACCCCCACCACCAGAGTTTCAAGACCTGTATGTAAGACCGTGACGATGACCCACCGTTCATCGTGGGTCGGCATGCGCGCCTGCGTTCGTGCATGCGCAATACAAATGAATGGCCGGGAGGGGCGACCTTCATTCAAAAACTTCCGGTCCCTTTTGCCGGCATGATTGTTCATCACCACGTGTTAGCTGTAAGGCCCGTATTCACAATCGAATCGTAAATATAAGTTTAGTCTTAAGACTGGATTTGTTAATGAAAACACTCGCAATAAGACAATGGAAATGGTCTTAAGATCGCCTTATATTTTTAAAGAACCGACTGTGAATACAGGCCTAAGTGAAAATGGAAAAAGTGTGACTGTACAATCACGACTGTTGCATGTTGCAACTGTCACGTCTGGCCACTTCTGCTCTAGTCGCCAGCGTCGCCCAAAATGCGGTCCACTCGTATTTTTGCCCGTAGCGCCCGTGAGCATGTGCCAGTTAGTGGGCCGAAAAATCTTGCCTTCGCGGTCGTAGGCTTTGCGGGCGTTAAGTGGACCGCGCTTTATGAGTCAAGCGTAGAGTGTGCAGTGTGCAGAGGCCATAAGAGTCAAGTGTAGAGAGAGAGCGATGGCGCCGCGAGCGAGAGTGTCGGACGACTCAACGCGCCTTTAGCGAAAGGACTAGAGAAACGGGGGCAACCGTTATCAAGCAGCGACACGCGACCGCGCGACATCACACTTACCACGCGAGCACACCAAAATTTACCGACGAAGAGGAAACTTTGCGAAAAACGCAAAACAATACAAACAACACTGGACACACATTCAAGGCGTCTTTCTTTATCACATCGAGCCAATAAAAAGCTGAGTAAATATTTTTTTTGTGCAAAATACCAAAACACCTGAGTCTCAATTAATTTCTTCACTTTTCGAGTCCCGAACCAATAAATTTATTTGTAACAAATGTTAAACCGTTACATTTTGGCGCCCGAACATTTTGGCGCCCGAACATTTTGGCGCCCGTAAAAAGGTGTTAATAATAAAATGGCTTAACCAAATAACGAAACCTCCCTTCACTGAGAATCAACGACGGCGGATGTTAGAGAAGGCCCGTCACCGGGATCGACGAAATATTGGGCGACTGTCAGCGATCGGGCCCGGGCAGGGAGAAACAGCAAATGAAGAAACGTTTAATGTCAGCCAAGGCACGGTCGACATTGATGGGACAGGAACTGAGGAAAGCGAACTTACGAGGGCCCTCATAAAAGCTATGAATTATATCCGTAATGAACAACGAAGGGAACGTACCACCACACCAACGGAAATCACGCAGCAGGACAAATGCATCGTGAGGGCACGTCAGTTACACGAGGAAATCAACAAGAAAATGGTAAATGAGGTTCATAAAATCGAAGACCGCGCCGAACGTAAGATCGTGATTGCTCAGAAGATGATAGAGCAAAGTCACGATTAGATTCGAAAATAAAATGATGGGAAAATTGAGGATTTTGAAACTCGGATGGAAGCTATCCGGCGGACGATCTCTCATTGTCAGCTTCCACGGCATGGAGACTAGAGGTAAAGGAGCCCGAACGCAGTGTTGGAGAAATGGTCTGAAAAAGCGATGACGGCAACGACTTACACTACCCACCGCGTGGCGGCGCCTCTACTGCGGCGATACCGGAAACGCCGGGAAACGCGGCGTTTCGAAATAGTTTGTCGTACATTTTTTCTATAAAATTGATGAGTTATATTGATATGCTTTTGTTCATAGTTATGAAATGTCAATATATCAGTCATTTGTTGACTTGGAGCCGATCGATACTGCAAATGGTTTATTTTTATTCGGTGACATGAATGATTAAATAACCATAACGCAACCTAACCCCTAATGCAAGCCAACCAACTCCTAATCGCTTATTCGATTTCAAAGAGAAATATTTTTTTAAGTCACGACAAACAAAAATAAAACAATATAAAATCTACATTAAACCTCAAACCGACCTCAAACCAACTCGTCGGGAAAGTTTTTTTTCGCAATAAATATTGCTCATAAACTAAGTGTCGAAATGAAAAAATCAGTTTTATTTTTGCTCCTAAATGTAAGTTACTTTTTAAAAAACTGAACGGAAATTATGGACTGCTAATTATAGACGAAAACTCTCGCAAAACAAAAATACTGACGATGAATGAATAATAAACGTTAATTTCGGGACCACCGATATTTTATTTGTTTCTTACACGCCCATCAAATATTCACAATGCTCAAAAAACAGATACGAAGGTGGCAGAGATGTTGTAGGATTAAAAAATGTGTACATCTTCCCGATTAGATTGTACATTTACGATGGTTGGTTGTATAATTAATCATTTGTAGTTCGTTGATTTGTTTTTCACAAAAATGAACACGACTTGTATTTCATGAAATTATATATTTTTCAAAATATTTCGCGTTGGTGCGAAACAGCCCATGCATTGATGTAGCGCAGGACAGGCTGGAGGCTCGTTGGCAGTTCGTTGAACTTTTTATAGCCATCTGACTTTTGCTGGATACAAGAAATTCTCAACCGCGTATATCCACTGCATTTTGATAATGAATTCTTTTTTGTTTTCAATGAATTAATCCACAATATCTGCGTGCGTACATGAAGGGTATCAAAATTCAGAAATTAAACATTGCAAAACGTGTTTCGCCGATTTCGCGAGCGAGGATCGAACTTCTTGCGCTGAGCCTCATTATTCTCGTTCGTGTTGCCTGTTTTTTTTTCATGCATTAATATTTTTATTCTAGCAGCACGAATCAAATTAATTACACGCTGTGAGATCGCGAACGCTGATTATTGAAGAAAAAAAATATATCGCAAGGATCGTCAAGGTGAGTTTGAGTCTTCGAATAAATGTGTTTGGCTTAATTGCGATAAAGCCAGTAAGGAACATTCGGTGTTGATCGTTTCTTCATTTTCAATTGATAACAAAAAAACAAATGTAGCGAGTTACGAAAAATCCTCGATGAAGAAGAATGAATGAAGAATGAATGAAATGAATGAAGAAGAAATGAAGAAGAATTCACCTCTCGAGTGAAGAAGAATACAAGGAAGTTCGAACAATATTTGCTTGCTGATAAAAATGGTTTAAAAACCAGACTAACAATAACTACGCAATATTTACTGGCCGATTAAAAAAAAAATTGTATAATTATCATCTACTCCAAGGATACATTTTTTTCTCTCAAATAAATATTTTTGAAAGTGCCACAATGCTTATCTTGAAAATTAATTAGTTTAAACTGCGGCTGAATGGAACTCGAGTTCATAATTTGTACATCTGTCCCTCGTGTACACACGAGACGTATCGGGGATGGTCAGCCCCTCCGAAGTACGCACAAGCTACGCTCACTCAACATTAATTAATCAAACATTCAATATCTCGGCTGTGTAGCAGTGTACACGCACTTTTTCCCTTTCACGCCTAAATTTATTCGAGACGGTGGTTCGATATTGAGCCTCGAGCGCTCTCAATTTCTCTGGACTCTGAATGGGATCCATGGCATCTTTCTTGACCGCAGTACTTGGGGTTTCTGTCGCGATACCTGTTTCAAGAGAAAAAGTATTAGTTTTTCATGCCTCTTGTTGGCGAGAGCCTGATTGTACAATTTGGTGTCCCTCACCTGTCGTATAATGGTTGTTACACTGGGCATTAATATTATTCCAACTCCTTCTTGCCTGATGTATGTCCTTGAGACCTTGCTGTTTGAAGTCCTGAAAGTATTGGTGTGACTTGACCAAAAATGGTTGGACGTTGGCTTCCGGATATTGAAGCTTGACACTGTGTTCATGCCTGCGAATAACACGAGAAATAAATATTAATCAAAGATCTGATACGCCAGAGTATGCGCGTGTACAATTTCTCCGAGCTTATCTCTTGGACCTGATGCTTAGAACTGTTTTTTAAAATAATTCTGTACCACTGTTTATGAATAAGTGTACTCAAACGTTTGGGTGTTCTTCGCAAGCTCGAGGATCTCGTTATCGTTCTCTCGTGCCCGAGGTTAACGAGTTCAACTCCCCGCGAGCAAACGATCCGGGTACGAATGGAGCTCGAACTCGTTTGCATTATTTATTTGTTTTTGGTTATACCGTGGAGCAAAATGTTTATCGTACGAAGCGGCGTATCAGAATTTCGTTTCTTCCACCAAGATGTCGGACAATCCTGAAGAAGAGTTCAAGTAAAATAAATAGCACATACCCAAATCGACTCGAGGGCTATTTCTCTATCCCTTTAATCGTTGTCACTTTGAAGAAATGGTGAACCTCGTAGAGGATTGCATCGTAATCGAGATCGCAAGCCCAGCCAGAAATAGTATTGACAATTTCCCAGACATTTCATAACCAGCTCCAGGAGGTGAAATTCCGAGACGATTGATATAAGCATATATGGGTCCCAGATCAACCCCTGAATTGTTATTAATTTTTCAAGGCAGCCAATCAGGCGCGCTCGTTGAGCGGGCCTACGTCGATGAACCAATCCGCCGATGCGTGTCGCTCGCCGACGTAGGCTGCCTCAACGGGCGCGCCTGATTGACTGCCTTGAAAAATTAATAACAATTCAGGGGTTGATCTGGGACCCATACATGCTCATATCAATCGTCTCGGAAATTTACCCCCAACCCCGCATTTCACGGATGACATTCTATCGTCGGACACCCGTATAACATAGAATATTACTATTCTTACCCCGTTCTTTACTGCGATGGGCAATGCATCTGCAACCAACGAATAGTTCCTGCGGGGAATAATAACGATTTCTCCATCAGGCATTTGTGTACGATCTTCTTTGACCACATCGGAGTCAGAGAAGTGAAGCTCGCACACTAAATCACTCGGAGCAAGCTGGTGTTGGATGGCCTCGCTCCATCGCTGCAGCATATTCTGTAATTTAATATAATATTTAATTTCAAACCACAAGTACAGTGAACTTCCGCTAACTCTCGCACTGTCAGGATCCTGATCTGCGCGGTGCGACAGTAACCGAAGGACCCTTCTCCGCCACTAAAGAGCGAAAGTATGAGCGAGACTTTCCCCTCAAGCGGGATGGTCAGCGACAGTTATTCATTAAACAGTTAGCGAGAGTTTGCTGTATTGATCGCATAATCGACAACAAAGCACTTGGCGGCACTGCTATGCGATTTTTAGCTCGACAGGAGAACCGCGTTGACTGGATACTGAGCAGCGCTGCTAAGTGTTTTACTGTCGAAAATAAGAAAAAAATGTAGAGCAAAAGACTTACTCCGGGTACTTGAAAAACCGATAGCTGCCGTAATCCAGCACGCGTCCGTTCCGCCCTGACGGCACGTCGCCCAGTTCGGCATCCCGGATACGCGCACGGTTTTATCCATCTCGACCTCGATGAAGCAATCTGCAAAAATAAAGAAATTCATTATCATTATCCTCACTGCAATAGAAATTACGCCGGCTTCGAGCGTGGAAAAAAAAAACGTCACATATGGCGCCATAACCTCAATTTATTTAACCGGCAAATTATAATAACAAAACATTACCCCAAATGTCATTAAATATGTAAAAAAATGCCTTCTCCTTACCAGTACGTTATCTTTTACGAGGTAACGAGTCACAATATTTTGCAGGAGCACTTTTTTCACTTTATACACACTTTATACACACGCGAAAGAAATACACCGCGAATAAAGACGTATGAAAGGAAAATAAAACTCAGAGCTCACTTCGTTGTATGACCAACGCGAAACTTCACAGCGGTACCTTTGGAACAGGAGCGCTACCGTGGCTGAATTTCAAACTAGGAAATATCATCGCTTTTACATGTCACTTTTCCACCCATTCATTCATATGCGTTCGAACTCCTGTACTGTAGTCTCCATGTCCCACGGTCTCACATACAGATCTTACAACGAAGTCAAATTTTCGTGGTGGGGGTAGGCACGCTTATCGGCTCCACTTTTTGATTCACTAGGCGCTGCTACGCGTCGCCACTAGCGAGGGGAAGTGCATTCCCCCTTACCTCTTACCCGTGAATAGGACCAAGGTGTTTACGTCTGTTTTTGTGGCTCGGTTGTCGAAATACCACGAGGTTCTACGCGATTTACCGTGATACATTTTTTTATCGTGTTTTTACGCATAAATGTGATTTTTTTTGGTAGCGTTTTCGAAAAAAATGCGAAATGGTTAAGGGTTGCGCGGTTCGCAATTGGAAAACGGGGTACAAAAGTTTAAGCAAAAATGCTCCGTGTTTCGACTGCCCAGAAACGTCGAACGATACAAAAAATGGCTCAATGCTATTCCGGGACTGAAAGAGTTTCAGTACGTCTGTGAAAAACATTTCGAAGAACGATGTATTGTGAGCCATTGGAGAAAAAAGGATGTAAATAGTCGTATTATCGCTTTTTATGGGTTTCGTATATTATGCAGTTTACACGACAGTACGGTACATTAAGTTAGGGCAAACGGCGCATACGCTGCGGTCAGGAGGGGAAATGACGGAGCTATTTCTCTCTTCGTCGCCCCACTACTTTCCCTTGCCGTCACGCACCAAGTGGCATAAATCAGAATAAAAAACAAAGCCGCTAAGGGTGCCTACCCCCACTACCGCCGTTTTCAGACCCGTATGTAAGACCGTGTCAGCTCCTCTATTCATCGAAGGATGTGGGGGAAGTCGTTACAGAACTGTCTAAACGAATCACGGAGTGTGAAAAAATTATCCGGGCCCAAAACTCGAATACTATGTGCAACACCACATGGGGAACAGGACTTAACGTGAGCCAGATATACGCGGCGAAGCAAAAACCACCGACGTATAATGGCGACGGTAGAGAACGACCAATGCGCTTCCTGAGAGATTTCAAGGAATTTTGGCGGATCACAGGAAACACAGATCTTCAATATCTAATTAGCCAGTCATTCTGAGAGACAGCCAAGGTTTGGTGGAGGATCGTTGAAGATAGAGTCAGTAGAGGAGCTAGGCCGGTTCTGAGCCACTTTGGGGGGAGGGTCAAGGGGGTCACGGGAGAGGGTCCAGAGGGGTGGGTCCAGGGGGGTCCAGGGGGCCATGACCGGGGGGGTCCATGGGGGGAGGGTCCCGGGGGTGGTGTCCAGGGTGGGTCCAAGGGGTGGTGTCCAGGGGGGGTCCATGGAGAGGGTGCCCATGGGGGGAGTCCAGAGGGCGTGGTGTCCGGGGGGGTCCAGCGCGGGGAAGCGAAGTGCGGGGGTACGATGGAGGGGGGTCGCCGGGCGCGTGTGACATCACAGAGGGGGCCGCTATGGGGGGCCATGTGGTCCGTGGAGCGACTGGCGGGGAATCCGCCGTCGATGAGTGTTGTGTGTGTGAAGGGCGGCCTTTCAAAGTCCAATATTTATGACATGCAGCTGGTTCCATTCCGAAAGACAATGTCTATTGCATCCGCCTCGTCTCCAAGCTCGCCGACACTCGAGACAGGTCCTGACAGGTTCCTTGGAAAAGCGTTTAGGGATCAAAGGCTGTGACCGTGGATGGACCACTTGGGCGCAGCTCTTGAAAAGTCGAGGTCTCCATTCCGAAATATAATGTCAAGATGTTCGCATGTGCGCGTGTGTACGCAGTGCATCCGGCCAAGCACCCCCTGGACTTGACCAAAAACGAGCTCGAACAGGTTCCAAAGGTCTTGCTCCTAAAATATTGGGGTAAATATGTTGGCTTATTGTGGAATCGTTTGCCAGAACATCATCGGAATGACAGTGAAGTGATATCATATCTTCCATGCCTGGAGCATACGCCACAGATGAAAGATCACATCGATGGCCCCCCACCTCAACGTCGGGAGTGTAAAAAATGCTGTAAAAATTCTCCACGTATTGGGTTCTTCGAACGTGTTTGACCCTGTTTTTCGGGAGCGTGAAAAAATGTCTGGGGAAAATTCTCCACGGTTCTTCGAACGTGTTCGAACCTGTTTTTCACGATTGAAAAAGAGGGGAGAGGTTTGAACATTTGAGTGGGAGGCTTACGAGGGAGCTTATAATTTTGTGGGCCAAGCTCAGACTGCACTATTCCACTGCACCATCAACATCTAAAAGAACTTTGAAAGTTCGGGGAAAATGGATCTCTCGAGTATCAACAAAGTCGGCCGGATGACGGAATTCCTCCCAACGAAGAAGCTGTCAGAACTCGATGTTAAGTCGGAACGACTAATCTCCGACATGAGGGCCGTACAAGCCAAATTTGGGAAACGCTACATCGCGGACATCGCAGATGAGTTCTGCGTCTTCTTACCCGCGCGACTTGTAAAGGCCTTCGACCAAGATCGGGCAATGTTCGAGAGTATGCTGCCAGTGGCACGCGATGGTCAACTCTGCATGCAGTATATTGGTGGAAAATACAACAGTGTCGAGTTCCGTCGTTTCTGAACATGGTGGACGGGAAAAAATAATTCGTTGGAACACCATCATCGAAGTGTTTACACCACAGCGTCTTGCCATCGTTTTCAACAGTTAGTGTTGATTATGTAAAAAATGTATATGTTTGATCGAATTGTAAATGATGGATGTTTTCGTCGTAGAATAAAAAATACAAATGACATATATTTTCATCGAAATATGTTTTATTCATTCAAAAAAATTCCTCGCTCACGCTTCGTATACGCCCAACCAGCTGTTCACCGATTTTACATTCTCATGGGCGCAGTTGTATTTCGTGTTGTATTTCGTGTCATAATTTGGAGTTTATGATTTTCGGCAGCTTCTGCAGCGACGGACAGTCCAGAGTCTCCAAGTCGATGACGTTTGTCGCGGGATCCGTGAATCTTGATAGCCACGCGCATTTTTCGAATCCCTTCGCATAGATCGTAGGAGCTCCATGCAAGAGTTCTCGAATTGTCTTTTTAGCTGCTTCGTATGGTATGCCATTGTGATCCCATCGAATTCCATGGAAATTGCGTTCCAGCCAATTGTTTGTCATTTCGTACTTGGCCGGTAAAGAGTCCCATGCAAATGGTGCGTCGAAGGCGAGCGTCAGCGGTTCAGCATTCTTCTCATGGAGTTTGACGATGGACACCTCCTTCAGGAAAAATTCGTTGACGGGTCTCTTGAAGCCCTGCACATCGGCGATAAGCTCGATATTGACTGAAGTGGATGAGAATCATCGGCATGATTTTATACCATTTTTTTAACTCCACCACTGATTGGATTGTACTCTTCGTGAGACGGTCCAGAGACTTCCGAAGACATTCATAAGACGTGCGAAGACATTCAAGAGACGTTCGAAAAAATTCATAAGGCGTTTGAAGACATGCATGAGGGGTTCAAAAGACTTTGTACAACGTCATGAGACGTTTGAAGATGTTCGTGAGACCTTCAAGAGACTTTCGAAAACGTTTAAAGACTTTTATGAGAGGTTCGAAGACGTTCAAAAGATCTGTGACGATATTCATAATATGTTTGAAGACATCGATGAGGGGTTCGAAGACGTTTAAGAGACTTTCAAAGACATTCACGGGAGATTGGAAGTTGTTCAAAAAACTTTCGAATTCGTTCAAGAGACATTTGACGACATTCATAATACGTTTGAAGACATTCATGAGGGGTTCGAAGATGCATAAGAGAGACTTTCAAAGACATTCACGAGGGGTTTGTCCGAAGACATATATAAGACGTTTCAAGACATTCAAGAGACGTTCGAAAACATTCATAAGGCGTTTGAAAACATGCATGAGGGGTTCAAAGAGTTTCAAGAGACTTTCTACGATGTTCATGAGACGCTTGAAGATGTTCGTGAGACATTCAAGAGATCTTTGACGATATTCATAATACGTTTGAAGACATCGATGAGGGGTTCGACGATGTTTTAGAGACTTTCAAAGACATTCACGAGGGGTTTGAAGACGTTCAAGAAACTTTCGAATCCGTTCAAGAGCCTTTTGACGACATTCATAATACGTTTGAAGACATTCTTGTGGGGTTCGAAGACGCTTGAGAGACTTTCAAAGGCATCCACGAGGGTTTCGAAGACGTTCAAGAGACTTTCGAATCCGTTCAAGTGACTTTCAGAGATATTCGCGAGAGGTGCGATGACGTTCAGAGACTTTCGAAGACATTCAAGAAATCTTTGACAATATTCATAATACGTTTGAAGACATCGATGAGGGGTTTGAAGACGCTTGAGAGACTTTCAAAGGCATTCACGAGAGTTTCGAAGACGTTCAAGAGACTTTCGACGACTTTCATGATACGTTTGAGTACATTCATGAGGGGTTCGAAAACGCTTAAGAGAGACTTTCAAAGACATTCACGAGGGGTTTGAAGACGTTTAAAAGACTTTCGAATACGTTCGAGAGACTTTCAGAGACATTCGCGAGAGGTGCGAAGACGTTCAGAGACTTTCGAAGACATTCAAGAGACTTTCGAATACGTTCAAGACACTTTCAGAGACAGTCATGAGGGGTTCGAAGACGCTTGAGACTTTCAAAGGCATTCACGAGGGTTTCGAAGACGTTCAGAGACTTTCGACGACCTTCATGATACGTTTGAGTACATTCATGAGGGGTTCGAAGACGTTCAAGAGAATTTCGACGACATTCATAATACGCTTGAAGACATTCATGAGGGGTTCGAAGACGCTTAAGAGACTTTCAAAGACATTCACGAGAGGTGCGAAGACGTTCAGAGACCTTCGAAGGCGTTCAAGAGATCTTTGACAATATTCATAATACGTTCGAAGACATCGATGAGGGGTTCGACGATGTTTTAGAGACTTTCAAAGACATTCACGAGGGATTTGATGACGTTCAGAGACTTTCGAAGACATTCAAGAGATCTTTGACAATATTCATAATACGTTTGAAGACATCGTTGAGGGGTTCGAAGACGCTTGAGAGACTTTCAAAGGCATTCACGAGAGTTTCGAAGACGTTCAAGAGACTTTCGACGACTTTCATGATACGTTTGAAGACATTCATGAGGGGTTCAAAGACACTTGAGAGACTTTCAAAGACATTGACGAGGGGTTCGAAGACGTTTAAAAGACTTTCGACGACACTCATAATATGTTTGAAGACATTCATGAGGGGTTCGAAGACGCTTAAGAGACTTTCAGAGATATTCGCGAGAGGTGTGAAGACGTTCAGAGACTTTCGAAGACATTCACGAGATCTTTGACAATATTCATAATACGTTCGAAGACATCTATGAAGGGTTCGACGATGTTTTAGAGACTTTCAAAGACATTCACGAGGGGTTTGAAGACGTTCAAGAAACTTTCGAATCCGTTCAAGAGCCTTTTGACGACATTCATAATACGTTTGAAGACATTCTTGTGGGGTTCGAAGACGCTTGAGAGACTTTCAAAGGCATCCACGAGGGTTTCGAAGACGTTCAAGAGACTTTCGAATCCGTTCAAGTGACTTTCAGAGATATTCGCGAGAGGTGCGATGACGTTCAGAGACTTTCGAAGACATTCAAGAGATCTTTGACAATATTCATAATACGTTTGAAGACATCGATGAGGGGTTTGAAGACGCTTGAGAGACTTTCAAAGGCATTCACGAGAGTTTCGAAGACGTTCAAGAGACTTTCGACGACTTTCATGATACGTTTGAGTACATTCATGAGGGGTTCGAAAACGCTTAAGAGAGACTTTCAAAGACATTCACGAGGGGTTTGAAGACGTTTAAAAGACTTTCGAATACGTTCGAGAGACTTTCAGAGACATTCGCGAGAGGTGCGAAGACGTTCAGAGACTTTCGAAGACATTCAAGAGACTTTCGAATACGTTCAAGACACTTTCAGAGACAGTCATGAGGGGTTCGAAGACGCTTGAGACTTTCAAAGGCATTCACGAGGGTTTCGAAGACGTTCAGAGACTTTCGACGACCTTCATGATACGTTTGAGTACATTCATGAGGGGTTCGAAGACGTTCAAGAGAATTTCGACGACATTCATAATACGCTTGAAGACATTCATGAGGGGTTCGAAGACGCTTAAGAGACTTTCAAAGACATTCACGAGAGGTGCGAAGACGTTCAGAGACCTTCGAAGGCGTTCAAGAGATCTTTGACAATATTCATAATACGTTCGAAGACATCGATGAGGGGTTCGACGATGTTTTAGAGACTTTCAAAGACATTCACGAGGGATTTGATGACGTTCAGAGACTTTCGAAGACATTCAAGAGATCTTTGACAATATTCATAATACGTTTGAAGACATCGATGAGGGGTTCGAAGACGCTTGAGAGACTTTCAAAGGCATTCACGAGAGTTTCGAAGACGTTCAAGAGACTTTCGACGACTTTCATGATACGTTTGAAGACATTCATGAGGGGTTCAAAGACACTTGAGAGACTTTCAAAGACATTGACGAGGGGTTCGAAGACGTTTAAAAGACTTTCGACGACACTCATAATATGTTTGAAGACATTCATGAGGGGTTCGAAGACGCTTAAGAGACTTTCAGAGATATTCGCGAGAGGTGTGAAGACGTTCAGAGACTTTCGAAGACATTCACGAGATCTTTGACAATATTCATAATACGTTTGAAGACATCGATGAGGGGTCCGACGACGTTTTAGAGACGTTCAAAAGTCTTTCGACGACATTCATAATACGTTTGAAGATGTTACGTCCTGAAGGGACGATTTATTTTATGCTAGGGTTCTTTTATTTTTTAATGTTTATTTTAGGGATAGCCGCACGTCCCATACGGGCCCGGCAACTCTCTTGTGGAGGAAAGGATTAGTAGGGGAAGAAATTCTAACTCGCTGCAATTGGATTAGACATGTTTATTTTACTTACGATATCGTAGTCGCTCCGTTGCGCGGGGACAGGCCCGCCGCGCTACTCACTCTCTCTCTCTCTCACTCTTCCACTCTTCCGCGGGGACAGTTCCCCCGCGTGTCTCTTCCGCACACCGCGCGCCGCACTTAAGAGTCCTCTAATTTTGTAATCGGGGGCTCTTCGTATGCCCCGATTCTCTTTTCACGATAAGGAGTGTGATAGGTTGTAGATAGTTTATAGATGGGTTATAGATAGTTTATAGATAGCACTGGTGTCTCTGTGCGGGTCCGCCGGGTCGTCAACCTGGGCTTATTACACCGCCGCGAGACCGGTGCTATTAGGGGTTTCTAATTGAGACTCACGATTCTATGCGGGTTCGCCTGGTGGTTATGCCGGGACTTAGTACACCGCCGCGAACTCAGCTCTATTAGGAGTTTTTCCCCGACTCCAGGAGCTAACCGTGGACAAATCGGAACTGACGATGTTGGTTGCCACTGGACCGACATCGGCTCGGCGGCTATCAACCCGGTGGGGGTTTTTTCTGTCCACGATCACGGAAACTTGCCAGCTCCCGGAGTCCCACGGTCGAACTCCGCGGATCAGGTGAATTCCGATCAGCGGAATTCGACCGGGCACATCCGGCCTCACTTCGGCGATTTTCACCCGACACCACACAAAGACACGAAGCGACGAAGTCGCCGGAAAGCAAAATTATGATAATAATAATAATAAAACACGACAAAATAAAATGATAGTTACGGGACGTGACAATTCGCCCCCCCCTTAAAGCACTCGACGTCCTCGTCGAGCTGGATTATCCCAAGGGTTAACACCCTAGCGGTCTTCGCGCAGCACGACGTTGGCGAGGGCAGCCACCAGCTGGCCGAGTTGCTCGTGCTGCTCTCCTATCCCCGGTTGAGAGGCGGTGGTTTGGACGAGCTCTCCGAAGATTGCCAATCTCTGCTGGCGAGAGAGTCCTCCGGCGACGTTCGGGTTGTTCTGGCGGTCGGGACGCTCCGGGCTCCGGTTTCCTTGTTTCGGGGCGCCCTCGAATGGTTGGGACGCTTTCTGCTTCCCTGGGTCGGCCGCGGTCCGAGTTGTTGTTGGCGGAGCACGAGGACGCGACTTATTCTTCGCCGACTTATTTGCTGGCGCCCTTGCCAATGGTCGAACGCTCGAAGTGGGCAGGGCGACGGCCGCGCGGGGGGCCCGTGCGGGGGTGTGCGTCTCCCAGCGCGACAGGCAGCCGCCCGCGTGGACTGCAAATTGCGTCGCCAAAATTGTAAGGCCGCAAAGGGGGCAAGCTACCTTCCCTTTCCGGCGGAAGCTTTCGTCTATTAGCTTCTCTATGCAAGCTCCTACTCCCGGGCACTCCTTGCGTTTTCCGCAGACCGGGCATGGGTTCCGGTCAGGTGTAGCGGTGGAACTCTTGTCCCTGGGATCGGGGTCCGTTACCGTTTCCTTCCCTCGCGACGAGCGTGCTGGGCGTTCGTCCCGGTGGGGGTCCACGTCCTGAGGCTTCTCGATGGCCGGCGATGTGGCACGAGGGGGGTTGTCAGCAGTCGGGCCAGGTGTGACCGTCCACCAGCTGAGCCCGAGGTGACGTTCCACCTCCGGGTTCAATTCCCTTGCGCAGGCCATCTCGCGAAACTCCCTGTAGCACCCCCGGTGAGCTTGTCCCGGCTCCTCGACCGGCGCGTCGCACAAGGCGCACCACGGGGGTAGGCCACTCGCAGCCCGCGCTTGGGTAAATTTGTCGATGCACGTTAGCAACTCCGCGCACGGCCGAAAATCATTCGCGCACACTGGGCATTCTTCGCGGCGAAGGTATCGCGACATGGTACGCTCCATGACTTAAGTACGGGTTTTTCTTTTGTACGAGAGTTCGACTTGCTGCTACGGTCTGCAGAAGACTGGTGAGCGTTCCCCGTCGTGGACAGTTCTCCCTCATCTCGGTCTCCCTTGCTTGTCTCCCCTCCCTTTCCCGTCGTTGTTCGTTAGGCGACGAGTAGTTCTTGGCGAGGGACGGGGCGGGGAAGAGGGTCCTCTCTCGCCGGACTCGAAGCACTTATCGGCGGGCTGGGTGTCAAGTTGCCTTCTTGAGAACTTTCTCGGGCCGAATGTTTGTGCGCTCTTTCTTCGGCCGGGCGAGAGTTCCTTTTTCCTTGCGAGCACAGCCGATTAGACGCGCATGCGAGAGCGAGAGATATGTGAGCCCTCGAGGTGTAGATTAGGAATAAGAATATTATTCCTGCTTGGCTGGCGAAGCTGGCCAGAGTGAGGAAGTGTTGCTCCTCTCTTTCTCTCTTATGTTCGCCTATGGCATGAATTTTTCTCTCCACAGCGAGCAGCGAGTCCCCGTTCTGGAATATCGGACTCGGGTTTCCACTCGCTGGTCGGTTGTGCGCGCGAGTGAATAATTCGTCGAACTCCGATGCGATTTTGCTGTTAACCAAGGTGGGAGCCGCGATGGATATGTTAAGCGTTATTCCTGGCTCGTAGAAGAATGTTTCCTTGCCCGTATATGCCCGGAGACTTGACAGGGTGGTAGTACGGGTTGCTCCAACACAGTTGGCCTCCAACTGTAGAATCCCCATGCCCTGAAGCGTTATGTCAATTACCGGTGCAGTCAGACAGGTCACTCGCAATTTCGTGGACTCGGCAAGGGAGAAAAGCCAGCCGCCGTGTGTGGGCACATATTCCCAGAAATCTTCGGGATCCGGATGCAGGCGTATGTTGCACCGGCGCATGGCTTCTTGGGATGGTCTCGTAAGCATGTGTAGCTCACAGACGTCCGTATCTGTGTCCCGAACTGGAACGTTTCCTGAGCAGATCAGTCGTCGATCGGCCTCCTTACATTGATTTTTGTATGCTTCGGTGACTAGGAAGAAGGATTGACGATTCCTTCCCAGAGCGATGTAAGGGGAGGCGGGCACAATACTCGCTGACCCGGTGCCGTTCCCGAGTTGTTGTGGGACCGGCCAGGCAATTATCCGGTATAGGTCGTATATCGTCGGATCCACGAGCGGTATGTGCACGATAATCATTAATCGTCCGTCGCGTGACGTTACGTCCGTCCGAGCAAGGGCCTCGAGGTACTCTGGGCGTACGTATTCCAGGGGGTAGGGAAATTCTAGCCCCCCCCGCGTGATTCTGTGCTTCTTCCGCTACGATTTGCAATTGCTTCGGTGATATGGCCGCGGGATTGAATTTTCCATTGATTGCGGAGCTAATCACAGAAATGTATTTCTCACAGCCCCGTATGTAATTGTCGATTTTGTTTGCGACCTTATTACCATAGTTAACGAGCGTGAAATTGTAATAGGCCACGGCGGATGTATTTGCGGTCGTGCTAAGGTCGTCGTGCATGCGCGATACAATTTCATACATGGCTTCCACTCGCTTTGATTCCTCTAAGTGCTCGTCGTGTATCGTTTGTAATTTCGAGCTTAAAATGTG
Source organism: Ophion slaviceki (assembly GCA_944452715.1). Classification (NCBI taxonomy): domain Eukaryota; kingdom Metazoa; phylum Arthropoda; class Insecta; order Hymenoptera; family Ichneumonidae; genus Ophion; species Ophion slaviceki. The sequence goes on along the minus strand of OX101785.1, from coordinate 34,943,895 downwards.
CATTTGTTGTTCCTGGAGGTGAGTCAACTCCTGTTGGTCCTTAAATAACCGATCTATTTGGGAGGAGAGGTAATCCGCGTCATCCTCGGTGAGAGTCCCGAATAGGGATCTACCGATGCTTCCCATGAAGCCAAAGGGTACCGAACGTCTCTTCATAGTTGTCAAGGGCGACGTGGTTTTGAAATCCTTGCGGTTTCCGATTCCCCATAGATCACTGGTCAGTTCGTGGCCGCGCCGTAGCCTTGATATTATGTAGGGTCTACGCAGCAGCTCCTCACAACCCGCCTCCGAGTTATATTTGAGGCATTCTGCCTGAATTTTCGAAAGGTTTCCGCCGTCCTTTGGGAAGGACGCGATGAATTCGGCAAGGTCGATGAATAGCGTTAATCTCCAGTCGGCGCGTTGTAATTGTACCGGCGTCTGTAGTTCGTAGTAAATTCCCGCGTTATCTTCCAGTTTGTTGACGACGTAGGAACCTCCGGGTGTTGCATTGGTCGTTCCTTGGCCCATGAGGGAAATGACGCAGATAATCGTGTTGAATAACCGCATTTTGCTGTTGGTACACATACACAGTTGAGACTAACTAGAGGTAGGCTAATTTAATTTTATCGACATGCTTAGTGAATCGTTCGCCCTTTTGCGTCTCGAGGACGACATTACTCCTATCGGTAATTGATCTTATTCTATAGGGACCGTGATATTGAGTGTCGAATTTGCCTTTCCGGGGTTCCTTTAAAACGTATACCGGGTCCCCGATTTTTCCTTCGAAGGGCCGGCATTTACGGTCGTAGTACAGCTTTGAGCGTTCTTTAGCTCGATTTAGGGATTCCCCGGCCATCTCTCGAATTTCATTTTGCCGCTTTATTAGCTCAACGAGAAACGAACTACTCGTGGCCAGACGATCTTGGGTCGGAAATTCGCTAGGCTGTCGGGCGGTTTTTCCATACACGACCTCGTGAGGCGTGAAATTCGTGGCCTCGTGAACGCTCGTATTGTAGGAAAACTCGGCAAAGGATAATAGACGGTCCCAATCGTCGTATTTATCCGCGTAGTGCTTGATGTATTCTGTTAGAACGATATGGCTTCGTTCCAACGCACCGTTAGTTTGCGGACGGTAACCAGATGTAGTCGTATGGTTAACCTTGTAAATTTTGGAGATTTCCCGCAGTAATCCATTCGTGAATGCGGTTCCTCGATCGGTTAGGATCGCCCGTGGGGCTCCGAATTGGTTGTACAGCCGACGCACTATTGCCTCTGCAACGGTGGTGGCCTTTAAGTCGGGAATCGGTTCAGCAAGGCAGTACTTTGATAAGTTATCCTGCATCGTCAGTATATGCCTATTCCCATGGGGTGACATAGGCAACGGACCAACGGTATCGAGGGATACCTTATCAAAGGTGTCTGCCGGGGTGTCTGTTAGGAGCATCGGTTCGCGAGTCTTTGCTCGAACCAGTTTCTGCTCCTGACAGCTTTTGCACCGACGGATATAATTCTGTACGTCATTTTTGAGGGTCGGCCAGTAAAACCGTTCTCGGATTCGCCTATAGGTCTTGGTGACGCCCTTATGGCCACCGATAAGGCTCGAGTGCATTTCTTTGATTATTGTCTCCCTCGAATCTGGGGGAGGGACCTGGGTCCTCCCGTAGCAGAGCGCGACACTTATTCCCTTATTCTCGAAAAGAGAATAGATAAGTGATAGGAGCTTGTCTGGGGCAAGTTCGTCCGTGAAATCGCCATGACGGGATATGCGGAATGATTTCACATTCAATCGACTCATTTCGCGTTCAAGAGTCTTCAGACCGTCCCGGACTTTATCGAGACTTGTGTCATCATAATACCGGGCTTTGATTACGACACTAAAAATTCGGTGTTGTCCATACTGCGTCACCGCAGTTTGTCCAACCGCCAAATTTTTCTCCCGTATGGATTCGGAGTCGAGCAATCCCAGATCCGATAATAATTTACCTATCGGAGTAGTCAACTCGCCGTCAGCAAAGATAAAATGTACATAATTATCCCTCCGGTATGTGAGATTTTCACGGTCCCCAACAATTCCCGAGTTCGTTTTTCTGGGATTGGGATTCGATTGTGAATTTGATACGTCGGATTCATCCGACGCGGCATCATAATAGGGAGCGGCTAACTCTTTGCGAGGCAACAGCTGACCACGCGGAGGTAGGGCCTTCGCTAGCGAGCGACTTTGTTTTGGAGACATCGTCATATACCTCTCCTTGTCCCACTCGGGTGACAGCCTCGCAGTCGCCTCGTGGCTAGTCGGATGAAATTCGACGCGAGGCCTCAATGACGGTTGTACGCCTCGAGGAGAGAAATGGGATAAGGCGCTCGAGTGGAGTTTGCTGCCCGCCCCTTCCGAAAGCGTCGAGACTGCAATCGACGCTCCGTGCTCTTCACACTCGTCGTCTGCCTCGCTGTCTCGCTCGCTCCCGCGCGAATAACGGGGCCCTACAAAGCTAACTCTTCGCAGGAGTTCCTCTTCTGTGAGCTGTTGCCGCCGCTCGGATAATTTTTTTAGCCGGTTGCGAAGTACATGATCGTCTCTATCTATGATAGGGTCCAAGTCATTAAGTACTTCACGGGTTGTGTCATCGACTTCCTCGCCATCCGAAAGGTGTCTAGGCAAGGATATCTCAACAAGATCAGTGGATTGTTCCTGATTCTCGCAAAACTTCTCTTCGAGTTGTTTCAACGACTCGTCGAATTTTCCGAAGGTGCGTTGCAACTCTTCGCGAACGGATTGATTTACATCGGGGACGATCTCCTCCACTGCTGTGCTGTCTTCCGTTTCGCTAGGAGGGCAATCGACAGAAACAATCGCGTCTTTATTAGGTCTGGCATCTACGGGTACGGGAGGTGGGCAAAGTTTCTTATCGGCCAGCTATGCAGGCCGTTTAAGAATTCTTCGTTTCGAAGGGAGGAGAGGGGCAGGGAGCATGCTGCGATTGAGCCGCTGTATCGGCCGCCGTTCCTCCCCCGAACTCGTCCCGGAAGACTCTACATAGTTCGGCCTCGCTCGTATCGCGTTCGGGTCAGCTGTTCGTTGACGCGTACGCAAGGCCACAGGGCTCCGAGCAGTAGGGTCGGGGTGTCTCGGATTTCCTTGCCCTGCGCTGGGTTCATTCGGAGCGGAGTGCAACCGTGGTCTCCTGTTATCTATAGGGAGTACCATAAGTGGGCGATCGATTTCCTCCGACGCGCTAGATTCCGATGATAGTGGATTTATAGGGTTACGGGAAAGAGCGTCTGCATTAATGTTCAGCTTTCCGGGTTTATAAATAAACTCGTAGTCGTAATTTTGGAGGCTCAATCTCCACCGTACTAATCTTTTGCCCGGATCGCTCATAGACCCAATCCATTTGAGTGGCTCGTGGTCGGAGACAAGTTTAAATTTTCGCCCGTATAAATACGGCTGAAAATGCTCCAAAGCTTTTATGACGGCGAGGCATTCCTTCTCCGTCGTACCATAATTTACCTCGGCGGGGAGAAGTATTCGAGAGAAGTATGCTATTGGGAAGTCGAAGCCGTCGTGCTCCTGACTTAGCACTGCCCCTACCGCGTAATCCGACGCGTCCGTGGTAAGCATGAATGCTCGGTTGAAGTCAGGGAATTTGAGTATGGGTTCTGTGCAAAGGGCCTTACGCAAGTCTCGGAAACTTTGTCGCTGCGCGCTTCCCCACTCGAACAACTTACCCTTTTTCAAGAGGTCCGATAACGGCTTGGCACGACTGGAAAAATTCATAATGAATCTCCGATAATATCCAGCGAGTCCGAGGAACTGTCGGATGTTTTTCGCCGTTTTCGGGGTCGGGAAGCGTTTCACAGCCTCAAGTTTACGGGGATCGGGCCGTAAACCATCTCGCCCGATTATGTGGCCGAGATAGCACACTTCCCTTCTCAGGAATTCGCACTTATCGGGTTCAAGCACGAGGTTTGCGTGCCGCAATCGAGCCATTAGTCGACGAACTTTCACGCCATGTTCCTCTAGCGATCGAGCGAATACAACGATATCGTCAAGGTAAACGAATAATTCGGCACCTTGTAGACCTCGAAGCACACTGTCCATCAATCGCTGAAAGGTCGCGGGTGCGTTCTTCAAGCCCTCGGGCATACGAGCGTACTCATAATGGCCGTTCGGTGTCGAGAATGCGGTCTTAGCGCTATCGCGCGGATCCATGGGAATTTGCTGAAAACCACTCGCCAGATCGAAGGTTGAAAAATACTGAGCCTCGCCCAACTGGTCCAATATATCGAATATATTCGGTAGTGGGTAGGAGTCAGAGATAGTTTTTTCATTCAGCTTCCTAAAATCTATCACCATTCGCATCCTCGGCCGGCCTTGAGAGTCGGGTTTCTTTGGTACAATCCATACCGGTGAATTATATGGGGACTGCGATGGTACGATTACGCCATTCTCGAGTTTCTTGCCGATTTGTGTTTCGACTTCATCTCGATGAACGGAAGGAAATCTGTATTGGCGAGTGTTCACCGGCAAATCATTTTCTGTCGGTATCCGGTGCGCAACAAGGCTCGTACCAGGTAGCTTGTCGCCAGGCAATTTAAATCTCATAGGATCTTCTTCGACGATTCCACGGACGTGAGCGCGTTCGACGTCATTCAGCCCGTCCAAACGCAAGGCTTCTAGCACTGCCGAAAGGCGGTCCGTCGGCGGAAACGGCTCATCATCCGACGAACCACTGTCCTCGCTTGGATGGGCCCGGTAATATTCGAAGGGCAATATTTCCTGCGGTGTGACCTCGATATCTACGTCGTGGGTTAGGGTATTTATTGCAAGAACGTGACAAATCCCGCTCTTTTGAGATACTAGAGCGTTGCCAATGTATAGTCCAGGTTCGGTCTCGATTCGTGGCAAATAACCCTCGCAAAGATCCGGATTCATGACAGCAACTGCCAGAGGTTTCCGGGTCCGGGCTTTGATGGTAAAAACCCTTTTACGCGGCGCGGGGGAGGTCGCTCGCGGCGAATCGTGTGTTAAAAATGGTCGGGGACGAATTGGATCACTCGTCATTACGAGAGCATTATGATGAAACGATAGCTCGGCCTTTTCGCGGCGCATGAAGGGTCTACCGAGCAATCCATTACTTTCGGTCACGAAGTCTTTGACAACGTGAAAGGTGTGGGGTTGATCATTTATTGTCAACTTTACCGTTCCCATTGACCACGCCTTTTCGTTCGTTGGACCGACATATTCACGCGATTTCGAGGGGTCATACCTGACGTCATCACGGAGGGCACGAAGTTTGATGAAATTTAAACTCGACCCGGAATCACAATAAAATTTCTGGACTCCATTGACAAGCTCCGGTGCAGATAGTGTGACAACCGGAGACTCTATCTCGTCCTCGGTTTCTGACGAGGAATCTTTTGTCCCGATTTTGGAGTCGGATGCGGGGTATTCCCGTATTAACGTCTGTCTTGAAATTTTACGGTGCGTTTGTCGTGGGTGGTCAAGGAGGGCTGGCTCGCCGTGTCCGGACGACGAGCCACTTTCGAGTTTAAAGGCTCGGGACTCTGGGGTCGCGGGCCACGCTGATCCGCGACGGGCGATGATGTTGAGCGTTCGCCGCGGGTATATCTTTGGGTGGTGGCGGTCCAAGGACAGCAATTGCACCCACCGGTATAGGCACAGCAGTACCGATGGTTACAGCCACCGCCTTTGCGATATTGAGTAGGGGTTCGCTGGTTCCAAGGGCAGCACCCACAACCTGAACCGCGCAAGCAACAATAGCGTCGCTCGCATCTGCCTCGGTCGTCGGGTGACCTTGGTCGATTTGATCTAGCCGGCGAATCGTCTCGATGCTTCAGTATTCCCGAGGGTCTGAAGTGTTCCGACCTACCAGGACTGCCGAATCGAGGTGCTGGCTCCTTTTGGCGCTCCCGTCCCGATTCAGGGCGGGACGCGGGGGAAGACGAACGCGAATCTCTGGGTCTTGCTTCCGTTTTGGCGATTAACGCGAGCGCGTCGCCGACGGGGGTTCGCGGTCGTTCCCCGCACTTTGGCTCTACTGTCCCGGCTAGCGAGTCCGAGGATAGATCCTCTACCATTTCAAGCGCTTCTCGGAGAGATTTCGGTTTCGCGATGTAAAGTAGTTCATTCAGTCGCGAGGGTAACGCTTGACGGAAAGATTCGAGGGCCAGCGTCGCGATTGGGTCGACGTTCATCGCAGAGGCCTCACATCCTAACTCTTCCTTCCAGGCGGTTCGAGCAACGCTCATCAGCCGGAGGATCCGGAGATATAGACACCGGGGTGTTTCACCTTGCTTTAAACGTAACCCGTAGAGTCTACCCAAACAGGAGTTGAAATTCCGACGGTGAGTTAATCCGTCCTGCAACGCGGTCGTTAGTTCTCTGACTGATCGAATATTTTGACCCTGGACACAGGTGCGCGCCTCGCCACGCAATCTACTTAGTACCCCGGTCACAAATTCGGGCATTTGATACGGGGGTACGAATGCAGCTACATTCTGGATGTTTTGTAGATAATCACCGAGGGGAATTGAGGTCCCATCGAATTCCGGTATCGACACCAATCTGTTGGTCAGGTTGATGCCACTAAGTATGACCGATAGGTCGGCGGGCGTCACGGTTTCGTTAAGCGAGCCGTCAGGTCCCGCACGAAGGGGTCCCGCGCCGGCCCCGAGATTGCCATCCCGAATATCGTCGACCATTTTGATTAATTATTATTATATATATTATATATATATATATATATTTTTTTTTTTTTTTTTTTTTTTTTTTACTCGGAGGGGATGGAAAATTCGACACTCAGTTCACGAATTCACCGTAAATACAAATTTGAAATTTCTATAACGTAAGGGATATAATTTCCAACCTTCCTATTTTCCAATTTCCACTGAGAGTGCACGGTACGGCGGGTATCCCACCGCTGCCACCAATTTGTTACGTCCTGAAGGGACGATTTATTTTATGCTAGGGTTCTTTTATTTTTTAATGTTTATTTTAGGGATAGCCGCACGTCCCATACGGGCCCGGCAACTCTCTTGTGGAGGAAAGGATTAGTAGGGGAAGAAATTCTAACTCGCTGCAATTGGATTAGACATGTTTATTTTACTTACGATATCGTAGTCGCTCCGTTGCGCGGGGACAGGCCCGCCGCGCTACTCACTCTCTCTCTCTCTCACTCTTCCACTCTTCCGCGGGGACAGTTCCCCCGCGTGTCTCTTCCGCACACCGCGCGCCGCACTTAAGAGTCCTCTAATTTTGTAATCGGGGGCTCTTCGTATGCCCCGATTCTCTTTTCACGATAAGGAGTGTGATAGGTTGTAGATAGTTTATAGATGGGTTATAGATAGTTTATAGATAGCACTAGTGTCTCTGTGCGGGTCCGCCGGGTCGTCAACCTGGGCTTATTACACCGCCGCGAGACCGGTGCTATTAGGGGTTTCTAATAGAGACTCACGATTCTATGCGGGTTCGCCTGGTGGTTACGCCGGGACTTAGTACACCGCCGCGAACTCAGCTCTATTAGGAGTTTTTCCCCGACTCCAGGAGCTAACCGTGGACAAATCGGAACTGACGATGTTGGTTGCCACCGGACCGACATCGGCTCGGCGGCTATCAACCCGGTGGGGGTTTTTTCTGTCCACGATCACGGAAACTTGCCAGCTCCCGGAGTCCCACGGTCGAACTCCGCGGATCAGGTGAATTCCGATCAGCGGAATTCGACCGGGCACATCCGGCCTCACTTCGGCGATTTTCACCCGACACCACACAAAGACACGAAGCGACGAAGTCGCCGGAAAGCAAAATTATGATAATAATAATAATAAAACACGACAAAATAAAATGATAGTTACGGGACGTGACAAAGACATTCGTGAGGGGTTTGAAGAAGCTTAAGCGAGACTTTCAAAGACATGCACGAGGGGTTCGAAGACGTTTAAAAGACTTTCGACGACACTCATAATACGTTTGAAGACATTCATGAGGGGTCCGAAGACACTTGAGAGACTTTCAAAGACATTCACGAGAGGTGCGAAGACCTTCAGAGACCTTCGAAGACATTCAAGAGATCTTTGACAATATTCATAATACGTTCGAAGACATCTATGAAGGGTTCGACGATGTTTTAGAGACTTTCAAAGACATTCACGAGGGGTTTGAAGACGTCAGAGACTTTCGAGGACATTCAAGAGATCTTTGACAACATTCATAATACGTTTGAAGACATTCATGAGGGGTTTGAAGACGCTTGAGAGACTTTCAAAGGCATGCGCGAGGGTTTCGCAGACGTTCAAGAGATTTTCGAATACGTTCAAGAGACTTTCAGAGACATTCGCGAGAGGTGCGAAGACGTTCAGAGACTTTCGAAGACATTCAAGAGATCTTTGACGATATTCATAATACGTTTGAAGACGTTCAAGTGACTTTCGAATACGTTCAAGAGACTTTCATAGACATTCGCGAGAGGTGCGAAGACGTTCAGAGACTTTCGAAAACATGCAAGAGATCTTTGAGAATATTCATAATACGTTTGAAGACATCGATAAGTGGTTCGACGATGTTTTACAGACATTCGACGACATTCATAATATGTTTGAAGACATTCATGCGCGTTTCAAAGACGCTTAAGAGACTTTCAAAGATATTCGCGAGCGGTTTGAAGACGTTCAAGAGACTTTTGACAACATTCATAATACGATATTCGACGACATCCGTAAACCAAAGATATTCATGACGTTTGAGTTTCGCTGGAATTGTTTGGGTTTGTTTGGGATTTTCATAGTTTTGGTGAAATGTGTTTGAGTTTGTTTGGGTGCGCACCCAAACAAGCTCAAACATATTTCACCAAAACTGTGAAAATCCCAAACAAACCCAAACAATTCATAATACGTTTGAAGACATCGATTAGTGGTTCGACGATGTTTTAGAGACATTCGACGACATTCATAATACATTTGAACACATTCATGCGCGTTTCAAAGACGCGTAAGAGACTTTCAAAGACAGTCCCGAGCGGTTTGAAGACGTTCAAGAGACTTTTGACGACATTTATAATACGATATTCGACGACATCCATAAACCAAAGATATTCATGACGTTTGAGTTTCGCTGGAATTGTTTGGGTTTGTTTGGGAATTTCACAGTTTTGGTGAAATGTGTTTGAGTTTGTTTGGTTGCACACCCAACGAAACCCAGCGAAACTTCCAGGTCTTCAAACCCCTCGTGAATGTCTTTGAATGTCTCTAAAACATCGTCGAACCCCTCGTCGATGTCTTCGAACGTATTATGAATATTGTCAAAGATCTCTTGTATGTCTTCGAAGGTCTCTGAAGGTTTTCGCACCTCTCGTGAATGTCTTTGAAAGTCTCTCAAGTGTCTTCGAACCCCTCACGAATGTCTTCAAACGTATTATGAGTTTCGTCGAACGTCTTTTAAACGTCTTCGAACCCCTCAAGAATGTCTTCAAACGTATCATGAATATCGTCGAAAGTCTTTTGAACGTCTCTAAAACGTCGTCGAACCCCTCATCGATGTCTTCAAACGTATTATGAATATTGTCAAAGATCTCTTGAATGTCTTCGAAAGTCTCTGAACGTCTTCACACCTCTCGCGAATGTCTCTGAATGTCTCTTAAGCGTCTTCGAACCCCTCATGAATGTCTTCAAACGTATTATGAGTGTCGTCGAAAGTCTTTTAAACGTCTTCGAGCCCCTCGTCAATGTCTTTGAAAGTCTCTCAAGTGTCTTTGAACCCCTCATGAATGTCTTCAAACGCATTATGAATGCTGTCGAAAGTATCTTGAACGTCTTCGAACCCCTCATGAATGTCTTCAAACGTATCATGAAAGTCGTCGAAAGACTCTTGAACGTCTTCGAAACTCTCGTGAATGCCTTTGAAAGTCTCTCAAGCGTCTTCGAACCCCTCATCGATGTCTTCAAACGTATTATGAATATTGTCAAAGATCTCTTGAATGTCTTCGATAGTCTCTGAACGTCTTCAAACCCCTCGTGAATGTCTTTGAAAGTCTCTAAAACATCGTCGAACCCCTCATCGATGTCTTCGAACGTATTGTGAATATTGTCAAAGATCTCTTGAACGTCTTCGCACCTCTCGTGAATGTCTTTGAAAGTCTCTCAAGCGTCTTCGAACCCCTCATGAATGTCTTCAAACGTATTATGAATGTCGTCGAAATTCTCTTGAACGTCTTCGAACCCCTCGTGAATGTCTTTGAAAGTCTCTAAACCGTCGTCGAACCCCTCATCGATGTCTTCAAACGTATTATGAATATTGTCAAAGATCTCTTGCATGTCTTCGAAAGTCTCTGATCGACTTCGCACCTCTCGCGAATGTCTCTGAAAGTCTCTTGAACGTATTCGAAACCCTCGTGAATGCCTTTGAAAGTCTCTCAAGCGTCTTTGAACCTCTCATGAATGTCTCTAAAAGTCTCTTGAGCGTATTCGAAAGTCTCTTGAACGTCTTCAAACGTATTATGAGTGTCGTCGAAAGTCTTTTAAACGTCTTCAAACCACTCACGAATGTCTTTGAAAGTCTCTCTTAAGCGTCTTCGAACCCCTCATGAATGTCTTTGAAAGTCTCTCAAGCGTCTTCGAACCCCTCATGAATGTACTCAAACGTATCATGAATGTCGTCGAAAGTCTCTTGAACGTCTTCGAAACTGTCGTGAATGCCTTTGAAAGTCTCTCAAGCGTCTTCGAACCCCTCATCGATGTCTTCAAACGTATTATGAATAGTGTCAAAGATCTCTTGAATGTCTTCGAAAGTCTCTGAACGTCTTCCCACCTCTCGCGAATGTCTCTGAAAGTCTCTTGAACGTTTTCGAAAGTCTATTGAACGTCTTCGAAACCCTCGTGGATGTTTTTGAAAGTCTCTCAAGCGTCTTCGAACCCCACAAGAATGTCTTCAAACGTATTATGAATATCGTCAAAGATCTCTTGAATGTCTCACGAACATGTTCAAGCGTCTCATGAACGTCGTAGAAAGTTTCTTGGAACTCTTTGAACCCCTCATGCATGTCTTCAAACGCCTTATGAATGTTTTCGAACGTCTCTTGAATGTCTTCAAACGCCTTATATATGTCTTCGGACAAACCCCTCGTGAATGTCTTTGAAAGTCTCTCTTAAGCATCTTCGAACCCCTCATGAATGTCTTCAAACGTATTATGAATGTCGTCAAATGTCTCTTGAACGAATTCGAAAGTTTTTTGAACATCTTCCAAGCCCCCGTGAATGTCTTTGAAAGTCTCTTAAACCTCTTCGAACCCCTCATCGATGTCTTCAAACATATTATGAATATCGTCACAGATCTTTTGAACGTCTTCGAACCTCTCATGAAAGTCTTTAAACGTTTTCGAAAGTCTCTTGAAGGTCCCACGAACATCTTCAAACGTCTCATGACGTTGTAGAAAGTCTTTTGAACCCCTCATGCATGTCTCAAACGCCTTATGAATGTTTACGAACGTCTCTTGAATGTCTTCGGAAGTCTCTGAAACGTCTCACGAAGAGTACAATCCAATCAGTGGTGGTGTTAAAAAAATGGTATAAAATCATGCCGATGATTCTCATCCACTTCAGTCAACATGGAGCTTATCGTCGATGTGCAGGGCTTCAAGAGACCCGTCAACGAATTTGTCCTGAAGGAGGTGTCTATCGTCAAACTCCATGAGAAGAATGCTGAACCGCTGATGCTCGCCTTCGACGCACCATTTGCATGGGACTCTTTACCGGCCAAGTACAAAATGACAAACAATTGTCTGGAACGCAATTTCCATGAATTCCATGGAAATTGCGTTCTAGCCAATCGATGGGATCACAATGGCATACCATACGAAGCAGCTAGAAAGACAATTCGAGAACTCTTGCATGGAGCTCCTACGATCTATGCGAAGGGATTTGAAAAATGCGCGTGGCTATCAAGATTCACGGATCCCGCGACAAACGTCATCGACTTGGAGACTCTGGACTGTCCATCGCTGCAGAAGCTGCCGAAAATTATAAACTCCAAATGCCCCCATCATCCCTTTAACACGAAATACAACTGCGCCCATGAGAATGTAAAATCGGTGAGAAGCTGGTTGGGCGTATACGAAGCGTGAGCGAGGGATTTTTTTTAATGAATAAAACACATTTCGATGAAAATATATGTCATTTGTATTCTTTATTCTACGACGAAAACATCCATCATTTACAATTCGACCAAACATATACATTTTTTACATAGTCAACACTAACTGTTGAAAACGATGGCAAGACGCTGTGGTGTAAACAGTTCGATGATGGTGTTCCAACGAATTTTTTTTCCCGTCCACCATGTTTCCAAACGACGGAACTCGACACTGTTGTATTTTCCACGAATATACTGCATGCAGAGTTGACCTTCGCGTGCCACTTGCAGCATACTCTCGAACATTGCCGGATCTTGGTAGAAGGCCTTTACAAGTCGCGCCAGTAAGAAGACGGAGAACTCATCTGCGATGTCCGCGATGTAGCGTTTCCCAAATTTGGCTTGTACGGCCCTCATGTTGGAGATTAGTCGTTCCGACTTAACGGGGAGTTCTGACAGCTTCTTCGTTGGGAGGAATTCCGTCATCCGGCCGACTTTGTTTATACTCGAGAGATCCATTTTCCCCGCACTTTCAAAGTTCTTTTAGATGTTGATGGTGCAGTGGAATAGTGCAGTCTGAGCTTGGCCCACAAAATTATAAGCTCCCTCGTAAGCCTCCCACTCAAATTTTCATACCTCTCCCCTCTTTTCCAATCGTGAACAACAGGTTCGGACACGTTCGAAGAACCGTGAAGAATTTTCCCCAGACATTTTTTCACGCTCCCGAAAAACAGGTTCAAACACGTTCGAAGAACCCAATACGTGGAGAATTTTCACAGCATTTTTTACACTCCCGACGTTGAGGTGGGTGGCCGTCGATGTGATGTTTCATCTGTGGCGTATGCTCCAAGCATGGAAGATATGATATCACTTCACTGTTATTCCGATGATGTTCTGGCAAACGATCCCACAATAAGCCAACATATTTACCCCAATATTTTAGGAGCCGGACCTTTGGAACCTGTACAAGCTCGTTTTTGGTCAAGTCCAGGGGGTGCTTGGCCGGATGCACTGCGTACACACGCGCACATGCGAACATCTTGACGTTATATTTCGGAATGGAGACCTCGACTTTTCAAGAGCTGCGCTCAAGTGGTCCATCCACGGTTACAGGATTTGATCCCTAAACGCTTTTCCATGGAACCTGTCAGGACCTGTCTCGAGTGTCGGCGAGCTTGGAGACGAGGCGGATGCAATAGACATTGTCTTTCGGAATGGAACCAGCTGCATGTCATAAATATTGGACTTTGAAAGGCCGCCCTTCACACACACAACACTCATTGACGGCGGCTTCCCCGTCAGTCGCTCCACGGACCACATGGCCCCCCATAGAGGCCCTCTCTGTGATGTCACACGCGCCCGGCGACCCCCCTCCATCGTACCGCCGCACTTCGCTTCCCCGCGCTGGACCCCCCCCCTGGACTCCACCCCGAGACACTACCCCCATGGACCCCCCGGACATCGCCCCCTGGACCCTCCCCCCTTGACCCTCCCCCCAAAGTGGTTCAGAACCGGCCTAGCTCCTCTACTAGAGTCAACCCTCAAAATCGTTATCGCTTGTTTCACTATATAAAATCTTTTTATTTATCTCAAATATCTCAAACTATACTTTTTATTTAAGTTCAAAAATTGTTTCATTATACTTCTTTAATGCAAATGTACAAAAAAAGTGAAATCACTTTTATGAAATAGCCAAGCAAATTTACTAATCATGTTGCACACTAAATTGTTAAAGCTTAGGAATAATATTTTTGAAAATATTTAATTTTGAAAAGTATTGAGACGTCCAGGTCCATCTCAGGCTAATTCCTCCACCACAAAACATATCAAAACGTTAAAAGATCTGTCGATAGGAATAGGGGAGGGGGAAGTAACAAAATGAGGACCTCGAGAAAACACAAACAAATACAAAAACTGAAGGTCACAAAACAATAAGCGGAAGGAAAGACGAGTGAGATAAGAAAAAACAGAAAAGAACAAAAACAATCGAAGGTATAAAAAGTTAGAGAGAAAAAGAATAACAGAAAATAAACAAAAACAGTAGAGAAAGGTAACGACAGTTAAAAAGTGAGGGAAGGGGAAAAAATCGTTGGAAAGAAAACATAGAAAGCAACAAAGAACAAAGGAAAGGTAAAATTTATTTAAAGTATAAAAAAGTGAACTATAAAGGGGATGATGGGTAATCAGTAAGGACAGGGGAACAATAAACAAATGAAATATGGGTATAAAAGAGGAGGAAAGTTGGAGGAAGGGCACTTCTTTGTGTGGATCAAACAGTACCGCTCGGCAGAGTACCACCTTCTAGGAGGGGAAAAGCTGAATGAGGGGAGCCTTGAAAAACAAGAAAAGAAAGAAGTCGCTAGCATAGAATTAGACTTTTTATGTGGATTAAGCAGTACCGCTCGGCAGAGTACCACCTTCTAGGAGAAGAAAAGGTGAAAGAGGGGACCCTTAAGAAACTTAAAAAGGAGAGAATTAGTACATAGTTTTTTTTTATCGATAAATATGAAAACAAGAACAGGGATCAGAATGAGAAAAGAGAGCACTAAAAAATATTTAAAATAACGAAGGAGGAATAAATTACGAAAGGAGAGATAGAAAATTAGTATTAGGAGAATAGAAAGTGCGAGGAGGTATCCGAAAGCCAGGCGACAATATACACACACACACATACAGCTGTAAAACACAAAATCTGCGCAAGGGCTCCCGAAAGTATCAGGAGAACCTGAAGGTCGGAGAGGCATCGAAATTCGAAACACCACACCGATACAACACACATAACAAGCGGTAACATTATCATAAGCGGGTACGTGGCGCCATCCGACGGCGTCAGCCACAGTTAGAGTAATCGATTACCGACGCGCGATAATCGATTACGCTCACGGGGAGTAATTAGGAGAAAGCGCGCCGTAGCGCGTCAGTAGAAAGCGCGCCGCGATCCACCGCGTCGTGAGTCAATAGAGTGGGGGGACCCAGGGACGGCGGATAGCACGAGAGCGCGCTCGGCACCGCGCGCAACGAGCGACAGTTGGAAGAGAGGGGATAGCGAGCCGTACCGAAATCAAGCGCGCCACAATCGATACCGCTATGGAAAGTGGACCACGACCGACAGCGCCACACGCGATCTAGGGAAAGGTGCCCCGCATACTGCAGGCGAAAGCGCGCCGTATCTCCCGCGCGCCGCGAGCGCCAATACACATAGGAGAGGAGGAAGAAAATTACCAACCGACGGTAAAGCGATCGGGTTCAAGCACATTTACCATCCGAGCGAGTCCACAACTCGAGTGTTATACCGACCGAGACGCGATACATTAAGACACACAAGCAACATACCACACTTGTACACAGCAAACTTTTAACATTATATCGAGTCAAAAATACTCAATAAATCTCATTTTATTACCAAATACCTCCAAAACAAAGAGTTTAAACTAATTTCTTCCCTGATCCAGTCCCGAACAAATAAAATTTATTGTAACAAATTCCGACCCGTTACAGTATACTACTATTATAAGAAAAAATTGATATCACCATTAGATAAAAGTACAAAGTAGGTAACACACAAGTACACTCGAAATGCTGTACAACGACTTGGTGTCCATGGTTAGGAAAAAGATCGGGAAGATACAGAATTTTCTGTTCCGACCGCACGCGAAAATAATTTTTGCATATATATATATATATATATATATATATATATAATTTTACATTAGAACGTGCCGTCGACTAACAGGGGTATTATAAACATTTCAATTCATAATGTCCCATCAGGTACCAGGACTATTAGCAATAATATCTACTGGAGCTTTATCGGTACGAAATTTCTGTTTCCACCAGCAGGAGGATGAGTAATGCTAACCTTCAAACCTGCAGATGCTTAGCTGGATTAGAGGCAGATGGTTTAGATGCATACTTTATCCATTACGTCTATAAGACGCAATGTATTTCATGAGATATGCGGTTATTGTGTTATAGAATAAAAGGTAAATGCTCTTATACACATTTTTCGTATTATCCAAATAAATTAACATTTCAAGTGCCATGTGGTCGAAGGGTACATCACTCATTTGATTCGTACTCCACATGAATCTGGTTTTCACTTGCACAATAAATCGGGACAATTTATGTTTTGTTAACCCGACAGTTGAGATGTTGTGATGACGAAATCCTTCGCTGAACTTTTTTTTCAGCCATGCACGCCAAGTCGTAGCACAGCATTTCCAGTGTACTTGTGTGTGACCTACTTTGTACTTTTATCTAATGGTGATATCAATTTTTTCTTATAATAGTAATATGACTTTTGAAAATTAAATATTTTCAAAAATATTATTCCTAAGCTATAACAATTTAGTGTGCAACATGACTAGTAAACTTGCTTGGCTATTTCATAAAAGTGATTTCACTTTTTTTGTACATTTTCCATTAAAGAAGTATAATGAAACCATTTTTTACTTAAATAAAAAGTATATAAGGCGTACAACTTTGCAGTGACCGTTTTTTTCAAAAGTTTAAGGCTTTATTATAAAAAAGTGGCTACATATTTTTTAATCAAAGTACTGCCCGTCGCTAGCTACGACCTCGGCCCATCTTTCAGGTAGCATTCGAATCTCGCGTCGATAAAAGTCTTGGTCCTTAGAGGCAATCCAGGAATCGACCCAATTTTTAACTTCTTCGTAAGTACCAAAGTGCTGGTCAGTCAAATCGTGTGCCATTGACCGGAACAAGTGATAGTCGGAAGGGGCAATGTCTGGAGAGTACGGCGGGTGGGATAAAACCTCCCATTTCAGCGTTTCCAAGTACTTTTTCACGACATTTGCAACATGGGGTCGGGCATTGTCATGCTGCAGTATCACCTTGTCATGTCTTTCGTTGAATTGTGGCCGTTTCTCTTTGAGTGCCTTACTCAAGCGCATCAACTGACGTCGGTAGAGTTCCCCTGTGATGGTTTCGGATGGTTTGAGCAGCTCATAGTACACAACGCCCAGCTGGTCCCACCAGATACACAGCATCACTTTGGATCCGTGAATATTCGGTTTGGGCATCGATGACGGAATATGACCAGGCAGACCCCATGATTTTCGGCGTATAGAATCCTCCCCGTAAGCATCTACAAGCAAACGGTGGGCCTCAGCCGCAGATTTCTTGATGTTGAAGAAGTAAATCATAACCTCCCGCAAATGCTGAGAATTCGGTTCGTAGGTTGCCATGTTTGAGTGCCTATAACTTTATAATGCATACACGTATCCGTTAGCTTTTTTAAATTGTTTACATTGGCAGAGCCTCTAGTTTAAAATGCCACTTTTTTTATTGAGCTAGGGCCACTACTTCGGCCGCAGTGGCTGTCTAAGTAAAACGGTCACTGCAAAGTTGTACTCCTAATAGTTTGAGATATTTGAGGTAAATCAGAATTTTTTATATGGTAAAACAAGCGATAACGATTTTGAAGGATTTTTATTACTTGGCGTTGTTTTTTTTACTTAAAAAAAGTTTTTAATAGAGATTTCAGATCTTTTTGAAAGGGAAATTTCAATATATCGGAACAAACTAGACGTCTGCAATATCAAACTCGTTCAAAACATTACTTTTTATTACTGAACATTTTTTTAAAGAAGTTAATACGTGTTTTTCCTTTTTACGATTTTGTTTCCAATAAAGTATTCACAATATCCTAATTTATAAGAAGATTAATTTTAGATTAATAAAAGTATAGGAAATACAGAGGGGTTACAACTTTTAACATCCATTTTTCGAACAAAAAAAAGGTTAAAGAATGGAACTTTTTACTTTGAGAGGGTATGTTTGTTATTATTCAATACGAAATTGACAAACGAATAATAGTAATTTGCCTTTTAAAAACAAAGAGATTTTTGTTTATTGAAAAGAAGTTAATTTTTTTACTTCTTACAAATTCTGACTTGACATGAGTGAAAATGCCCGTAAATGTCGATAAACTCCCGGATAGACAGTCATGATCATCACGCCGTGCATACAATTGATGATGCAAATTTTACAGCATATTGATTACATGTCATGATGCAAAGCCGTGAACTCATTTAGTATAGTGAATGTACAAAGCATTTTGATCTCAATATGTCGTTTATAAATGCATCGTACGTTTGGAGCACGTTGAACTCATATCGCTGTGCTCAAGTGTCCACAATTAATATCTACAAATTTTATTTGCAATGACTTGTGTTGATGAGTTCACTGGGTTAGCACTAGTAGTCGACATGCCATGCAAGCAATATGACGGCGATATGCATGTTTGTCAGTGATACATTCGATGGGCACAACATGACGGCGATATGTATATTTTGTCAGTGATGCATCCCCCGAGCACAATATGATGGCGATATGCATGTTTCTCTGTGATATATTCCATGACGGCAATATGCATGTTTTCAGTGATACATTCGATAAGCGCAATATGACGGCGATATGCATATTTCTCAGTGATGCACCCCATGAGCGCAATATGACGGCGATATGCGTGTTTCTCAGTGATACATCCTATGACGGCGATATGCATATTTCTCAGTGATGCATCCCATGAGCGCAATATGACGGCGATATGCGTGTTTCTCAGTGATACATCTTATGACGGCGATATGCATAAAAATCAAGAATTATACAAAAAGGCAAAGAAAGTTTACATAAGTATTTGAATGGCTTGATAGGTAGTGCGCTCAGCTCTAGAATTAGAAAACGTAGCTTTAAACCGTAGGTAGGTACAATATTTAACTAGGCAGGATACGTTTTAATCCATTTACCATATAGGCAGGAACATAAATAAAGCATATGCGGATATAAAAATCCTACCAGATTTTTTTAATCATCATTTTTGGATTTTTTTATTTTTCCCGCTATGACACTCATATGAGCTCCATATGAGCACAGCATAATTACGTCACGCCATGCCGCTAATATGAGCTCCGTATGAGCACTACAATTTCTTCACGCTGTGACACCCATTTGAGCCCCATATGCACTCACTTATTGTTAGATATTCATGAGCCGAATTTGCTAGTCTCATGAATTCACTGCATGCATATTCGCGTGAGAACCACTTTGCTATATTTGGATGTATTATTGTGAATCATCATGTGATGCAAATATGACTTCAACGGGAGCACTCATAAGGGATACACAGCTGTGAGACATTCTATGCCGCAGTGATGTACATATGATGCCAATATGAGGTACATCCGTCTATCTGGGCTATTTTTTTTACCGAGTAAGAAATCATGCATATTGCCACGGCTTTGCATCATGACATGTAGTCAATATGCTGTAAAATTTGCTTCATCAATTGTATGCACGGCGTGATGATCATGACTGTCTATCTGGGAATAGTGGCCTAAAACAATAATAGTTTGCCATCCATTTTTTTTTACCCAATTCAAAATTTTATAATTTGGGCTACAAGGGAAAAATCGGGCCAGCTTTACACTCAGCATACTTTTTGTCGAAACTATCAACTTGGAAAAAATACCTAAGCATAATATTCGCGATAGCTATCCGCAAATATGTCGTGACTTTTATAATTTAAAGAATAAACGGCATTTTTTACATTTGTAAACTGCACATCTCAGAGAAAACAAATTGATTAAAAATATATTTTTTCTAGCCTTGAAGAGCATACTTTCAGCTTTCCAGAACTGCCCTTTAAATTCGTGTACGATGATTGGTTCATGGGTTAATGATTATTAAAGTAAAAAGCGTCATTTGACTTTGATCATGTAATTGATATATACTTGTTCCAAAGTTCAAAATAGAAACGGTGATCCAAGAAAAATACGTCTGATTCCGTCATTATTCAAACAAATTTTTCCTTGTCTGTACACCTTTTAGAAACAAAAATCGGACATTTTCCTTTGCGACGTTTCTTTTGATTTATTAATAACAAAAGAGCAAACAATTATTTTAAGTGGAAGCTTGAAATCTAGAGATTCTAACCTTTGAAATGATTTTTTAAATTTTCTCCCACGATGATTTTGCGTGGAGATAGAGCAATTTGAAAATGACTGAAAAATTTTCATAATTTTGTTGTTCTCTTAATCTTTTTGATCCCAACTCCATGATGCTGAAGTTTGCATCGTTGTAATGGAACGAAAATGAATTCTTAAATGCTCAAACTTTTTTGGGAACGAAAATGAATTCTTAAAACTCAAACTTTTTTTAGAACTAAAATGAATTCTTCTTGGATGCTCAAACTTTTATTTGGAACGAAAATGAATTCTCCTTAAATGCTCAAACGGTTTTCGGTCGGTACCGGCTGTGAAAATGCTTCAAACGTTTTTACACACTTTGATAGAGATTCATGACCTCAATTTACAAAAAAAAAGACGCTTCTTAATAATACAAATAAAGAAATGGAAAATATAAATACATGCAACTCAACCGTACTTGAAATATTTTCGTAGTCAAGTTCAGGTCTCTCACTCTTACAGTCTCACAAACTAATTTTTGTTCAAAGCATTTAAACGACTCAATAATTTCCCACCTTTTAGGGCCGAACATTGCAGATGCATTACAGAACTGTTAAAGGAAGACACAATATCGAAATAAAATAAAGTTTCTAATGTTCTCTCTTTTTTTTTGTTCTTGGACAGGATGGAAGGAAAATGGGCGCTCCACTTCACGATCGAAGGTAAGTATATATATATATATATATATATATATATATATATATATATATATATATATATATTTTATTTCACAGCTTTTGGTGCTCGCGGAAGGCAAGGATCACAGAACGTGGATATTTAGGTTTAACGAAATCGCACGCGTTGTTTCTTTTATTATCTTATTCTAGGGCTAAATCTACACGGCGTATAAATATATAAATATATAAATAATCTGAATTCAACTAGCTAAGAGTCTCAAGTCTTTTTCCCGCGATCGCGCGCACTCTCTCTCTAGGCGCACGTAATGGCGGTTTCCACCGTTTCCCCGCGCGTTCACTCGCACGACGTACCCACTCAGTTTGTCTCAATTTCCCAACGCTCACTCAGCTCGCATTTATAGTACGACCGATCGATTACTCCGCGCGCGTTTCACAAAGCCGACACGCCGGGCAATCTCGGCTCACCCGTGCTCCAATTTTCTAAATGTCTTTCTCGCTCCGATTTTGCTCACGACTCACACAGCTCGTTTTTCTCGACTGACTCTCCACGCGGTCGCGTCTCGGCCGGCGTCGCTCTCCGGGATTCTCCCGGCTCCCTGCTATCACGTGACCCGCCGTTCATTGGTTGCTGCTCCCGGCATCCGCCCGCGCGACGCCTCGTGTCTCCCGCCTGCGTGCGGCGGCGCCACCGTACAGCGCGAAGATCGGCATCGAATCCGATGGCTCCCTCTTTGCGTCTTTAACAGCTCGGCCATCCTACTCAAGCTCGCCCTCGAGCTCGGTCGTGTAGTCGGCCAACCACCCAGGCGGTTGCTTCCGCCTCCCCGAAGCTCTCGTTGTCACTGCTTCCGTGGCAGCCTCGGCCACTCGGGACACCCCTGTGTCTGACACGGCCAGACTCAGCTCGCCGCCCCCGTCGTCGTCGTCGCTTGACTCGTCGTCCTCATGAAAACCACGTGCCCCGGTTGGTAGTCGTAGTTCCTCTGGCGGCCACGGTCGTATCGCTCCTTCATGGTTCGTTGCGCTTCTCCAATTCGATCCCGAGCTTCCCCCTGAAGCTGCGCGGGTTCCCGATACTGGCGCTGGGACTCCTCCAAAGTCCTTCGTAATTCTCCTTCCGACCTACGTGGGACATAACCATATATGAGCTCAAAAGGACTTTTGCCCGTGCTGGCATTCGGCAGATCGTTCAGATCCCGTTGGATCTTCGGTAACGTCGCATCCCACGTAACGTGGTCTTCGCTGTCCAGGTTGGCCCTGATGGCGGGAACAATCACGGCGTTCACACGTTCCACCTGGCCGTTCGCTTGAGGATGCCTGGGTGAATTCAGGTGGTGTCGTATTCCATGCTCGCGGCAGAAATCCTCAAAGGCCTTCGCCGTGTAGCACGTGCCTCGGTCCGTGATAATTCGCGCCGGCGCGCCAAATTGCTCCACAAAGCTCCGGAGTCGCTTCACGACGCCCGCCGTCCTCGTGTCCCTCTCAGCCCACAGCTGTACAAATTTTGTAAGATTATCTACCAGTACCAAGGCATACTTCTTGCCGGTTCGACTTGTCACGAACGGTCCAAGATGATCTAGGTGGATCACTTCGAACTTACGAATCCCCGGCGTGATCGGGTGCAGCTCTCCGGCCTGCCAACCTGGTTTGCCCTTACTTAAGAGGCACGTCAGGCAGCTTTGGACGTGTCGCCGAACATACGACCTCGCGTACGGGAAATAGTGATGCTCGTACAAACACGCCAGTGTACGTTCGACTCCGGGATGACTCCGCAGATCGTGGAACCTCACCACCAGGCCTTTCCTCATACGCTTCGGGACCACGAACAGCTTCTTCCCTTCACGCAGTTTATACAGAATGCCGTGCTCCAGGACGTACCCCTCGACACAGCTCTTGTCGGACGGTGTTCTCGCACATGCCGCTTTGGAGAGGATGGCGGTCTTCTCTCGTACCCAGGGGTCGCCGTGCTGATGCATCGCCACCAAGTCCTCCTCGGACTCCAATTTTAGGATCGCCTGCGATGCCGCTGCCCGCACCGCTTCCACTGGAGCGCGACTTAGAGCGTCCGCGTGTGTCATCTTGGAGCCCGCTCTGTGAACAATCTCATAATCGTATTCACTCAACAGATCGTTCCACCTGATGACCTGTGGATTTAACGATCGTTGAGTGCTCAGATAGCACAGAGCCTGGCAATTCGACACCACAGTGAAGGCGATATTTGCCAGTAATGGGCGGAGCCTCGTGACAGCCCACACGATGGCGAGTAGCTCCAATTTACTCGAGTGGTACCGGCTCTCAGGTTCCGAAGTGCGCCGACTAACGGCGTACACCAGCCTCCATTTCCCCTCTCCATCGCGTTGCATCAAGAAGCCGGCGAGGCCCACCGCACTGGCGTCCGTGTGTAATTCCGTCGCCGCCTTCGGGTCGAATGCCTGCAAGACGGGGGGGCGTGTCAACCGGTCCTTCAAGGCCTGGAAAGCCTCGCGTTGTTGCCGCTCCCACACGAACGACGCTCTCGTCCTCAGTAGCGACGTCAGTGGTTCCGCCAATTGTGCGAACCTGGGCACGAATTTTCGAAAGTATCCGACCAGTCCTAGGAACCTTCGCACCTCGTGCACCGTGCGGGGCGCCGGCATTTCCCGTATCGCAGCCACCTTGATCTGACCAGGCTCGATTCCGCTGGCGGTTATTTCATGGCCCAGATAGGTCACCCGCTCGTACAGAAACTTGCACTTCGCGAGGTTGATCGTGAGGCCGGCCTTCCTCAGCGCCTCCAGCACCTGCCGAAGTTTAACCTGTAACTCCACCCAGCTCACACCCGGAATCAATATGTCGTCCAGATAATATAAGACTACTTTATCGCGCAAGGGACCAAAGGCGCAATGCATCGCCTTGCTAAAATACGCGGGTCCGTTCATCAGTCCGAATATCATGCGCGTAAATTCGACTGTCTCTTCCGGAGTAATAATGGCCGTTTTGTCTCGCGCACCTCCGGCAATCGGAATCTGCAAATAACCCTGCGCCACGTCGAGCACAATAAACAACTTGCAATTATTTAGTTGAGCGAGGTGCTCATCTATATTGGGCAAGGGGAAGTGCACTCGCTCAGTAATGGAGTTTAATTTTCTAAAGTCGACGCACATTCGCGCTTCCCTCGATTTTTTTTTTACTAACAACACCGGACTCGCGAACGAAGACTGGGTATCTCGCACGATGCCCGCTTCGCGCCATCTGCGATAATGCCTCGCATTTGGACACGCTCCGCCTCCGTCGCCCTATACGGTTTACATTGTATCGGTCCCGAATCGCGTTTCAGCTTAATGTCCATTTCAACGTCCGTTGAACACCCTAACTCCCGAGTCGACAAGGCCACACAGTCCCTGTACCCGTTGAGGATCGCCAGGATCTCCGCGCACACAGCCGGCGGTTGACCCGGTCCTACATCCACGTCATCCTCGGTGATAGGTTTGCGTTGGGCGCTGTTTCTGATCATCTCCAAATTGCAGATTTCACCGCGCACGACCACTCGTCCTGCTGGACACGTGCTCGACTGCTCGTCCCAATTGATGATCGGTACGGCGGCCTTCCCTTCCGGTCCCATCAGGGTGACAAACGAGATCGTCCTCGGCGGCAAGCTCACGGAGTCTGTCACCTCCAATCTTCCCACCGGCAGCTCGCACTCCTCGGGTAGCTCTTGGCTGCGGCTAAACGTTAACCCGCGTTCCTTTTTCTGAAAGGTTACTCCGGGATATTCGGTGAACGTCCTGCCCACCAACATGTCCACCGCTTGGACATTGTCGGGCACGACTTGGACTCGAACTCGAGGCACCTCCACTCCGTCGATACTGATGTCGGCTGTCAGAACCCCACGGCTCTGCACGACGAACTCCGGCGGTCCAAACGGCTTCAACGTGGTCGACGCGGTTTCCACCCGGAAGCCCTCTCTCCACGCACGCGACTCGCGCATGGTTCATTCCGAGCTCCCGGTGTCTACGAAAGCTGGAATTTCCCTCCCGTTCACCACTGCATTTTTAAGATATTTTGAGGCGGTGTGGTCCCGTTCCGTGTCCACCGCCGACACTGGGCGCCTCTCGGGTGCGTTTTCCGCCGCGCACTGACTGCGCACATGTCCCTTCTGGTTACATCCGAAGCAGGTGACCGTCTTTCTTCCTTCAGGGCAGTCCCGCGCAAAGTGTCCCGCCTTCCTACAAACGTAGCACACGCGCTCTGGGCGACGATACCCCGACCTACTGTCCCGCTCAGACCCGTCCCGAGACGGCTGTTCAGTTTTACCCGCACTGGTGCCCATCGCTCGAGTGCGCCCCGAAAATTGTTCGCACTTCGCACCGCACTCGGCACCTCGACCCCGTTGCATGGCCAAGGTCTTTAAAAAAAATGAGATCATGCAACAATCCATCCATCGAGTATTGCGACGAGGGCATGATTAAATTAAACAGTTCATTTGACCATAGACCAGCCAAAATCTCTGAGCGTTCCTCGCGAAAAGACAGCCCTAGAGGCGCGCACAATCGAGTCTTTGCGTGAAAATACTTGGACAACGACTCACCTTTCGCTTGTCGTCGGGCTTTCATCCTTGCCCACCTGGTCGACTTATCGTCGATCACCGCAAATGTGGCTATGAACGCTTCGCGAAACTCACCCCACGTTGTCAGATCCGCGTTCCTGGTGCGACTCCAGTCTTTCGTACCCTCCCTCAGGTGCATCCGAGCCGCTGCGAGGAGATAGTCGTCGGGCCACCGTTGTAGTAGACTCACCGACTCAAGGTTTTCAAGCCATTCGCGTGCCCTGATGCCATCGGATTCTCCGTAGAAATACTCGATGTCTCTTGATAGTTCTGGCACCATTTGCACCATCGGTGCTGTCGCGTTTCCCAGAGGGGTCGGATCTAACCGAGGCTGGGGCCTCTCCACTTGGTTCGACAAGAGACCCGCTAATAACTGAATCACCGGTTCTTGGGCTCCGGTCGCCAAGGCACCACGAATCACGTCCGCTAACGGGGGACCCGCGATTTCGTCGATACGCGACGAATGTTTATCCAGCATGGTACGTATTTCGGACGGCACCGGGCTCGCACGCGACGCGTCACCACTCGTCCCCGCGGCCTCACTCGTCAGCCCCGTCCGCACCTGCGCACTCGCGACACCCGCGTCAACTTCGTGTCCGACTCGCGTCACGTGATCGCAAACCGCGCGGTCGACCGACTCGGCTCGGCCGCCATCTTGGCGCGGCCCCAACGATTCCGCGTCTTCCCGGAACCCCCTCCCTCGCCCGCGCGCACCCGAACGTTCGAGCGGCATGTCCCTAACGATTCGCTGCACGAAATTTTCGAAGTCGGATTCTTCGACCATTCGTCAGGCTCGTACTCACACCCGGGTTCTCGGAACACTTTTCCACACGCGCATCCGAATGATCCCACTTCTGAATGTTAAAGGAAGACACAATATCCAAATAAAATAAAGTTTCTAATGTTCTCTCTTTTTTTTTGTTCCTGGACAGGATGGAAGGAAAATGGGCGCTCCACTTCACGATCGAAGGTAAGTATATATATATTTTTTATTTCACAGCTTTTGGTGCTCGCGGAAGGCAAGGATCGCAGAACGTGGATATTTAGGTTTAACGAACTCGCACGCGTTGTTTCTTTTATTATCTTACTCTAGGGCTAAATCTACACGGCGTATAAATATATAAATATATAAATAATCTGAATTCAACTAGCTAAGAGTCTCAAGTCTTTTTCCCGCGATTGCGCGCACTCTCCCTCTAGGCGCACGTAATGGCGGTTTCCACCGTTTCCCCGCGCGTTCACTCGCACGACGTACCCACTCAGTTTGTCTCAATTTCCCAACGCTCACTCAGCTCGCGTTTATAGTACGACCGATCGATTACTCCGCGCGCGTTTCACAAAGCCGACACGCCGGGCAATCTCGGCTCACCCGTGCTCCGATTTTCTAAATGTCTTTCTCGCTCCGATTTTGCTCACGACTCACACAGCTCGTTTTTCTCGACTGACTCTCCACGCGGTCGCGTCTCGGCCGGCGTCGCTCTCCGGGGTTCTCCCGGCTCCCTGCTCCCACGTGACCCGCCGTTCATTGGTTGCTGCTCCCGGCATCCGCCCGCGCGACGCCTCGTGTCTCCCGCCTCCGCACGGCGGCGCCACCGTACAGCGCGAAGATCGGCGTCGAATCCGATGGCTCCCTCTTTGCGTCTTTAACAGAACTATGTGAGCAAGCTCGGAATCAGTTGTTCCATAAATATTCATTGTTTTGGAAAATTACATTTCCTGTTGTCAAGACAAATGGATTACCTTGAGTCAGCGCTTATAACTATTTGTACGGTGAGTGCGAAAGCTGCACTTTGCAGTCTTTCTGCGCTTTTCATGAGTTACAAGGTTTTCGCAGATACTCCTGAGCCGCACACAAATTTCTCTCCCACATACTCCAAAGAAACTTTGTTTGCATATAACAATTGGGAAAATCTCACCTTTCGTTGTACTCGCAATAGTGCCCAGGCGAAGAACTACAAGGATGGAAAACAATGATTTATTAGACTTTATCCAGAGTACTATCCGTGTGAAAACCTCTGAGTAACATTTCAAACTTTCTTTAGAGGGATTCAGTGAATTATCATAACATATCTCTGGCCGCTGAACAAAATGACAAGTTTGATAAACAGTCGGGCAAATTATTTAATTTTCCACAGCTTGTGAAACTTATCATCTTGTTCAGCGGCGAGAGAAATATTTGGATGATTCACTGAATCCCTCTAAAGGAAGTTATAAAATGTTAGTCAGAGTTTTTTACATGAATAGTACTGTGGTCTATTAAAGTCTAACAAGACATTGTTTTCATCACTAGTAGTTCTTCGCATGGACACTATTGTGAGTACAGCGAGAGGTGAGGTTTTCCCAATTGTTATATCCGAACAATGTTTTTTCGGTTGACGTAGGGTAGAAATGGGTTTGCTACACAAAAGTATCCCAAAGAAGCTTTCGTCTCTTGCAAAGTGCAGAGAGCACACTGCAAAGTTCAGTTTTCGCAACCATCGTACACGCAGTTGAGAGCACTGACGCAAGGCAATTCATTAACCTTCACAACACTATACATAATTCTTTTAAGCAGTTATGGGCATTTACAAAAAAAACTGATGCGAAGCTTGTTCAGGTTGTTCTATGATGCGTTAGGCAAAACAATTGTCAAGCTCTGCATCAATAAATTCTACAGAGCCGGATGTATTTTCTTAAAAAAAAACTTCACCGTCTATGATAAGACTTTATGATAAGACAAACGATATGATAAGACAAACGACGTAATATACGGTACAAACGACGTGAATTCAAGAATTCCAGACTTACGAACACACGAATTGGCAATGACGTACAGAAGCTAGGTTATGCTCTCAGGGCACATAAAAGCTACACATGAACGTCTGTCTACGAATTTCTTAATTTTATCTAAGCAAGTGAAAGAAATGAGCACATTATTGAATATTTATTTAACTTACTCTGCATCTATTTCCGTATCTTTCTCTGTCACTGTTTGTCCGACGGATTCCGCGCCAGCGCTACGCCTAATGTATGCCTGTTAGGATCGAAATATATAATCCACCTAAATTTGAAACGACGTGAACCTTTTTTAAATAAATGTTTCGCTCTAATAAGAGCCGTTTGTTTTCGTTTTTTACATCCGCGAGAATAAGGTGAGGTTTTCCCAATTGTTATATCCGAACAATGTTTTTTCGGTTGACGTGGGGTAGAAATGGGTTTGCGACACAAAAGTATCCCAAAGAAGCTTTCGTCTCTTGCAAAGTGCAGAGAGCACACTGCAAAGTTCAGTTTTCGCAACCATCGTACACGCAGTTGAGAGCACTGACGCAAGGCAATTCATTAATCTTCACAACACTATACATAATTCTTTTAAGCAGTTATGGGCATTTACAAAAAAAACTGATGCGAAGCTTGTTCAGGTTGTTCTATGATGCGTTAGGCAAAACAATTGTCAAGCTCTGCATCAATAAATTCTACAGAGCCGGATGTATTTTCTTAAAAAAAAACTTCACCGTCTATGATAAGACTCTATGATAAGACAAACTCTATGATAAGACAAACGACGTAATATACGGTACAAACGACGTGAATTCAAGAATTCCAGACTTACGAACACACGAATTGGCAATGACGTACAGAAGCTAGGTTATGCTCTCAGGGCACATAAAAGCTACACATGAACGTCTGTCTACGAATTTCTTAATTTTATATAA
The DNA here is from genome assembly GCA_944452715.1 of Ophion slaviceki. Classification (NCBI taxonomy): domain Eukaryota; kingdom Metazoa; phylum Arthropoda; class Insecta; order Hymenoptera; family Ichneumonidae; genus Ophion; species Ophion slaviceki. The sequence goes on along the minus strand of OX101785.1, from coordinate 34,914,871 downwards.
GCAAGTGAAAGAAATGAGCACATTATTGAATATTTATTTAACTTACTCTGCATCTATTTCCGTATCTTTCTCTGTCGCTGTTTGTCCGACGGATTCCGCGCCAGCGCTACGCCTAATGTATGCCTGTTAGGATCAAAATAAATAATCCACCTAAATTTGAAACGACGTGAACCTTTGTTAAATAAATGTTTCGCTCTAATTAGAGCCGTTTGTTTTCGTTTTTCACATCCGCGAGAATAACCGTGTTTGGTTATTCGAGCTGTCAAAGCGACTGTATTAGAATATATATATATATTGCAAGCAGGGTTTAGTTCGAGTCGTACCATTCGAGAAAGCGGTGGCGTTGCTGTGCCTGTTACGCTAGAGTGTTAATCAATTCACAAAACGGCGTATGTACTATGTATGCGACATGAGCCAACAACTTTATTTCATTCAATGAACGACAATGGACGAGTGTGGAAGAATGTTTGGGGTAAAAAGTCACTCGAAAATTCGGCGGTAAATTATGAGATCTCGAGATTGAGTGGACGAATCGAAAAATAGCCCGAACAAAATCGATAGGAAAAAATCACATTACAATGGTAAACTGTCATTAGATTTTCGATTTGTTGCCGCGTTTTTACGTAATGTCGAGACAACGTTAAAGGTCGTCTGCTAAAAGGCCATCTTACTGTATAAAGAGTTGCGGCGTGTCGTCCGTTCGTCACTGGCGTCGAGATTGGTGGCATTGTCAGTGGCGAAGATTTTTTTTTAATACTTGGCGTCAAGACGCGGCCACGTCTCTTGATCGAGGACTTTGAAGAGAAATTCCGTGCACGATACTGAAGTCAGGAGATCCAAGCCAAAATCCACAGAAATCTCGAATTCGGGGCTTATGAATGGGACGGATACCGTACGACTAGAACCGAATACGCCACCCAGATATTCGGAAACGCCAGGGACTTAAGTGAAGGGCCAGCAGAGGAACAAATAATATGAAAGCTAGCGAATCATTTCAATGAATTAATCAGAATGGCAGTACGCGTCAGCGGGATAAAAAACATCCATGCTTTCCTCGAACTGTTAGAAAGTATGGACGGGGCGGGGCCACTCAACGCCAAAAGATCTTTGCCTCGTCGACAAGACCCCACCTTCACAACATGGCAGCAAAACAATTTATGGAAAAATCAGAAATTTAGGACGTTCGGGGACCGCGGCCAATGGGGCTGAACCAGCCATGGAGACCAGGGTACCAGGGACCACCACCACCATTTCAAAATCAGCAACAGGGTGGAAGAGGATACGAGAACGTAAATGTAAGACCGGCGCCATTCCCACGACAGCAACAATGGCAGATGGGATACGGGAATGGTAGGGCCCCTCTTAACCCTACTGCAGCACCATGGAATCCACACCAGCAAGGTGGACCGGAAACCGCCAATGCCCCAGCAAAAAACGAGACACCAAAGCCCGACAATCAGAACCAGGGAAACAAGTGAACGTTGCACTCGTACAGATGCTACCGGATTGAACATCACGAGGCGCAACGGAAGAAGACGATGAAGTACAGAATGCCATCGAAGAAGCTCTGCAAAGGGTACATCGCAACAAAAAGAAGAAGGAAATAAGAAAGAAGAAACTGGAGTCCACAAAAAATGAGGACCCTGAGCACCAGCGAAATTGAAAAAGGAAGCCGGGGGACAGAACAACAAGAGGAACCACGACAGAGCGAGTGAAACAAAAAAACGACACCATGAAAGTCGCAGCAAACGATACATATGAACATCCAAAGGAATTTCTCATAGAAGATCGTGAACAGCGGGGATTAATACGAGGGATCCAACCACGATGTCCCACCCTATCGATCAATCTATAACGAACTATAGTCGAAATCCTAGTTGACAGTGGGAGTACCGGTAAGGAGCACAAAAGCCATCGGAGCATTTGGAGAAAAATCAGGTCGCATCAAAAAACAAAGCATAGCCAAGGCAAAACTCTACAACGCAAAAGGAATACTACAACTACTAGTAATCCCTAAGATGAGCAGGAAGGCCATATTAGGGGTCGACGGGATATTAGAACTTCAGGTGGGAATCGACACACACCAAGGAACAATGAAAGTAAGAAATGTCGTCGCGGAATTTGAGGAAGGGACATGGCAACGGGAAAGGGAACAAACAGTACAGGTTTCCGAAATTGGAGGCGCAACAGACTATGAACTCGCCGAAGAGGAAGTCGATCAGAAATTAAAAGAATGTCTGAATTTGCCTGAAAACACCAAGAACCAGTTCATAGCACTAATCAGCCAATACAGACACATCTTTACTAAAAAACCAGGTCGGATGCAAGCATACGTCCACAAATTAGTGCTGGAGGATCCAGAGCAATATATCCATCGCTCATATCCAGTGCCAATACAATATCGCGAAAAAGTACAGGGAGAAATCCAGCGAATGCTGAACCATGGTGTAATTGAACGGACGAGAAGCCGCTTCATTAACCCGCTGGTTACGGTCATAAAAAAGGACGGGTCAGTACGATTACGCCTGGATGCAAGACAACTCAACGCTTTTCTGGTAGAAGATCACGATACTTCTCCACCAACCGAGGAAATATTCCAGAGATGTGGAGGGGTAAAAATCATGTCAAGCCTTAAAATGACAAGTAGCTTCTGGCAGATTCCATTGGATGAAGAGCCCATACAATATACCGCCTTCCAACGCGACGGAAAATGCTACCAATTCACGGTGACATCTTTCGGATTAAAGACGAGTACGGCAAGCCTTATCAGAGGAATGGACATCGTACTCCAGGATCTTGGGAACTCCGTGATCAATTCCTTAGATGACCTTCTATGTGTGTCAAAAGACGAGGCTCAACACCTGACACACCTCCACCAATTATTTGAAAGAATCAGCAAGAATAACATGACACTGAATTTCAAGAAGTCCAGATTTTTTCAACGCGCAATATCTTTTCTAGGGTATATAACAACAACCACAGGGATACGACCGCAATCAGAGAAAATTCGGGCAATCCGCGACTACCCACCAACAAGGAACATTAAACAACTGCGCGAATTCCTAGGTCTGGTGAACTTCTACAGCAAGTTCACCAACAGACATACAAAAGAAACTGTGCCTCTGTTAGAGCTCTTAAAAAAGGGACAAGAATGGAGATGGGGACCGAAAGAAGAAAGGGCGTTCACACGAGTCAAACAGCTCTTCGTGGAAACGGTGATGCTGAAGCATGCCGACCCAAAACATAAATACGTACTAGCGACCGATGCAAGCGATTACGCGATTGGAGCGGTTCTGAGCCAGGAAGATGTGAAGGGCGACATCGGGGTTGTATCTTTTGCAAAGTTTAAAGGAGCGGAGATAGGATACACCACAACAGAGAAGGAACTACTGGCAATGGTATGGGCGCTTAAAAAATTCCGAAACCATTTTTTAGGTGCCAGGATAAAGATAATAACCGATCAGAAGGCGCTAACATTTTTAAAGACTGGACGATTCATAGAAGATCGAATGCTAATATGGGTTAGATGGTTACTAATCCAGGATTACGATCTCGAAATAGAGCACTGTCAAAGAAAAAACAACGAAGTAGCAGACGCATTAAGCAGGTCATACGACTTTCGGGGCGGCGAGCATAAAAACACACCAGGAAAGATCGTCCTCACGGCAATACTTGCCAGACAACCTGCAGGAGAAATGAAACAACAATTCAAAAAGATCGGACCGATACAGCAAACCCAAAAGATTCTCCAAGCACCATGGAAAAATGGTCACGATCAAGAAGGAGAAAAAAGATACCGGATCAACGAAGGATGTTTACAGAAATATGACAGAACAGGAAAATGGAAGGCCATATTACCTGAAGAACTAGTAGCCATTTTCATAAAGGAATGCCACGAGTAGCAGTACAAACAAATCACGGAAACATGCAAACCTGAGGGCCCAAATGACTTGATCTCCATCGATTTTTATGGACCACTGCCAAAATCAGTAGGGGGGGGGGGGGTGCAACACATCCTGGTCACCATAAACGCCTTCACCAAATTCATCAAATTATATCCTTTAAAAAAGGCAAATACGGCAGCAACCATTAACCGAATATTCAAAGATTACATTTAAAAATACGGAAAACCCAGACGGATCCAATTCGATCACGGGACGCAATTCACGTCCGAAATTTGGTTCGAACAGTTGGAAAGGGAAGGAATCAAAGCGAATTCTCGTCTATCAAGCACTCACAAGGAAATATCGTGGAACGAGTTAACAGAGAACACGGGCGATTCTTCAGAACCTTCCTAACAGAAAAACATGCAGGGTGGTATCGATGGGTGTCAGTAATACCGGATTGTATCAATGAAACCCAGCACGAAACTACTGAGTTCACACCGACAGAACTGCAATTAAAAAGGAAACCCTACCGAGTCTGGAGAGAATGGGTGCTCGCACTTAAAAAAGGATCAACCAGACGTTGGACAAAAAATTGAATTAGTTAGAGAAAGGATCCGGAAAAAGGGTCAGAAAAGGGCTGAAAAATGTAATGCCACACACAAGACAACAACATTCGAAGTAGGCGAATTTGTACTCGTCCGGGCATTAAATGTCTCAGATCCAGTAAAACAAAGAACCGCGAAGTTCATGCCACTATTCGAAGGTCCATATAAAATAAAAAGATGCGTGGGAATCGCAACATTTCTCCTAGAAGATACAAAGACAAAGAAAGAGGGGGGAAAATTTCATGCCAGCCTGTTGAAACGCTATCTGGTGGCAGACTTAGCAGACTCAGCAAAGGAAAAAGAAAAGGAGCACGTGGATCTAGCATATCGAACAATCAAGGAATATAAGAGAGACGGGTATAAAAGCGAAGCGCGCAAACGGGAAAGATTCACAAATCAAGAGCATTATGGAAGTAAACACAAGCAAAAACAGTGAAGCGGAGATCATCGAAGGACAGACGCGGCAAAGGAAAATCCGAGCACGAAAGAAATCGTTAGGATTATGAAATGGAGAGGGAAATCACGAAGGAGCGTCGAAATCGAAAATTCACGATTTCAACTCAGTGTAAAGTCAATTAACAAAGAAGGAAGAGGTATAGAAACTTTGACGTATCAACCCTGAAGAAGCGATATAGTGGAGTCACCGTGGTCGGATTAACAAGTCCAAACGAGATATTCATCCACCTCAACGAGAGCAGTGGGCGTGAAGCAGCCATCAACAAAGTAGAATAAGAGAAAAACATAAGAACAAGGATAATTAGAATTATCAATAACAAAAGAAAGTGATGTATTGAAAATTAAAGACAAAAATCTTACCAGGCAAAGATAAAGGGCTAGGAGGTAACAGGATAGGCGAAATTATTCACATAAATATACAACACACATTTACACCAACACATACACACTGATATCAAACGACGAAATGAAAATTTGTATTAGGAACGCAGAAAGGGCTAGGAGTTATGTAGCGATCTTCACCTCTTGTCATTTACTTGGCTTTATTTCCCAACGAATTCCTCTCGCCGCTATAGTATTTTAAGCCCACTAATTGTAGGCCAGTGAAGGCTTGAGAAAACCTTGTCACAATAGGAATATCTGGGACCCTCCATTATAGAAGACCATTCGAACATCGCGTTGAGTACACCATAAAAGTCCACATAATAATTCTTTGCCAATGCAGTGACCTGCTCATAAAATAATCGACAATTCGCCGAGGGTCTCGCAGAAGCGAGGCCATTAAAAACCCATTTACGTTCGCGTTGATGTAATTAGGGACCAATGGGCCGTACGCAGTGGCGTGAGGTGACAACAGCAAACGCTATTCCCCCAAACGAGGAAAACGTATTACATTGGCCAATCAGAAGGAACCGCCATATAAGCTAGGACTGATCAGCCGAGCGAGAAACACGAGATAGTCAGTCTTAAGTTGGACAAGTGTGCGAGAAGGTGAACCTTGGTCAAGAGGACAGTTTTTCACCAAGTATTGCATAGAGTCACAGTAGCTCTTGATACGTTTGTACGTGTGCCTTTGTAATTGATAAAGACGGTTTTTGCGTTAACTAAGTGTGTTCTTTACGTTTCGCGAACTTTGCAGAGTGGTAACTGCTCTCTCAGGCACGAGATCCAGGTTCCCAAAAAGTCACATGACAATTTGGCGATCCTGCCAGGATATACGCTAGCGAAATTGCAAAAGTTTCTCACTACGTATATCTCCGTGACGAACCACTTTTCACGCAGATCTGGAAAAAAATTATATTATTTGAAGATCGCTTGACGAGAACAAGAACATAGTGAACGAGTGTCGAGAGGACAGGAACCCTTTGCTGAAGTGATAGTGAAAGTGCATCTCAGTAAGCAGACCAGTACCTTGAAACGCCACTTCACGCGCAGTTGAAAAGGAGATTGAAATCCGCCGGAAAGTACATCGCCCAGTAAGCAGCCCGAGGATAAAAACCGAGGCGCACCTAGCCGAATCAAAAGGAAGAAGAAGACTTCTGACTCTCGAGGCAGAAGAAGAGGACTCCCGACCTTTGAGGAAAACGAAATCTCGTTGCAACGGCCCCCGATGACACCAGTAGTTGGGTTACTCCTGCTCTCCGTTATAACGTGAGTACCAAACATTGAAATTGCTTAATTATTATATCGGGATCGATATTCTCTATCGATATAACTCTAGATCGATATAACGAGTTTTTTTTTCGAAAAAAAACAACCAAACAAGCATGCCGAATTCGATTACGTCATGGTGCGACGGGTTAGAAAGGATTCGCGAAATCGTAAAACAAATTATTGCGATCATTCGAAAAACGGAAAATATCAGGGCGTCATGGTTGGATCCGATCGCGATCAAAAGATTGAAAGATCTCAGCGATCATTCCAACGTACTCGACGTCGAACGATCGACATATTGTTCATATTTTCTACACAGGCCAGTTCCAGTTTCGGTTATAATATATTTGGCCGCGATGACTAACCCTGAAATTCACGAAACGGATCCTAACGATTCTTATGAAATCTTACCACCACCGCCCACCTACGAACAAGTGCTATCGGAAGATAACGCTGGCCGACGGGAGCAGAACGTTTTGGCGCCGTCGTTTTGGCGCGACCGTTTTGGCGCGGTAGTTTTGGCACGAGACATTTGGGCGCGGGGATGTTTTGGCGTAGGCACGTTTTGGCGCTGCCGTTCTGGCGCGAGGACGTTTGGACGCGAGGACGTTTCGGCGCGAGGACGTTTTGGCGCGAGGACGTATTGGCGCGGCGACGTTTTGCCGCAGGGACGTTTACTCGAGCTGTTTGAGAATCACATTTGAAGAAAAGGATGAATACTCCTTTTAATCAATACAAAATGTATAAAAATATCAGCCAAAAAACATCTTTTTGTTTGGTTTTGTTGTTTTTTTATTTGGTTGGGTTAGTTTGCGCTTGTTGGGGTTCGTTCTGTGGCGTTTTAACTGATTGCGACCAGCTACACGTAGTTTTAGCCGGCTAAACTTAGGTGTAGCCGCATTTCGGGTCTTTGCCGTAACATATACACCAAGCTGGCATATGAACATTGTGTGTATACAACATCTTACATGTAGCATAACAACATATACACACACACACACACACACACACACACACACACACACACACACACACACACACACACACACACACACACACACACACACATATATATATGAATATACGCCGAGCTGTTCACCACAATGTATACTAACTACTTTGTAGCGAAAATTGAAGCAATAGAAGAATATTGCTTCCTTACTATTGATATTTAATGCTTCGATGCTACAATGCTATTCATACAATACTCAATGCTTTCTCAATATTCATTTAATGCTCAAATGCTCAAGTAATCTCTCATTGAAGCAGTATCAAGCATGGTTTAAAATGGAGAAGAAGTACTTCACAAGTTTTTTATTTATTTATTTAATCAGAATAACATTTTTTAAACTGATTAGCCTGTGTTTCGCGTGCGTCTATGTATTTTTTGTGTGCGCGTGCGTGTGCGCATGAACGCGTGTTTGTGTGAGTACATGAGTGAGTGCGGGTCTTCTGTATGTGTCGCACGTGAAAGTTCTTTGCCACCGCTGCGCGGGGGGTCGGGGGGGGTGCAACTCCCCGGCGGGGTCATGCGGCGGAGCCCCTTGTGGGGATGGAGGGGGCGGAGCCCCCCCCAGGAACTCTGAACATAGTCTTCAAATTATTTCAATGAAATAAAATAAATAATAATAATAAAATAATATAATAATCAAATTTCATCTCATAATATAAGTAATTTTCATGCATTTCTTCTGTTGTCTTTAAAGGTTTTACTGGTGATAAATAGTCATACCCATGGTAGTGACCCTGCAGAGATCGGAGTGGAAAACATATCATCAGTATATATTTCTGCTTCGGTAGAAATCGTGTGTTCGTGTGTATATTGTGTGTTTTTATGGTTTATTAGACTTTATTCGGGTTTGCTTGTGCGGTAGTATATTCCTGCAGAAGCGTTCCCACGCCAAAACGTCCTCGCGCCAAAACGTCCTCCCGCCAAAACATCCTCGCGCCAGAACGACAGCGCAAAAACGGCGGCGCTCAAACGTTACGTACCCCTGGCCGACGGCTAGCGACCAATTATATAGAAGCCGGCATACCGCCTGCGTAAACGGCGGGCCTCCTCCACAGGGAAAACTCGGATCAAGCATCAATTCGAACGACCGGAACCGTCATAACGCGAATGGAATTCCACATAGGGAAAATCACCCAGCATGGATGGTCTGGAGGGAACCGCAGGCTCTTCGACGATACATGATGGCGAGGCAACGTGTAGCATTTGCCGAGGGAGACTCGGAAACCGGATCAGCAACCGAGAGCGACGACCCGATGGTCGACGACCTCGCGCTACGATTAGACACTACTTCCCTCATGATGGAAGATAGGCCGTCAACGGTCCGACGACCTTTTTTCGCAATACAAAGAACACCGCTACAACATCCCAACGATCATCCTGACTGACCACACCAAGCACCCGAGTCGAAATTTTCAGCCTATTTTGAAGGCCTTTGATTCATGTCAGGCTCACTTGAGTCTGTTTACTGCTAGAAGTCCTACTATGGGCTGCCACATGCTCTTCCTTTGCTGCTTACCTGCTGCATAGGCCCTTTTACTCCTACCTAACCTAGCTGAAGTCATTGCAGCTCCTCTTTTGATTGCGTTTGGGCCTATCACGCATTTGGCTGTTTCGATGAAACGAGGGCAGGGATGGTCGCATTCGAAAGAGCGGGTTTGATAGTTTTCACCAAACGCCATGCGTTGGACTGGGTAGGACCGCGCGTTCGCCGTAGAGACTCACTTTTCCAATGACCTTTCCATTATCTCCACCCAGCGAACCTTTCGCTTTCGCTTCAAACTTGCCCCTGCAGCTCCAGCAACTCTCCAAAGTGCAAGAAAGGGATCTTGGGCAAACAGTAACAATATTTTTTATAGGACTTGCCCTCACGTATGCATGTATACGCGCATCCCTATAGCAGGCACGCATGCATACGTATAGGCACTAGTATACGCGTGTTGGTGTATGCTTAGGCATGTATGTTTGCGGGTATACACGTGTGTCTACGCATGCACGTATTCAGGCATATGTATCTCTATTTGCGTAATAGAGGGTATGCGTATGCGTGTATACGTGTGCCAACCGATGTCCTCCTTAGCGCCTGCAAGTGGAGAAGAGGGAAATTTGTTCCCGTTCTAGGCGTTAAGTAGGAGCTCATTTTATATTGAATATGAAGCTACTTTACTGCTTTTATCTTCTACCACTGTGAGGATCTGGAGGGGCAAAATAGGCTGAAAATTTCGACTCGGGCAGAGCCCACAGGGTTGCGACATGAAATACGATCGCCCGTTCACGAAACGGAAAATCACTATTTACCGATAGCACCGGCACACCCACCCCCATCGATCTAACGCCGGAACGACCCAGAGTTGAGAGCCGTGACTCGAGAAGCTCTTCTACGCAGTCTGGAACAGGAAAGAGTTGACAGTCATCATCAGGGGTCAATATCAGCTCATCCATTATCCGTTTCACCAGGGAGACACGAACCGAGCTTGAGGTAGCAAATTGGTGAGGCCCAACAAAACATCGGGATCGTTGCCGTACAGGCACGACTACTCGCCGAGTGTAACCAAATGGCACCGAGACCAATAAGCATGCAACCAATAGGAATGGATCTTATCTGGGAGAATATCGGAGCACAGGTATCGTAGAACCTGAAGATCGACAAAAGGCCATCGACGCTCTCAAACTCATCTCTAGTACCATCACAGGACGAAGCACCGATAATTACAAGCTCAGGTCAGAACACGCTGCTCTTGCGTATAAATACTGCAAACCATCAGAGCGACAATTCTTCTTTTATTTAGTGAAATCACAAAAAATAGAGGACCCCTCCTGATACGCAAAGAAATCGCGAGTACACAAATATGCACGACCTCCTCTCCGCTATCAAAAAGATACAACTTTCAGGAGCACGCAGTTCAAACCTCATGGCAGAACTCGCCACCATTAGAGAAAATGGGAGAGATATCATGGATTTCATTCAGAAATTTAATAAAAAATACGACACCGCTCTCATCGCTTTCCAAAACGAGGAATTAAACAAGGGAGGCACCGGAGAAAACACGGAGTACATCGAGACAACAGCGACCAGCTACTTTATTTTTGGTCTGGACATAGGTCTAAATAGAATACTTCGGAATTCCGACCATCCGTGCTTTGCAGAGTTACAACGATGCGCGATCACAGCAGCAAACGCAGAAAAGCAATATCAACCCGTACGGAAATTGAACTAGGGCTTTGGTCGGGCCCATATAGAATTTCCCTAACTTTAATAGGGCCCTAATCGGGTAGCCTCACATGGGCCCTTAGTGGCCATAAGTTATCCCTGTCAATGGATATGCTCACGTGTGTGTGAATGTATGTGTTTCTGCGTATATGTGTCCGTTTATATAAGGTCACGATACACAGCCAAATTTTTTAAATTTATTTAAATAATATCTATTTAAATGAGACAGGTTTTTTCCTCGTCTCACGGCCTACTACGATCTTATTTGTTCCAAAGATATTTTTTTATTCGTTTCAGCTATTCTTTTTAAATATCAAATATATTAAAATCGAATGAATAAAGATTCGATTCAAATAAATCTTTATTTGCTGTAAATCTAAGTGTACTATGTGCATTAAATATTTCATAAATCCAAAATGAAATTAAGCACTTAATTGAGAGTTTACCACAACGATTTTGTATCGTAATTCGTCATGCCCTGGCCTTTCGGAATGATTTTTTTCGAAGAAAATATTTCACCTCTATCGGTATTGAACCTAGTACCTACCTACTCATGGCTACGCACGCTGCCCCTATGCTACCGAGTGCTTGTAACATCTTCGTCGCAGATATGGCATAAGAGACCAAATTAATTCCTATAATTACTTGCTGTATCACATAAACAATATCAATTAGTTAATATCATTGTGATATTAACTATCACAATGCGAAACAATTTTTCATATGGAAAGTATTCGGTGAAAATAGTCACTATGAATATGTAAAAAAAACCGAATGGGATTGTTCAAACATACGTGCTGGCACCACTCCATGAGTGAATAAGGCATTAAGAATAATATGTAATTTTTTGAAGGATTTGTAAATGTAATATATAATCATTTTTAATACTCCCACGTTTTTATCCTATTTTACCACAACCATCACAGGCACACAAGATCCACAATTTGACACAAGAGGAACTCGACAATTTGCTGGAAAATGCTAAAAACAACGCCGTGAACGTTATCCATCGAGAAAGGGGATGCTTCAGATGCGGCAAGACAGGACATTTTATTGGGGAATGCAAGGAATCACTGACGCACAAACAGACCCAAAACCAAAATTTTCCCAACACCGGCCTTCCCGAAAAGCCTCCGTATGAGCAATGACAAATGAACAACTTAACGTAGGAAGGAACGGGCACGGGCTCTCAACTATCACGGCACGAGACGAGCGAATACGCCGAAGAAAAGACCGAAAAAGGAACAGCAAGCTTCGCAAACTACGAAGAGCTAAACGAAATAGAGGACCAAGGATACTCCATGTGCAGCAACAGCGACTCAGACGAGTCGCAGGATTCCAGAGCCCTTTATGACTATTGATTGACACCGGCAGTACATTGAACTTCATTAAGAGAAACAAAGTATCAGCGGAACCATCAATAACCCAAGAGAGCACATCGTTCCGTATGGGGGACGCTTCTTACACCATGAAAGAAAAGGTAAACATTGAATATCTCGGATCCTTGGACGAATTCATCGTGGTACCCGACGATTTCCCTCTTCAACCAGACGAGGATGGCCTAATGGGATTAGCCTTCATGATAAATCGGGATTATGTGCTAACAACCAACAGCATGACGTTAGCAGGAATCGATCACGACCTACGAGACTCCACCATCAACGCTAGAGTCAATTACAACACGCCGTTCGAATTTCAACTCTACAAGTTCTACAACTTCTACTCTATACAAGAGAAGAAGGCGACCCAAGAACTTACACTCCAGTACAGATTGTGAAAACTAACAACAACGGGTATGCCAGAGAAGCGTACGTTAATTACGACACGGAAAAGGTTCTCACCGAAGAAATGTTCACTGCCCGAGAAATAACCCTTAGCGAAAAGCACGTAATTAACAATCTCTCACGTCTAAGCAAAAAACGGATCGAAAAACTACGCAACATTACGAATTTGGAACATCTGGATCCTGAATCTAAGACCCAGATTTGGAAAATCATCGAGGAATTCAACGACATCTTCACTGTGGAGGGAGACCCTCTTTCCAAGGCACCGCGTACGAACCACGAAATTAAGCTGACTGAGCAGAAAATTATTAACATTTGAAATTTTTGAGCCCTGGAGATACACCAGAAAGTCATTAGTTACGGTGTTAAAGATATGCTGTTAAAACAGATAATTGACCATCTACTAACCGGGTCGGGATGGCAAACCAAAATGGAGAATTGTAATCGATTTTCGAAAGCTAAATGAATACTCCACGCAGGACGCTTACCCCATGCCGATTATCGAGGATATATTCGATTCGCTACGGGACGCACAGTGAATCAGTGCATTTGAACTATTATCCAGATTTCATCAAATAGCAATGGACCCAGAAAGCATGAAATATACCGCTTTTTCAACGTTAGAGGGACATTTCGAATATCAGCGGATGCCTTTCGGATTGAAAAACGCCCCAAGTACGGTTCAACGACTGATGTACATGGCACTAGTGGGACTCAATCACAAAATATGCTGTGTATACATCGATGAAATAGTCATATTAGGAAAGACCCTTGAAGAACACAACCGGAACATCAAAACAGTGTTCACACGTCTACGAGAAAAAGGCCTAAAACTGCAATCAGAGAAATGTCACTATCTCAAAGATGAGTTGGAATACCTAGGACACGTGATAACACCAGAAGGAGTCAAACCAAACCCAGCCAAACTGGAGGCCATGCAAAAGTTTCCAATACCACGAAATCCAACAGAGGTGAAAGCCTTCCTGGGATTGACCGGATACTACTGAAGGTTCATCAGGAACTCTTCCACCATCGGAAAACCACTAACGTAATTGTCAAAGAAGGACGTTACCTATAAATGGGATGAGAAATTTCAAACCGCATTCGACGCATTGAAGAAAGCAATGATAGATCCACCTATCCTACGACCACCAGCCCCAACAAAGCAATGCGTTCTGACAACGGACGCCTCGAATGTCGGAATCGGAGGAGTACTATCGCAAGACGGACACCCCGTGTACTTTCTTTCCCGTGTTCTGAAAGCTGCGGAAAGAAATTATATTACAACCGAGAAGACAAAGCTAGCAGTTGTGTGGTGTGTGAAGAAACTCCGACAATATCTTCTAATGACAAAGGAAAAACCATTAATCATCAAAACCGATCACCGAGCATTAGTTTGGTTGAAGAATTGTAAGGACTGTAGTCAGAGACTACTCCGCTGGAGATTACGTATGGAAGAATATTACTACGACATTGAAGATGTCAAGGGAAAGGATAATGTAGTTGCCGACGCACTCTCGCGAGTTTTTAATATCACTCAGCAGCCTCCGAGCAAATGGGATGACAACACCAACGAGTTTTGGGATTCCGATAAAAGAAAACAGTACACCAAAGATTAATGGGGAAACCTCCTCCCCCACTATTCGAAAGTACGAGAGAAGAGAGTCACCAGACACACCCGGTTACAACTGTTGAACCATATCGACAAATTGGAGGATGAGGCCGAGTCATTAAGAAAAGAATTAAAGTATCAAGACATTCAATTCTTCCCTAACAGAACAGAATACCCGGAATGGAAACGCGTAACAGCACGGGTGAGGAATAAAGACAAAGAAGAAATGGTGTTTGCCAACAAAGATAACTTTGAGAACGAATTAACCGAATGGCTACGCAAACAAAAAATAAACGAACAAAAATCGGACTATACGTCAATCCAAAAGAATTCGCACACTCCGAAATCGCAAGGATCAAAAGGACACTCCGACATTTCGTCGCAAATAACTCAAGGTCAGTAAAATTTTGCCGGACGAGCCAGGCGGCACCCACGCCAGAACAACAAGCGGACACATTAAGATCAGCGTATAGCGATGTTGCGGGATATAACGGGACGTGTCACGTCCGGAGGGGACGTGGGCATATAACGTGTGGTTCCCTCTTTCTTGCCTACGCCTAGCGCAATAGCACGGGATGAGGGTAAAAAGAGGATGTGCTGGAGGAAGGAAGGATTTTTAAGGAATTTATGGAAATAATCCGATTGTTTGGAAATGACTCGTTTCTATTTAACTGTTGATTTATTGGAATCAGCCAATTTGGCTAATTCTATTAACGCTCGAGTACAAAGAGTGTAAAAATGTGGTTCGCTTACATTGATGGTTTCGTTCGGTGTCGACCCTGTCGTTCAGGTAGCGGGTGTCGGTCGTAAAATTTAAGGCCTTCGCTAGTGGGCCAGAGGCGGTCGCAGATGGTATCGGTGACACGCGTACAATTTTCGAGTACACTGATTCTTTTCTAAGTTCGACGGTATGGACGCGACTAATTCGATTATAGATTTTGAACGTAGATAGAAAATTAGAAGACCGTCGTGGACTAATAGACTTATAGAGTGACTTCAACAGATTGTTTTGATAGACGACAACGATAGACTACGCGGTAGACTTTTGGAATGAACGAACTGCTCTGATGCTTGAAGTGCTTGAAGGCTACTGACTATAAAGACTACGACTATGACTACTTCTGACTAACTTTTAACTGACTGCACACAGTGCTGGGTTGCTCCCTTTATATGTGATTTCTTGGTCTCCCGAATTCATAGAGTGGGAGAGATAGGGTATTGACCTCATTTAATTTAGAAATAGAAGTATCATACGCAACGAACGCATGAACCTGGTTCTGGTGGGAGGTTTTCATGGAGGAGGGCGCATCTGCATTCTCCGCATACGAATTCTTTTCCTGTGCTACTTAATTTTACGATCGGGCCGTTGGGAGTTTTCCGGGCCCCTACTAAGATTCATTTGTATGTTGTATGTATGTAATCAGAGAGAACGTGGGGACGCATTTATGGATTCTTATGCAGCAGTCACACGAGTCTATTTTTGTGACCTCGTTTCTATCGGGGAAAGCGTAGTGGTTAGGTGCTACGTGACCCTTTAGATATGCATCTCCCTTTTTGATACTTCTTAATTTTACGACCGGATTGATGGAAACCTTCCCGGGCCTGGCTCACGTTGCGCTGAAGGCGCGTTACGTGTTTTTGTTTTATGGCTTTTCCGAGAAGTTGCGCCCAGTGTCCAATACGGTCGTCGAATAGACAAAAGGGGAGGCCGCATGGAGAGAGTGCGCGATGCTTGGGTTCTATTAATGAGCGGCATCTTAACTGTAGAGTGCCTTTGAAAATATGTCGAGGCATGAGAATATTCTTATCGTGCTTATTTTGGTGCACGTGATTCGTAGGGGACCGTGGGAGTCCTTGGTCACCTCGGAGTTCAATGTGCCTCCCGACGTGACAGACGTTAAAAATGAAAGAAATTATTAGACAAATTGCCCGATGGAAAGGCATGGACCAGGATATCGCAGATTATACCGCAGAATGTGACAGTTTAATGTCTGTGATTTAACGTGCTGTACCTGGCTAGAAGCCTTAACCAACACGACCCCCATGGGTGCGGGATCAGGAAAACGCCCAATCAACGCGGCCCCGCAAAGCGGTACCTACCGGTTCATTCCCAGGATGCGGGTCCTGGGTGCAACTACTGGTCGAGCCGAGTGACTTTCCACACTCTAACAGCTAAGCAGGCTGCTCCCCGAGCTGATGGTACGCAGCTCACCCGCCGGGACCCCTAACGGTCCCTAACCAGCATACGGCCTAATCACTGCCACCACCAGTCCAACCTCAAACGGCTGGGCCCGGCTACGCGCCGGTGGACCCCCAGCTCCCATGGTACCAGTTTAGATCACTGGTGGGATCTTCGCGGCGCATAATCGCGCCACTACACTTTGTGGGTCCCGCCTCGACGGCCGTGGTAGGCCAGCTGGAACGGCGGTGTCGCCACTCACCGAGGCGCCCACAGTCCTCATCCCGTAGGAATCAGCCCATAGGCGCCCTCCTGCCGCATCCACACATGCACACACTCACTCATTCCGGCTGACGCACCCCCAGTCACTCCCTCATACACTCCCTACTACCCCATCCCACCTACTCAGTCTCACTCACTCATTCTTACCCCCATTCACCCTCCTTCTCGCAAACACACACTTGGCATACTCACACAACCGCCCATACTTCTCCTTACATCCCAACACTCTACTCAGATCCACCCTTCCATCCGGCCCCACATTCACCCCCCAGGCATCCAGGTCCCGCACATCCTCATACTCCGAACACTCCACAAGCACATGTACCCAGTCCTCACGTTCATCCCCACACATACACTCCTCACTCAGCGCCAGCCTTCTCCGATACAGGAACTCATTCATACTACCATGACCAGTGAGCAGGTAACCCATGCTCATACTAAAGTCAAACCCCTTATTCACCCCCGCGAATCTCACGTCCCTTATCCATGCATACGTCACACGCCCTTTCACGCTCTCATCCCATTCTCATCACATTCAACCCTCGCACCTCATTCTCATTCACCAGACCCCATCCATACCAGTCCCTGTCGTTCTTGTATCTGAAACACATGTCCCGCTTCATACACTTCAGGTCCCACGGCAGGTCCCCCATCAGTATCTGCATCGCTTCCGTCGAAATACTGACTTACAACAACAACAAAAAAACATTCGCTCGACGAAGAATGGCAAGGACCGTATACAATCGAAGCTATCAATTTCGTTAAAAATAACGTGATGATTCTGTATAATAATGAACCCAAATGGATTCATATTTCCCGCACAAAACTCTATGTCTGATATGAAAATATTAACCCACCGGTGCCGAAACTAAAAATAAAGGAAAGACAACAAAATCTTTAACCTCAATCCGAAGATCAATAAGAGAAACCTCTTATTTTACAGATGGGGAGCAGAGGAACACAATACGCTGAAACCCGAAGAGCTCAAGAACATCAACGGAAATTTCATGAATAAATATCAGGAAATAGAACATACATCTGTCAAAGAATGTAGGATGGCTAATTTTGAAGTTAAGGATTTTACCTATATAACTACGGCACTAGCCCAAATATTAATCCCTAGTAATCGACCGAAAACACTAACAGAAAAGAAAGCAACTAAACTCCAACTCAAACAACAAAGGAAACGATTTAAAAGAAAGCTACGAAGAACTAACCGCGAATTGGCCGCAGAATTAGACGGCTGAAACGAGAGCGTTTCTCGATCCAGTCAGGGGGGTGTCGCGATCTTCGCCTCTTGCCATTTACTTGGCTTCATTTCCCAACGAATTCCTCTCGTCACTACAGCATTTTAAGCCCACTAATTGTAGGCTAGTGAGATTCAAGAAAACCTTGTCACAGTAGGCATATCTCGGACCCTCCATTATAAAATACCATTCGAAAATCGCGTTGAGTAAACCATAAAAGTCCATATAATAATTATTTGCCAATGCAGTGACCCGCTCATAAAATAATCCACAATTCGCCGAGGGTCTCGCAGATGCGAGGCCATTAAAAACCCATTTACCTTCGCGTTGGTGTAATGAGGGACCAATGGGCAGTGCGTACCGATGGGCCGTACGCACTGGCGGAAGGTGATAACCTCAAACGCTATTCCCCCAAATGAGGGAAACGTATTGCTTTGGCCAATCAGAAGGAACCGCCCTACAAGCTAGGACTGATCAGCCGAGCGAGAGACACGAGATAGTGAGTCTTAAGTTGGACAAGGGCGCGAGAAGGTGAATCTTGGTCAAGAGGACAGTTTTTCACCAAGTATTGTATTGAGTCACCGCAGCGCTTGATATGTTTGTACGTGTGCCTTTATAATTCAATAAAGACGGTTTTTACGTTAATTAAGTGTGTTCTTTACGTTTCGCGAACTTTTAAGAGTGGTGACTGCCCTCTCAGGAACTGGCGATCCTATCGAAACCGGGGTTTCCAAAAAGTCGCGTGACACATAGCCCGATTTCGCAAGAATAAGAAGTCCTACAGAAAAAAAAGGCAACCGATACAAACAGCGGGTATCGTGCGCCGCAGACCGGTACGTAGCGACCCCTCACGTCGCGATCCATAAACCCTCGTATCAATTATCGACGCGCGATAATTGATCGCGCTCCGGTAAATCGATCGGGAGAGCGCTCCGATAGCCATGACACGGGTAATAGGGAAGGGGGAGCAGTAGCGACACACCGTGCGATAGAACACGCTCACCGCGTAGATCGAGATCAAGCCCCGCGATCTACAGCACCGCGAGCAAGAGCGCAGGGCGACGCAACGCACCCTAATGGCCTCTGCACACTGCGCGCGATGAGTGACTAGCGATGCGCGATCAGCGACGCGCTCGTGAAAATTTATTTTCCTACGTTCACACTGCGAGCGACGAGCGACGAGTGACGCCAGCGACAAGCGTCACAGCAAAGATTGAAAGTGAGGTTACGTGAAGAACAAATCGTGAAGCGTTAAAAATTGTTCCGTTTACTCCAATATTATTGAAAGAACGTTAGAACTTAAAAATAATCAGATAAACGTTTTATTGGAGTATATATTTTAATGTAAGTGCTGCACATTTACGAAATAAACTAACCAACTTGAAAGTAATATAACCTAGAAAATTACAAATATGTTATTTGTTTATTGCAGGATTATCGCAGCCATGGATCTAGCTAATTATTATAGAAGAAATCGAAAACAGCTTTTAGTGATAATGTGTCTACGTGCGCGAAAGGGGTGGATTTTGATTGATAATCAGAGACGGTTGACGTTAGCTTATTACGCCTACTTAAAGGATCAAGAAGAAGACGCAAGAAACAAAACTGCACGTCGATGGTGGGTTCGTCCGATAAACCAACATCGGAATGACCAAGGGGATGGCAATCATTTAATCAATGAAATGAGGCTGCAAGATGCCGATTACCATTTTATGTATTGCCGCATGACAGTTGAGGTCTTCGACGAACTACTTTCGATTGTTGGGCCACAATTACAGAGAATGCAAACCAATTTTAGGCATCCCGTTTCTCCTCGCACGAGACTGTACATGACGCTAAGGTATGCTCTCGAAATTTAAGCGTGAATAAAGAAAATAATTATTAATATCTATGCATCATGCAACATGCCACGCTGAATGATTTTTTTCATAATATCTTGCCGGTATTTAGCCACTGGAGATAAAATGACTTCGATAGCTTTAGCTTTTCGCACTGGATGCAGCACGGTCTCAGCAATTATTGCAGACACTTGCGAGTCCCTGTGGGACGTGCTACAAAGTCAAATATTTGTACCAAGTGGAGAAAATTGGATGAAAGTCGCAAATGAATTCTATGAGCGCTGGAATTTTCCACACTGTATAGGCACAGTGGATGGGAAGGACGTCATCATAAAGGTGAATCTATTTTCATTGATATGAATTTTTATCGCAGGATAATGTACCGAGATTTGTACTACATATTTATGCCCCAATAACAATTTGGAAAACAAAATGTTTAGCTGTTGAAGATTTTGGTTTACCATCAGTACACAGTAGTAGAAAAAAACTTTTATTAGTTTAATAACCGTTATTAACAATCCTTTCGATGTGAATTTTCCAACTTTCAGGTGCCACCGAAATGAGGATCAACATTCTATAATTATAAAGGAAGTCACAGTATAAATTTAATGGCTATAGCTTCAGCATCATATCGCTTCCTTCTTCTCGACATTGGAGCTGAAGGTCTAAATAGTGATGGTGGAGTTTTTAAAAACTCCACCATGGAACAATTATTTGCGCAAAACAGCTTAATGGTACCTCCACTCATGTGTTAGTAGCTGACGAGGCGTTTCAGCTGAATACTTAAACAATGCGGCCTTATCCAGGCAGAACACTGTCGAACGAAAGAAGGATATTTAATTACCGGTTGAGTCGAGCTCAAAGAGTTGTCGAAAACGCATTTGGTATAATGGTAGTACGATGGGGAATATTTGGTGGACCAATAAACACTTCATTACAAACTACGGAAAAAATTATTAAAGCTTGCATTGTCTTGCATAATTTTTTGATGGATAAACCGCGATACTGCCGGGCATATTTTGCTGACTCTGTACAGCCAAATGGAGCAATAAGTCTCGGTGAATGGCGAGAAGACGCGAGGCCTTTTGAGTTCCGACCACTAAGAGGAGTCGGCAGCAACACTCATGCTCGAGACGCAGCTATTGTTCGTGGAAACTTTACTAAATATTTCCTTGGTACTGGAGCCGTTCTATGGCAGTGGGATTATATTATTCATCAATGAAAAGATTAGAATTGTGTAAAAATTTGCAACTCGGAATATTTCATAATTCAATAAATACGTAGAAAAATACTTTTTATTTGGTGTAACATTCTTAATTTAAAAATAATTAATTAAATGCGTTATATAATCGTAAAATATGTATTGTAATTAAAAAAAAACCGTTTTTATCCGTTTTCTTCCATTTGCTGTGCTTCTACTTTCATAAGTTCGAGCAAGATGCTATTTGTGATCTTCATAAAATACTTTCGCTGCAATTTTTCCAACCGGCACTGCAGATAATTGCAGAATGCCTTTTCTTCGCTCGGTTTTTCTGATAATTGTGACATAATGTTCTCAAAGTGTTTTTCCTCCCGCATTCGTTTCATTTGAGAGTCATTTGACTCTCCTGATGAACTCCGCAGGCGTTTCCCTGGTATATCCCACGACGGTGATAGAGCCGGGCTAATGGCAGGGGACGGCCTATTCGGGATGCTGAACGGCGACGTTATCTCGGGCGTACATATCGGCGACGGCGATTTTTTCCTTAAGAGTGATCCTAAGATAATTTTATGTGAAATATATACATGTAATCTCAATCATGCAAAATTCATTTTGAGTAGAAAGTATATCTATTTGCTTTTGATATGTTCGTGAGACATAATAAAATATTATTTAATAAGACAATCATAATAAAATAGAAATTATTCACTAAGAAATGGTTGAATTATTACGAATTAGTTTTTTATAAATAATAAAACGACATCGCAGTGTACGTACTTTGCAATACTGCCCTTCCTGAAGGCTGGGAAAATGAGGATGTTGAAGCTGTCAGCAAATCAGATTGTACTGTTAAATTATAGATTATTTATTTTAAAAAGTTGTAAAAGCGTTGTGTATTATAATTCCTAATTAACATTATAAGAAGATTGCAGTGTACATACTTGGCGTTCCTGCAGTTTCCGAAGACTGCGACAACGGTGGTGGGGAAACCGTCAGCAGCTGACTGTATCCTTACCCGCATGCGAATTGTCCTTTGAGAATCCACTCAAGTTCCTGATCGTTCTGAATCGTATAAAAGTAAGATATTTCAATTATTCCGACAAAGAGTCATTGAACCATAAAATTATGTTCATGTTGAATATTCAAATACGAATTGAGAAACATACTTTCGAAACTGTATGGTTGGCAGAAGAAATTCTAGGTGATGATAGAATTTCCATTGTACCCGCTGTTTACCTGCTTCGCTTCCACTGAGAACATAGATATTCTGCTCCTGGTGCTTTCTCCTGAACGTATCCCGTAGATTCTTCCATTTCTTTTGCACAACTTTCGGGTCCATATCTGAATTTTAATGATAATAATTATTTTGTTACATGTTAATGTATTGAAATTTTTAATTCTATAAAAACATCTAGTTCAAAAATGTTCTTCAACCAAAAATGCACTCACCCAGAATTTCGGAGATTTCTTTCCACGCTTGTTTCGTGACATCGAATCCTCGCAATCGGACATCGATGCGCTGATCCCAGAGACACGGTCTTTCGCGTACCTCCGCAATCAAAATTTTTTCACATGTGTCGAAAGTTTTATCACAATCCTCGAAAATAGAACAACGATTAATTGATATAAAACTTGTTTCTACACATAAAGTTGTAATTCAATAAATGTCCACATGACAAAAATTCTTTTTCATATAATTTGGCGTCGAGACGCTGTCTCATCGAGACGCTGCCGCGTCTCTTGATTGTTGATAAAAACAAACTCACTTCCAAAACTTCAAGACCCTCAAAGTTAGTATATTTCTCCATGATTGCTGATTACTTTTTAAATTTTTATAGCTCCTAACAATAGCCTGTCGATTGTAATAAAAACTGTATTTTTCACTAGTCAGCTTTTCAATAAACCCAAACAAACGCACTGTCAACAAGTGTCCAGGCGCGCTCGAAAACTCATCATTTCAATGTACTTTTTCATTCCCCATGTGTTGAATAGAGATAGAACGATTTTACTGGCTGAAAAATGTCGTCTGCTGGGGCGTTGTCGCTTGTCGCGAGCGACGAAAGTTGAAACTTGGTCAACTCCGTGAGCGACGTGGCGAGGACGCTCGCGACGGATGTGACGTTCGGAAAAGCAGAGCTCTCATTGGGTATCGCTCATC
Source organism: Ophion slaviceki (assembly GCA_944452715.1). NCBI lineage: Eukaryota > Metazoa > Arthropoda > Insecta > Hymenoptera > Ichneumonidae > Ophion > Ophion slaviceki. Next base: position 34,891,749 of record OX101785.1, on the reverse strand, counting down.
GCTCATCGTGCGCAGTGTGCAGAGGCCATAAGTGTCAAGCGTAGAGAGAGAGAGGGAAATCGCCGCGATTCACAACGCCGCGAGCGAGACCGCCGGGCGACTCAACGCGCCTTTAGCGAAAGGACTAGAGAAGAGGGGGCAACCATTATCAATCAGCAGAGATTAGTAGGGAGATGTACAACGCTCCCCTTTCCGGTGTGCCTCGGAAATGGCGCTAAATCGCGGCGGCGAGTTCGGGAATATGATTTTGTGTCCATCGCCTCTGTCGAGGTTGCAGATTCCCTTGTAGCCGTGCGAGTCGTGAGCACCGCTCAAGTCGATTTCGCAGTCAGCATGCACACGAATGGTTAGCTCGGTGGGGAAAAAGTCTCTGCCCCTCGCTCACTCGACAGGCGAACGGAGCGAGGTTTTCCGTCCCATCGAGCTCGACATATGTGTGGCCCTACTGCGGATTGAAATATGCATTAAATGAATTTCAAAGAGAAAAACATGCATCGAGAAAATTGTTTTCTCTCGGTTGGCCGTTTATGCCGAGAATGCGGGTTAGAAAAATAAAATGCTGAAATGACCGTGGAAGGTTCAAAAAGAAATCCTGAGCCTTTGCCGCGGTCGTTACGGCTTTTTTTTTCCAACAGTAAACATTATGAATAAGCCTGTATCAGAAATGTTTTTCTATCCTCAACGAGCGTCGTGGCTGAATTGGTAGCGTGACGGATTGACGATGCTTGGAGTCCGGGTTCGGTCCCTAGTTAACCGACTTTTTTTAATCTATTTTTTTTCTTCATTTTATATTCAAAAAATTTCGAACTTACTCTCGCTTTCGCTATTCTCGCCTGTCCAAGCATTATTTATGATATTTAATTCATATATGTTTAATTCAAATAAAGACATTGGCTACCGGGGATCGAACCCGCGTCGTCTGCACTCAGAGCCCCCACGCTGATATATCAACCACGAGGCTCTTGTGACTGCAAACCTGCCTTACGTATACACACTTATCCAACCGTAAAAAAATTCGCTGCATACCAATTGCATATTGTTTTTATGACCTCAAAGTACTATTGAAGACAAATAAAAACGATTTTTCCAAATTCCTAGCGTGGTGTTATCCCTTGAAGAAAATAAATTCATTTTTTGATCGTTTTAAATGTATATCCTCTCTTAAAGACTTTAAGGCGTTTGGCCACCTTGGCCGATCGAAAAATGGATATATTTAAGAATAAATAATAAACTCGAAAGTATTGGCCGGAATATTTTTATTTTTTTACACAACGTCAGAAAGGGCTTTAAGAATAACGTTAATAAATTTCCGTTCAACATATTAAAAAATGGCGCCGTTATGCACATTGCCGCGGAGGCCCTCCGCACGATACGCGCGGTCGTTGTCCCAGCTGTTACCCGGTCATGTCACATCGACAAAAAAAATCAGCTCATTCGTGAGTAGTGTCGCTACAATGTAGCGTAGCGGTTTTTTTTCGACCATTAAAAAAATGATGGTGAGCCGAAGAAAAAAAATTGTATTTTTCATCGAAATTATGGCTCACTATAATTTTGTTAATGGTAAAAAAACCGCTACGTTAGATTGTAGCGACACTACTCACGAATGAGCTGATTTTTTTTCAGATGTGACATGACCGGGTAACAGCTGGGTCAACGACCGCGACTATCGTGCGGAGGGCCTCCGCGGCAATGTGCATAACGGCGCCATTTTTTAATATTTTGAACGGAAATTCATTAACGTTATTCTTAAAGCCCTTTCTGACGTTATGTAAAAAAATAAAAGTATTCCGGCCCATACTTTCGACTTTATTATTTTTTTTAATATGCCCATTTTTCGATCGGCCAAGGTGGCCAGACGCCTTGAAAGAATCTCGTACGTGTTAGCGAAAACCGGCAGAAAATTATGAAGTAACTCGTCCACTTCTTTGATGTTCGCTATTTTGGACCATCGCTCGTTTGCCTATCTCAGATCTACACTTTCGAAGTTTGTATCCTCTGTCACGAGCCGTTCTTTTAATTTTCTTTCAAGAATTTCGCAAGAGCGGCCGTGCCTCCTGCCTTCTCAGGGTGCGGTGACCTCCGCGATCACCAGGAATGTGCAGAGTCGTGCTGGCGTGAGTTTGGCTGCGTTCGACCACTCAGGGCCCGATCACGCGATGCTGACGGAGCGGATTCTCCTTTTTCGTTTTCTTTTCACTTTTCCATCTCCGCTCTCCAACAATAATTATAACCATTGTTCAGGAGCGAGAAATACCTTTTTCCCAATTTAGTCTCCACTAGAACTCCGAACTATCGAGTACTGGAAAAAAGGCTCCTACCCGTTAGCCTTCGCATAGCGTGCCGTAAATCTCGCGGATGCAGCACAACCCCTTTGTAACCGTCGTTTAGTCGCGTGGGTTGTTAGCTGTCCCGCGAAGTCGCTCGCGTCACGAATATAAGTCTCGGGCCGATAATTTTAAGATGTCTTTTAATATACTAAATCTAGTTCGGTTTCATTTCATTAAAACCGTATTCCTATTATTTGGCGATAGCCGCAGTACGTGCGTTAAATTAAATCAAATTTTCTGATCAATTCTATTTTTTTTCCTCGATATCACTCTGCGAGTGTTATACTATCATCAATTCCATCTCGTACCTGCGCGTCATTGTGTACTACCTCCACGCAGTCACTCGCAGTGATTCAGCGACATCGAAGTGTAAGTCGCTCGTATCCATATTGTAACGTGTGTACGGTGTGCGGGAGAGTGTATGTGTATGCATGAGAATGTGTATGTAGGACACCGCACCGGGGCTGCTTGCGCTATCTTATATCAGACTCGCGTCAGCTATTCGCCTTTTAACCGCGCGTTATATCGCATTCCTTTTAATTTTCTTTAATCTTTATTTGTATTTTGCACTACCGCATTACTTATTGATATAATATACGTTAATTATTGGTTGGGTGAATTCATGGTTTATCGTCATTTTCCTATTTCACCCATTTCAGGACATAAAATAAGCGGGCCCGTACGGGACGCAAAATAGAGAGGACCCACATAAATAATTTAACTCGTGCTTCTCGCGAGTAGAGTTGTGGGGAAATAAATACCCTATGCCTTCGGCACGTAACACCTCGATATATATGTCTTTTTGCTATAGATGGTATTACCAATATTAGATACTCACGTCTTTGCATTTCGGAGATATGGATGTTCTAGATTGTTTGAATCTGTATTTCTATGACTCAAACTGCAGGCAATCTGAATACACGTTCTCGAATAAGTGAGCTCTCGAATAAATAATGCTTTGGTGTAATAGTTATTCAATTTCGTCATCGGTCGAAGGATAACATTTTGAATAATTTGCAGTTCGTTACATTGAGTTTATAATTCTGTCATTTCGAAATCTTTGTCGTTCTATATTTGGCCTTTCAAAGTTTTGACCCCCATCCCAATATGAAATGTGTTGTAAAAAATGCCGAAGTACACTTATCCAATGTGAAATGTTCTTTGAAAAAAATGCCGATCGAGAAAGACTCAAAGTTCTCTTGGAGCCTTTCTCGATCGTTTCGGCACTTTTCTTCAACATTTTTTTAAATTAATTTTCTGAGGGGAAAAGTAGAAACTCATTTACGTATTGGAGAAACATTTTTTTTGTCATATTTTTCAATACTGTTTGCACCAAAATTTGGAACGCCCGCTCATTTTGAGCAACTTCAACATGCGTCCGGCGGGGCGAACGACTGCGGGTTCGGTCGCGTCGACGATACCCGCGGCGTCCTTGCTGCGGCCGGTCCCCTCGCTCCTGCCCCTGTTCTTTCGATGGCCTGCCCTTCTCGCGCCCTTGGGTTCCCTCGGGTGCCTCTTGCCGCTGCGGCTGCTGCTGACGACCACTTTTCTTTTTGTTGCGGCGCCAAAATTTCTTCTTCGTAACTGTAAAAATAAAAAATAAAATGTACAAATACAATACACTACTCACACAAATTAAGGGATATTTAAAAAATTCCAAATTTTTGGCGGATTTTCAACAAGGGATAACTCGGAGAAAAATAGTCGTACAGAAAATAAAAAAAGGAAATTACAGCTTCAAGTATCTAGTTTTCAGATCTGGACTGTAAAATTTGTTAGCGTGGGCGGTTTTCTTGTAATCATCCGAAAACCAACGAAATTTTTTTTCCAAATTTTTGCTCGTCTTTAAAATGGTCAGTCGACTTCAAAGATTTTTTTTATCATACGACTATAAAAGTCTTTTAGACAATTTAATGAGCTGTAATTTGACCTTTTAACGAGCTCCTTACGATGATTTGGCGCGGAGTAATCGTCGATCAAAGCAAAAAAGTCCATTTTAACTTCGACAATAAATTACTCGAGAACTAATGATCGTACAGAAAATAAAAGTAGGGTTTTGGAAACTGCACAATAATCTCTATGACATGCAATTAGGGGCTGTTGATAAAACATTTTTTTTCGGAGTGATGATGTTGACTGAAAAAAAGTTGAAAACTTGCCAATTTAAGGATATTTGGAAAATTTGGTATAACTTTGGATATAATGCATGAACGAAGGATATCGTCGGTAATGTTTTAACCTCGAAGTGTCCCCAAAAAACCTGCAAAGTTGAAACGCTGCGATTTTTTTCTCTTAGTGCCCCGAAGGATTAAATTTATCGTTTCTGTCAAAAATCACCATAACAAGCGATTTTTCAAAAAAACTCCATCAACTCCATCCATTAAAAAAATTAAGGGAGCCGAAGAAAAAAATTTGTATTTTTCACCGAAATTGTGGCTCACCATAATTTTTTTAATGGTCGAAAAAAAATCGCTACGCTACATTGTAACAACACTACTCACAAATGAACTGTTTTTTTTCCAGATGTGACATGACCGCGTAACAGCTGGGACAACGACCGCGCGCATCGTGCGGAGGGCCTCCGCGGCAATGTGCATAACGGCGCCATTTTTAAATATTTTGAACGCAAATTTATTAACGTTATTCTTAAAGCCCTTTCTGACGTTATGTAAAAAAATAAAAATATTCCGGCCCATACTTTCGAGTTCATTATAATTTTTTTTAATATGCCCATTTTTCGATCGGCCAAGGTGGCCAGACGCCTTTAAAGAATCTCGTACGTGTTAGCGAAAACCGGCAGAAAATTATGAAGCAATTCGTCCACTTCTTTGACGTTCGCTATTTTGGACCATCGCTCGTTTGCCTATCTCAGATCTACACTTTCGAAGTTTGTATCTTCGATATATATGTCTTTTTGCTATAGATGGTATTACCAATATTAGATACTCGCGTCTTTCCATTTCGGAGATATGGATGTTCTAGATTGTTTGAATCTGTATTTGTATGACTCAAATTGCAGACAATCTGAATACACGTTCTCGAATAAATGAGCTCTCGAATAAATAATCCTTTGGTGTAATAGTTATTCAACTTCGTCATCGGCCGAAGGATAAAATTTTGAATAATTTACAGTTCGTTACTTTCAGTTTATAATTCTGTCATTTCGAAGTCTTTGTCGGTCTATATTTGGCCTTTTAAAGTTTTGATCCCCATCCCTTCATTTCGTCTGCGGCCGTACGATAGAGTGGACGAACGAACTAACATTCGAATTTTTAAATCTTTACGAAAACGAACAAGCGATTTGGAGTAACTCGTCTGGCCAACATAAAAATAAGAACCATGTCTATGATGCGTAGTTATGGATAAAAAGTAATTTAAAAGATAGAACATTAGCCATTGCAAAATTACAAAAGATAAGAGAGAACTTGACGTCGACATACAGGAAATTAAAAGGGAAAATCAAGAATTCTATGAAAACGATTAGTGGCACCGATGATATTTATAAACCGGAATGGTCATTCTACAACATTATGGCAATATTTTTGGATGACGTACATAAACCACGAACTACGAAAACCACAGCGGCTGCACACACAGTCATGCGCTCCGTATCACTTGGCGTGTTGAAATGGCGAAAACAACAGGCCGATCCAGGCCGACACACGCCGTGGGAATTACCCCGCGTGGGGCGCTATCGTTCGCGCAGGCCTCGACAGGCGTGCCAAGGCCTTGCGCGGCCTGTGATATGACGGGCCGTGGGACCCCACGTTTAGGCTATGTTCACATGGACGCGCGGCACCGCGCGAATGGCTCACCGCGCGGTACAAAATTCAATGAAAACAACGTTAGCGTCTACATGGACGCGCGGTACCGCGCGGTTCTCGACGCTCCTCTTGTACCGCGCGGCGCCGCGCGGTACAAGATCTGCGGGCCTGTATGGATATGTTCACTTGACGTGCGGCAACGCGCCACACCGCGCGGTTCTCGACGCCGCGCGATACAAGATCTGCAAGCCTGTATGTGCCTGTTCATTTGATCCGCGCGGCTTAAGACGGACAGACGCAACATCGTCAAAAAATGAGCGGCGAAGACAATGATATACCTATCGATTTGCTTATCGACGAAATTGAAAAAAGAGATGCCATTTGGAATCTTAAGGCGAAGGACTATTCCAATGAAATAATAAAAAAAAGGCTTGGGAAGAACTAGTTTTAATTTTTTGCAATGATGGTGATTCTGAAGAAAAAAAAGAAAAATTTGGGTAAGTTTTATTTCTTTAACATTTTATACAATTGGCGATAATTTATCAAACCATTTTTTCTTGCCAATCTAGTTTACCCTCATTTACAAAGTAATTTGTTAATTTAGCTCCAACTTTATCTGCGTCATGGATTGCCCGCCCACTAATACATTGTTCCATATCAGGCAATGGCGCTGGATGAATCGTATCCTCATAATTTATACCATCCCTTTGCCTAACAAAGTTGTGTAAAACACAAATTGCTTTGACAATATCATTGGCAAAGTCTATCTTGACGTCTATAGGCCGATGTAAATTTCGCCATTTGTTACACATTATGCCAAATGCACATTCGACATACCTTCGTGCTAAAGAAAGACGGTAGTTAAATTTTTTTTTCTTTCGACAACATTTTACCACCATATGGTCTCATCAGATTTTTTGTCATACGAAAGCTTCGTCAGCTACAATTACATACGGAAATTTACTTGCATCGTCCTCATTATTTGTGATAGATCTTGGCTCAGGAATGTCTAAAGAATTTTCTGATAGTTTTTTGAATAATGATGTTTCCTTGAATATACCCGAGTCATTGTCTTTACCGTAAGCCCCAACGTCTATCCATATGAAGCAATAGTTAGCTTCGCATAAAGCCATCAATACTAATGAAAAGAAGTGTTTGTAGTTGTAATACATTGATCCTGAATCTGGTGGCTGAATTAAACGAACATGTTTGCCATCCAAAGCACCTATACAATTTGGAAAATAGCTTTTTTTCAAATACTTCCGCTATTTCTTTCCACTTGTCCTTAGTTGGCGGATTCATGACGATAGCTTTCAAGTTTCTCCATAACAATTGGCACACCTCCTTAATTATAACCGATAACGTGGATTTGCCAATTTTATAACCATAATGGAGCTCTGCCAGTGAACAGCCAGTTGCTAAGTACCTGTAATAAAAAATAAGTAACTATTAATTTATCAATATATTTTGTAGGGTCTATTTTGCAGAAAAAGTGGAAAAATCTACGAGATACCTATGTTAAAGAACTCAAAAAAAAATAAAAATTTAAGATCCGGTTCATCTGCATCAACATCTTCATTCGCGCAATATCAAAGATTATCGTTTCTCAAACCAATAGTCCAAAAAGAGCTACTGACGATAGCTTTGATGTTGAGGAAACATCGGCAAACATTGAGTTGAACAGTATCAACAGCAGCGTTAAATCTCCAACAGAAAATGTGCCCCCAAAGAAATACAAACTCCACTCAGCCGACGAGCATTTCGCAAATCTGTTAGAAAGATGTCTAAACAAAAAGAACGTCACAGAAAAAAAGGAAGAAGATGATGAAGATAAGCTGCTTTGTCTTTCATTAGTTAAAGAAATGAAGAAAGTTCCCGAAAACAGGCGTCTAAAATTGAAAATTGAAATGTATAATTTATTAGAACGATACCAGTCTGCACAAACACAACGGCTTGAAGACTTTTTACCGTCACATAACTACCCGTCTACTTCACCGTCACAGAACCACCCGTCTACTTCAGTGTCACAGAACCACCCGTCTACTTCATACAGCTCACAGCTGTACAACAAACCGCAGCGACAGCCGAGAAATTATCCAACGGCTTCCACCAGTTCTCAATATAGCGACACTATGCGTTATTCTGACCATGAATGTACATCGCAGCGCCAACCAAAAAATTATCCAACGGTTTTCCCGAGTTCTCAATATAGCGACACAATGCGGTACTCCTCTGACCATGAATCGCCAACGCACTATGGCTATACAATTAGTCCCTACACTTCACCTCCCACAAATTAATCACAAAGAACATCGCCCGGATCATTCGAAGATTCTCAAGAAATAGATTTATTCAATAATGAAACAATTGATTAAAACACTAACTTTTGAGTGTTAATTTCAAAGCATGTTAACTTAATTGTTACTAATTTTCATTCATTAATAAAGAGTTACTTACCTTAATGTTACTATGAGTTTTTCTTTTGGTGATATGCAATATCTTACAGCATCATCTGCGGGTTTTAAATCTCTTTCAACGCAATCGTATAAGAAATCGAAGGATGCAATTGACATCCTGAAGTAGTTAAAAAAATTTTTTTCGTGTAGTCTCAGTTCGGGATATAAAGTGATAAAGAGGCTTGATGAGACTCTTTCTCTTAAAATAGGATGCACCCAGTATCGTCTTTGCCTTCTTCTGCGACGGCTCAGTTTTCGGTATAGAACCCACAAACATATTGCCTCCTCCACCTCCATTATCGGTGAATGTTGGTATCAGACTACCGCGCGTTGCCGCGCGGCCATGTGATCGGTACCGCCGCGTGGTACCGCGCGCTCATGTGAACGTTACTACCGCGCGGTAGTATCGTTCACATGAGCGCGCGGTGCCGCGCGTCCATGTGAACATAGCCATATACAGGCTTGCAGATCTTGTATCGCGCGGCGTCGAGAACCGCCCGGTGTGGCGCTGTGCCGCGCGGTCAAGTGAACATATCCATACAGGCCCGCAGATCTTGTACCGCGCGGCGCCGCGCGGTACAAGAGCAGCGTCGAGAACCGCGCGTCCATGTAGACGCTAACGTTGTTTTCATTGAATTTCGTACCGCGCGGTGAGCCGTTCGCGCGGTACGGCGCGTCCATGTGAACATAGCCTTAGACTTTTCGTCCCAGTGCGAAGCATCGAAGCCGAATTCGCAAGCGCTGCGCCGTCCGTGAGTAGTGACTTGTAGTCAAAAACTGTGAGATCAGCACTACGGACGTAACGAGAGACCGCGTTGAAATTTTCTGGCGTGTGGCATATGATCTTATGTAATATGAATCAGGGAATTAAAAAAACGACCTCCTCCTTCGCAATATTTCTCTCATCCGAAGCGTTTGAACGCTTCCTGTCATTGCCAATCTCTCGCTGAACAATAATTTTCGGCCCCATATATACGAACAAACAGCATATGTATAGGGGCGTTGGGGGCGGGGGGCAAAGTGGGTACTCTAAGGGAAATGAAAAAAGCGGTTATAAAATATCATATTCAAACACTTGTTCTTGCTATCGAGTGCTAAATTTATCGTAGTTTAATAGTACATTCACACATTTCCAGTAAATGTTCAAAATACGAATAATGAAACCAATTTAAAAACTTTAAGAAATGCCTGCTTTGCCCCGGGGGGTTCCCTAAAGAGCACGGCTTCTGGGTAAAGCGATCACCCTGTATTCTTTCCTAAGGTTTGGCATAAATAAGAAGAAAATAGGGAATCATAGAGGGAAAAACTATGAATGTAGCCGCATATTTTATTGCAGACAAATCATTATTATTATCATAAAAGAACAAAAACTTAACGTGTCTCCTTAACAGTCAGTATACTTTTTTTTGCAATAATCACAGTAAAATTATCCAACATCAGGGTAAGCAGTCCATGCATCATGAGCCCACATTTGGCAGTCATTGCATTGAATCCAGTCTTCGATGGGAGGATTTATATATGGTTCGTTGCATTTATGCACACGTAATTCACCTTAGTTGTCAAATCCTTTTTAAGGCTTTTATCCCAAGGAGCTTGTTGTGTCTTTCTTGCATATTTATTCACCATCTGAAAATAATCATGGAAATCGGTATAAGAATGTAACAATACCACTTTCAAACATGTAAAAAACATAGTTGCAATAAATAATACCGTTTCGATGAGTTTCTACATAGATAAGTAAATTGGAAAATTATCAAAATAAAGTCACGTAGTCATCTTCTATCTTCTATTATCATCTTAATTTCACATAGTCATCTGTCATTAGAGCATAGAGGGCAGGTGCTCGATCTCCTTCAATAAAGATAAATAAACAGAGCAATTATTTAAATAACGTATTAACGTCATTTCAAATCGCCATCTTTTATACTGGACATAGCGAGCACGTGCTCGCTTTGCCCTACCCGCTTTGCCCTTTTGCGCCACTTGACGTTTTCAGCAAACCTGACCAAAAAAGATTGGAATGCATTTAAGCAAATATGAATAAAACAATAGTCACATTTTAGTATTGCTCTATTTTACTCACAAACAGACAAAACACGATGTCCATCTTTGTTTTTTTTAGTCTTTCAAAACCCGTGCAATTTTGTTTTTTTGCCACACAAGCCGCGCGGTCAGCCGCAGCTGAGCTTCACGACTGCGGCAGGTCGGGCGGGACGGGGGAAACGTACCCGCGTCGCGGACCCGCGGTAAGCTTTAAAACGTTAGTCTTATGGTGGATGCCTGCTTAAGGCCGGGTGCTCGCTATGGGCCCTTTCCCCTATGTGTATGTGGGGTCGTAAAATTGCAACAGTGATTGAGATACAATAAATGGTTATATATTTCAATTGCGATACAACAGAGAAAAATATTTCGTATCGGGAGTTCGACCACCACGCGTCGAATCGCCATTAGGACGGTTATTTACCCTTCTTCCCTTAGCGACTCTTGTATCTCTCCTTTGTGACCCTCCGTAACCCTCAGTAACCTTTCGATATGTTATGTTCCCAAATATGTATATATTTTCAGCCCAGTTTATTTCTCTTTTCTGTATCTTCATTTATGTGCTAAATTGAAATTGTCCAAATTGCACTTGCGTGTCACCGCCCCAGTTACCTCCACGTGAGAACAAGGGTTCAAGGGCTTTGACGAGCGAAGTAGATAAAAATTCTACTTGTCGACCGGCTTCTCGGTAGTGCACGAAATTTCGGAATATGCCGCTGTGTGATTCGTCGGAGTGCGCTTAATTGAATCCGGCAAGAGAGTACAAACGTCCGCGGGAGCTCGCGGCTTCGTCAGCCTATACACACACACACACACACCCACACACACACACACACACACACACACACACACACACACACACGTGTGTGTGTGTGTGTGTGTGTGTGTGTGTGTGTGTGTGTGTGTGTGTGTGTGTTTCGTGATAGAAATCTGTGTTTCTATCGAAAGTGTTTCGTGATAGAAGTGTGTTTCGTGATAGAAATCTCTCGTTCGTGTATGATGCTGGGTGCCAGAGAGCATATGGTACAGATCAGTCTCTCCATTCGAGCTCATCACATCTCTAGGCGCAGGTATACCATAACCGAGCACTTTTCTTTCTCTCGCCCTCTGGGTGTATCTCCTCTCTCTCACTATATCTATGTATGCATGCACTATATGCGTATATACATGCTTGGCCATAGTACTCCACATTTATTTAATTACCGTACACCTTAATTGCCCAGTGGTATTCCCAAGAGACAGGGGTATATGATGCGTTCGGCGTATTTTCAGCGGACGAGCGAGGCACTTGTCTTTCATTTTCCGTAGTACCCGCGTAGTTACCTATGTGTGCGCGTATTTGTGCGCACGTGTATGTGTATATATGTGTGTGTATTTGACGTGGAACCATCATACTTTAATCGAACTCCATTTGTAAAACGCAGCGCTTTATTTATCACTCTATAATATCCTCACGTATATTAATAGAGATCTGGATTTTACAAATGCAATTCGATGGTGCAATGGTTCGATCTACCCCGTGTACCCTTTATATGTTGAGACACATTTTTTTCTCTCACTGTTTTGGCTTACCCTATTTGATATGGCAAAAAGCAGTCACCATCGGGCCGCAAACATTGCAAATCATTTCGGTTGGGCAAAGCGCCGAAGGCGTGCGGCATCGCGAACCCTCATGCACGGCTAGCGAACGATGCCTAACCACTTCGTGAATAATCGCGCGGGTCAGTGTGCTGCCAAACTTTAATGATAAGCCATTCTATAAAACATGCGACAGTTCGTGCAACGAATATGACATATCTTTTTACACACGCAAATTCGTTCTAGAACACGTATAATTCCGCTTGCACAATGAAGAATATTTGTTACACCCGTGCTTCCAGTTTTTTTCTGTCAATCCTCAACTACTGATGCCTACGTTAAGCGGTTCTCGCATTCGCTACATAATGTAACGGACGCATACTGTCATACACGTACCCGAGTAGAAATTGTGCTACCTTGTCTGAGTTACAACGTAGTAACTGGCTCACCCAATTCAGCTTATACGAACCGACCAATTGTTGGCTCGCTATGAGCTAGTAATATCGTGAATGTTTTGTTATCTAGCCCTCGTCTAGTAACTGCCCAGCCGATCTTGGTCACAAATGACAAAAGTTAGATTATGTGATTATGTGTAGTTCGATCGAGCGAATGACTCATGGCTGGCCAGCCAACTTGAGATTCAGATGGCTATGCAAAAGAAAAAAATTCTCAAGTGGGCTGTCGCCATGACCTAGCCAACACTAGCTGACTACGGCTATGCACCCCTTGGCTAGTTACTGCCCAGCCGATCTTGATCACAAATGACAAAGTGTGGTTATGTGAGTACCTGTAGTTCCATCGAGCGATTGGCTAACACTAGCTGACTGTGCTACCCTGTCTGAGTTACGACGTAGTAACTGGCTCGCCCAATTGAGCTTATACGAACCGACCAACTGTTGGCTCGCTATAAGCTAGAAATATTGTGAATGTTTTGTTATCTAGCCCTTGGCTAGTCACTGCCCAGCCGATCTTGGTTACAAATGACAAAGTGTGGTTATGTGACTACGTGTAGGGCCATCGAGCGATTGGCTTATGGCTGGGTAAGCAACTTAAGTTACAGATGGCTTTGCAAAAGAAAAAAATTCTCAAGTGGGCATGTCGCCATGACCTAGCCAACACTAGCGAACTACGGCTATGCACCCCTTGGCTAGTCACTGCCCAGCCGATCTTGGTCACAAATGACAGTGTGGTTATGTGACTACGTGTAGTTCCATCGAGCGATTGGCTGATGACTGGCTAAGCAACTTGAGTTACAGATGGCGTTGCGAATGCAAACATTCTCAAATAGATATCTCGCCATGACCTAGCCAACCAACTGCGGCCGTGCACCCTTTGGCTAGTCCCTGCCCAGCCGATTTTGGTCACAAATGACAAAGTGTGCTTATGTGACTACGTGTAGTTCCATCGAGCCATTGGCCCATGGCTGGCTAAGCAACTTAAGTTACAGATGACGCTGCAAATGAAAAAAATCCTCAAGTCGGTATCTCGCGATGGCCTAGCAAACACTTGCCAACTGCGGCCGCACTAGCCGGAATAAATGATCGGACAAATACAATTTAAGGTTATGTAATTCTATGTGATTATTGCTCTCAATGCGAACGCAATTGAGTCATTGATGCGATAATGTTACTTACATTCGTTAATCTACAATGCGAACGCAATTGAGTCATTGATGCGATAATGTTACTTACATTTGTTAATCTACCCATTTTTCAATAATCTAACTTTGTGTAGTGTAACATATGTACACGATGCGACAATTCAGAAATCAAACAAGCAGGATTAATGGACAACGTCACAACTTATCACCCAGAGGTCCCAGGATCGAAACCACTTTAAAGCGTATGCGTTCGTCTGAGATAATTTAAAATTGAACCATCAACATATTCACAGCGCCTTTATAATAACCCTAATTAATGAACAACGAAGAATATCGTAAAAGGGTCCAATGATGTAAATAATGTGCAAACATGATCACGAAAAAAGATATATAGCCGCAAATTTTTTTTATCTAACTGCCACCTAATTTTTTGTTCCCAGTCGCTAGCTAAACAACCTAGGTCATGGCTAGGTAAGAAATAATATACAGCTGTGAGATATTTCTGTCTATCTAGTACCCATCTAATTTTTTGGATTCAATCACTAGAGGACGAAGCGTTACAAGGCTGGGTAGTCAATAGCTAAAATGGCTAGCCAATGAGGATTCGAAACATAACTTTACTTGCTTGTGGCTCGGTGATGATGAGTTACGTTTTCCACCCGGGTATGTATTATTATGCATATACGTGTGTATAGGTAGGCATAATACCGCGGATCTAAATTTCGTTAATGACGGCACGAGGACGCGCGTCCTCGTAATCCACCTCACCCAACCCAGGTCCAAGGGAAGAGCGTCTCTGTCTCTGTCTCTGTATGTCTGTCTGTCTGTCTGTCTGTCTGCCTGTGTGTGTGTCAGTTCGCGCTCTTGTATTAAGAGACCCGTCGAATATATAGATACCAAGTCTATAAGTAACATTTTCCTTGGTTGTGCTCCCGTCTTATGTACGTACATGAGTTTAACCGAGTTTCTGCTTCATTCCTGTACAGCGATAGTCCTACTTCCCTATTGATGAATATACAGGGTGTCCCTTTTATTTCAGCCACCCGAAATAACAAGGTAATTTTCGACGCCACAAATAAATGCTCCAGACAAAAGTTGTACGATGTGAAGGAAGCCATCAAATGCGACCATTTTTTTATTTCGGTGGAGGCGCTGACGCACAGTGAAGGTCACCTGCACTTTTTAAAATGGTATGGTACATTTTTTTCAACCATCTTGTGGAGCACCTTAGGCTGCGAAAAAAATATTAGGAGGTCGAAGTTGTTCAAGGTCAGTATCGATGATACAAATCTAAATATCTCGGATCACTACCAAATATTTGCGAGTGATCCAAGATATTTAGACATGTATTTCATTTTGATAGGTGTTCGAAATTAGCTTCGAATAAGAGATATTGGAGATCGTAGTCATCGACAACACTTCGAATACCTTCTGTTTATTTGGGAAGCCGCGTTGATCTGTATCGTATATAGCTCAATCGAGGTGATCGTTCAGTTTGATTTCGATATTGGATAAGAGCTATTCATAATTTAAAAATGTACCGGCAATTTAAAAAAGTGGACATGACACTATGTTACGGTGAAACAAGACAAAATTCCACAAGAGTGCGTTTGTTGTATGCTGAGCAATTTCTAATTCGATAGTGTCCAAGCCGGCGAACGTTTGACGCGGTAGTCACGTCATTTCGCGCGACGGGTAGTGTTAATCCTGCTGAGAAAAACCGTACTAAAACGCGAATCACGGAAGATGCAGAAAATGATATCTCGGGTGCTGTTTCTGTAAACCCTCGTGTTAGTTGTAGGACTCTATCAAAACAATATCCGATTTCGAAATCAAGTGTGTGGAGAATCCTCAATCATCAACGTTTCCATTCATACCGAATGTCGCTGCACCAGGCTCTCGAAGCGAGTGATTTTCAAAATTGCATCAACTTCTGTCAGTGGGCACAGCAGCAATTGCGGGTGGACGAACAATTCTTGAATGGTGTATTATTTACTGACGCTTCAACGTTCACAAGCCATGGACAAGTGAACACGCACAATATGCACTATTGGGCGGAGGAAAATCCTAGATGGCTACGACAAGTTGTCCATCAACGACCATGGAGTGTTAATGTGTGGTGCGGTATATGGAAAAATGTAATTATTGGTCCACACTTAATTGATGGTAATCGGACTGGAGTTGAGTACGCTGCTTTTCTGGAAGAAATATTACCTGTGCTGCTTGAAGATCTAACCTTGTGCGATCGGCAAAAACTCTGGTATCAACATGATGGTTGTCCAGCTCATTTTGCACGGATACCTCGCAATGTTGTCGACCGAAAATTTGGTAATAAGCAGATTAGCCGAGGATCATGAATAGCTTGGACTGCTCAATCACCGGACTTTACTTCACACGATTTTTCTTAATGGGGGACGTTAAAGGATAAAGTTTATCAAGATATGCCCACAATACCGGAGAACATGCGAGAATGCATCATCAATGCGTGTAACAGCATCACTCCGAAAAGCATTCTACGATCGAAACAGTGTCTGACTGTCCGACTGCAAAAATGTTTGAAGGCTGCTAGAGGTCATTTGAAGATCTATTCGTTGTCCGCGCCTTTTGTCCACGGTCTATTTTTTCCCTAATTTTTCCCGGTTTCGCTCCTTCACCTGAAAATATAATAAAAAGGATCATTATGGTGGCATTAATGATCCTGCTGGGAAAAATAACTACTCACCGCCGCCTTCGTCGAGTGCCCTCGGGGTACCGCTCCGTCACGATACCTCCGTCGGAGTTACCTCGTGGCACCTTACCATCGACGACTCTCACTGATGGCCCACCAGGGCATTCCTTTACAGAGGGGACTCGCCGATGGCCCACCAGGGCATTTCTACAACCGGCCGAGGGCTACGCAGAGGGCCTCCTTCGCTGAGGCCATAGCGAGGCCCTCCACTAGCACTGCGCCAGAGTCCCTTGCCGTCACAGCGTCCCCGTCGCTGGTCCTCCAGTGCATCCTTGCAGCGTTAAGTCTCCGGTGAACCTCTCCGCATCTGCAAGGGTCCAAGGGAAAATTATCACCCGGATGGGTTAGCGTACAAATTGGACCGGAGAGGAGAACACCAACAACGACATGGATCCAAAGTTTTTAAGTTATATTAGTAATCAATTCATACTCACCTGATTTCGTAAATTACGCATACTCGATCCACCATTACATAACACACACCTGTAAAAACCGACAACACGCACCGCGCACTCGCTAAACACGTTTTATTGATATTAAAGCGTCAGAACAAATTGTGCGGCTCGCACTATGACACTTCGGAGTAACACCGAATTATCATAGCCGCTTAACCATAGCCGCATAATCATGGAGGTATGCTCCATGTATTATACTCGGAGGATACCTTCCTTCCTTACCGACCTGACCCGAGCCTGCCTCGCACTAGTACGTGCGCGGGCCGATGGTGGGCGTCGCGCACAATCCTTTCCCGTAAACGTTCGCGACCGAAACGGGCATAAAACTCCGGCCCGAGTCGCAAACAGGGTATTCGATATCACTGCTTCACGGCCCGTGAGCAGTCGACCATGTAGCGAGCTCACAGCCCGTGACTCCTACACATCGTCTTACCAAACACGCCGAACGGTGCTGTCCCAAAAGCGAAAAGACACTTTTTACAGCCAGGAAAAATGTCGCTTCCTTTTTCTCCCTATCCTTAAACCTCCTCCATTTTTTTGTAATAACAATTAGTTCTCTTTTTATATTCATTTTTAATCTCATTTTTTGTACAGTTATATATTTTGGCTTTTTCACATCCATATTAAAACAATTACTTTTTTGTTTCCATATCGTTTTCCTTATTTACCCCCTTCATGCCACGTAACGCTAAAAATCCTTCATACACCTCCAACACCTTCATACACCTTTAAATCCAAGTACACCCGCCGAAATTGCCTTGTTAACCGGTACCTCGCTCGGTCTTTCTCCCTCGGACGTAGGGAGGAATAAATCGGCTAACATATTGAAATAAAATATAAATTTGAAAATATTTTTGGTATCGATCCGATTTTCATCGATACTGACATTGGATGACCTTGAACGAATTTGAACTCCGAAAGTTTTCTACGCGGCTTAGGATGCGCTACAAGATAGATGAAAAATGTGCCATTCCATTTTAAAAAGTGGAGGTGACCTTCACTGTGCGTCAGCGCCTCCACCGAAATGAAAAAAAAAATTGTCGCATTTGATGGCCCCCTTCACACCGTACAACTTTTGACTGGAACATTTTTTTGTGACGTCAATAATTACCGATTTATTTCGGGTGGCAGAGATAAGAGGCACCTTGTATGTGTAGAAATATTTATAGAAAGATTGTCTTCAGAATATTCCACTTATCGTTAGAGAACTGTCCTCAAAAAGCCCAAATATGCTGACGTCTGACATTACATCGATAGAATGGTTTCAAAATGCCGTTTCCCATTTTATATATATACATACATATGCAGACAAATCTCTATGAATGTATACCTGATTGTCTTTCTCGTTTGTCTCAACTCTACCCACGTGTACGCGTAACTTTGATCGCAGTATGTACGCCCCGTGGAGCTGGGGCTTTTATTTTATGTCCCGTATACGGAGCCGAACGAATTGTCACAGGGAGAGTTTCTACGAACCTTTCTGCTCTCCCACGGTGTGTCATGAAACATTTAGCTAAATCGACAATTATCGGAAAACGCTTAACCGGTTGCTCACGTAGCATATTTTGTGCGTCTCGTTTTTTTTCTTGCCCTGACGTCATTATAGTAATCCATTCTCTTGAAAGCCGCCCTTATATACGTCAGGAATTTTATGTGAAGAGCCGCTTCCTACTTTTCTTCTACATTTCTTGGTCACCTAATACGAGTAAATGTACGATTTTTGGGACTCTGCCCTACGAAATCTGGTTGCGAGATAGTTTCGATTTTTAGGCAAGTACAACGGCTTGCAACTTTTCATTTTAAGACGTATGTATGTTTTTAGCTGCAAATGTTGCATACGTTGTTTATAGAAGTTAGCGGGAGTACTTAAAAGAAAAAAAGCTAATGGTTGGGGTTTCATTACTGCTAGCGCTTGCAAGTATAGTCCGTGTAGAAATTTGAGTCAGAAGAAAGTTCTGCCTCTTATCTGCCTTCCCTAAATAATATCAGGCCATGGTCAGGCCGTCCAGCGTTGATCAGGTTTGCCATGTAACACGTCTTAGGCCAGATACCGATTCGCCGTTCCCTTTTTCGGTAACTGATTAGGAAATGAACAGGGAAACGATCAAGTACTGGAAGAGCTTTTGGCGATCTACCCGAGTGAAATAGATAGTGTTATGTGGTACACTGATACTTATTATCCCTTCGCACTCGAGAGGTGACTCCTCTCGCTCACCACTCACGATCCGAGTGAAAAGGGTTATTTCACATGCATCACAAAATCATAAGCGGAAGGGCACGCTGTAAACTGGGCACTTCTGTACGTGGCACATATTTATTTTAGAGGTCTCTTTATTTCATGATATCTCTCTTGTATAACTATAAATACATTTTGGATAATCTTTGGTGACTATTCCTGTTAAACAATCTTAACTTACTAGTCTGTTTGTTAGTTTTGTAGTCATTTTTTTATTTTGTTTTTTTGACGTATCAATATGTTTTTGTACAACACACAGGACAAACTTTTATCCTCCTACGATGGTACTTTGCCTACGCGAAGCGCTTCGCTCGTAGTCACCTGGCGGATTGTTGGCGAAATACATTCAGGTAATGTCTTCCCGGCCAGAACATTGATATTTCCCAATATGGCGACAAGGCGTTCAAACACCACGAATGGCCTACTTTAGTTTTTTTGCCTCATTAACTAATTTGACTATTCGTTATGCTCAAATCATTAGTTACTGTAATCCCGGCATTTATGATAAGCAGTCTTATCGTCGTTAATGATCATTGATAAAATGAGTGGTGAATGGAATTGCAACAGATGTATTAGTTTCAGTCTAGCTAATTATAAATATCGTTGTTGAGGTGAAACTCAAAGTAGCTTTACACAGCTCTTAAAGACAGGCTCCACTTTTGAGGATACGTCAAACTTCTGGCCAGGTAGACATTACGCGAAGATGTACTTGCTCGCAATGTATCCCGACCGGAACATTATAGTTTACAAACATAGAGGGTAAACCGTAAAAGAACGATTTTGCGATCTTCCCGATTTGTTTCATGGGAGGGCCCGGTCAGGTAAATCAGAGAAGGCAAGTCTGATCAGGGCACGGCACTGACAATAAGTAGGGAATGCCCAGTCACATTTCTGCACGGGAGGTGAGAACAGTATCGTTTAGTCAGGTATGTGAGCAATCGTTGTTCATTAACAAGCACAGTGTCGATCATTTTCAAGTATATTACGGAGGCAATCAAGGCTCGAAGTACGCAATGCTTGTTTTGTGTTGTTTACCGAACGTTTTACACGTGCCCGAATAATTTACACCCATATGGCGGGTCACCGTCCTGTCGTCATGCATATACATGAACATGAACACACACACACACACACATGTGTGTGTGTGTGTGTGTGTGTGTGTGTGTGTCTCCGCCAAAGTCGTAATATGCGTTCTATCCCTCTGCGGTAAGTCTATCATAATGAAACCCTCCCGAGTGCGATGTCAACGTGCGCTCGCGCAAATTTCTCATCGAATAACGAAATCTCGTCGAATGATCAATACCCATAGTGAAATCAGCGAATGACCGATCCGCGAACAGAGACGCGTTTATGTTTGGCTATGCATTGCCGGTCATTTTTACTCGTCTCTGAAAAACACTTCGGTAACTGTCGCGCAGTTGTATGGTAAATTCACGAGTAGTGTAATGAGGCCGAAACGGCATCAAAATTCCTACTACCGACATTTACCGACATAGTTGAGAAACGAACCAAAAAATGGTAGATTTCTGAGCTATCGGCGGATGGTCGGGTAGGGTTCGGTTCCGTTTCGGCCTCATGATCGACTGTCGATGTTTCTACTTACCGACCGATGGTAGGGCTGCACTGCTTACCGACCGATGGTGATGCTCACCTGCTTACCGACCGATGGTAGGGCTCACCTGCTTACCAACCGACGGTGGTGAGTCCCTCTTCGCCGCGAATGGAATTCGGCGGAATGGGGGGGGGGGGGGTAAACACGGGGACACACGTCCGATTACTAGCGAGGCCGCGCAACGACTGACAAAGAGTCGAAGTGCTTTGTAGTAAAAGGGAGTATCCCTCCCCTCCGCGGGAAGAGGGGGGGGCGGGAGGAAGAGTGGAGCGTCCGATTTCTCAGAAATTGTTTTAAACATTTGTGGGTGGTGAGTCATCGGGCGCTTGCCGTGGCTTGACAAAGCCCCCCCCCCCCCCCGCCACCTCGGCGAGATGCGATAGTTTTGTTTATCGACGTGTTGAAACCGGCGAATTGAGGTGGTGAATGATTATTTTCCGAGAATTTATCATCGGCCGGTGACATTTGATAGCGCCAAAATGGCGGCGAGATTTCGTCAGATTTCTTTTCTATGAATATTTTTTTAACGTTTTGCGGGGGGGGGGTCATCGAACGCGCGACATTTTTCCGCGCTCGGACCCTCGTGCCCTCAATGTAGGGGGGGGGGGGGGGGGAGTACATAATCTTGCGATTCAAGATCGGACGCACACATGAGAAAGAACTACGTACACACGAATGAAACAATGGAGTTCATCGATAAAATTGGTAAAATTGCCGATTTTCTGCCGACGAAGAAGCTCAGAGTTGTCACCCGGGTCGGATTATATCATCACCAACATACGGGCGGTCAACACTAAATTTGGCAAAAAGCACGTCGTCGACATTCGCAACGAATTCAGCGTGTTTCTACCCGGAACGATCATCAAGGCGCTTGAGGCTGATTCGACAACATTCGAGAGCATGTTGGCAGCAGCGCATAGAGGAGATCTATGCATGGTCTATCGCGGCGGAAAATGTCACAGCCTGAAATTCGCGAATTCAGCAACATTCCAGCTGATGTTGGCAGCAGCGTACAAAAGAAATGTCTGCATAGCCTACATCGGCGGAAAGTTTGTCGCATACGTTAAGGGTCATGAAAATCGAGAACAGCTAGCTCATATACTAAATATGAAAAATTATCTAGTAATTGAAACGTTGGACGCAGACTCCGAAGATATGGATGCATAATGCATAACGAAGGATACTAGTAAAGTATTTCAAGAAAAAATCATCTTGTGTTCAAGATTGAAAACCACGAGAAAGAGCGCCCACCGTCTCGCTGTTTGGAACTCGATCTTGTGTATACAAACTCGACGTTCGAGCGCGTGCCGGCACAAACACACACACACACACACACATACGCGCGTGCGAGGTTGTATAGAGATTTCCTTCTTAAATACATTTGCGAGCCCTTTTGCATCGATATTTCATTTCGATTCATTGGACAGTCTGGACCATGGACGATTGCGATAAAATTATCGACAAGTTGAGCGGTGCGAGGAACAATTTCTCTCACGTGGATAAGTGGCAAAAGTTCTGTGAGGTGCACGTCAAACTTTTCGGGCAAACGTTGAAAAAACCGGGGCTCAACGTCGGTCAAAAACTGAAAATACAATCGACAATAGCGAAATTGTTGTCGTTGAGGGAAAAAATCGTGCGTGGAGCAAGTGTAAGCAGCGCAGGTGTAAGCGGTGCTGGTGTGAGTGACGCTCGCGAAAAACTAAAGTGGGTCGATCTCGAGTCGGCACTCAAAAATCGAATAAAGACAGGCTCGATTGTGAATTTCGAGCACAAAGATGTGCAAAGTTTCCTCGAAGATGCGATGCGCGTGGTGGTTTCAAAACTGGACAAAATCGTGCGCGAGGAGGGTAACGTGAAGGTGAATGTGACCTTGGCGTGCAAATTTCACCTCATGAAGGTGAATGAAATCATTGAGGAGGAAAAGACATTTCAAACGACAAACGCGGTCATTCTACCATCGAGCGATATTGCCGAGTGGTTCATCGAGTGCGTCCAAGCAAAACTCTCCGCCAAAATCGAGGACTTCCAGGAAAAAGAGTCGGGTTGGACGTTACACGAAATCTCTCATCTACTTGTGAACATTAACAAGTACGAACCGCTGCGAGGGAGCTTATCCACATACACGCGTCTTCCGAGGGATATACAGATGAAAGGGGCCGTCATCAATATTCAAAACAATGACCCCTATTGTTTTCTCTGGGCCATCACAGCAGCACTCTCTCCACCACCGAGGATGAATCCCCAACGTACGAGTTCTTATCCTCATTATAGTGAGATGCTCAACTACGAAGGTCTGGATTTCCCGATGAGTTTGTCAAAGATTGCAAAATTTGAGCAATCGAATGGCTTATCGATCCATGTGCATGGGATTGATGGTACGACAAAAGACGGCACGAGTAAAATTGTTCCGATATATCTGAGTAAGCAAATTTCGGATAAACCAACGATTCATCTACTCATGATCAAAGCGGAAATCGACGAGGAGGAGGAGGACGAGGATGAGGAGGAGGACGCATGTATTCCCAAGGTGTATCATCATTACGCGTGGATTAAGAACATGTCGCGACTCTTGAGTGCGCAGGTGTCGAAGAAAGGACATCACATGTGGATTTGCGACCGGTGTTTGTGTTACTTCAGCAGAGAAGAAATATTGCAACGACATAAAGAGGACTGCCGTAATAATTGTCGTGTTACTTTTCCCGAAGGTACAAAAACAAAATTGAAATTCAAAAATTATCAGCACAAGGAGATAGTTCCGTTTGTAATTTACGCAGATTTGGAATGTTTGCTCGAACCGGTCACAGCACCGCAGGCTAACACTGTAAATTATCAGAAGCATACCCCTCACAGTATTGCCTACTATAAGCATTGCAGTTTCAATGACGCTCTCTCGGAGTACAAGGCGTTTCGTGGAAAGAACTGTATCGAATGGTTCATGCGTGAATTAGAAGGACTGGCCGGCTCATTGCACGACATTTTTCAGACCATAGTACCAATGAAACCTTAGAGTAGCGACGAAAGTCGAAGTTTCAAGTTGGCTGAAAATTGTCACATTTGTGAAAAACCATTTGCGCCGACAAACGTAAGAGTCCGAGATCATTGTCACTTTACGGGAAAATTCCGCGGCGCCGCTCATCAAGACTGTAATTTAAATTACAAAATTGCCCACGTAGTGCCGATAGTCTTTCACAACTTGTCCGGATACGACGCACACTTTTTGATAGTCGCATTGGCTCGAACCTTCGAAGGATCCATGAGTCTTTTGCCTATTAACAAGGAGAAATATATTTCTTTTGAGAAGCGCGTCAAAGGTACACGCGTGCAGTATCGATTCATCGACTCTTTGAGGTTCATGCCGAGTAGCATCGAAAAGTTAGCATCTTACCTGAAAAGTGATCAAAAAATAGTAACACGCAAGCATTGCGCTAACACCACGCAATTTGAATTGTTGACGCGAAAGGCGTTTTTCCCTACGACTATGTGGACTCTTGGCTGCGACTCGATGAGACGCAATTGCCTGCGAAAAACAATTTTTTCTCCCGATTGAGTAATGAAGATATTTCGGCGGACGATTACGCGCACGCGTGCAAAGTTTGGACCGTCTTTAATCTCAAAACGTTGGGTGAATATTCCGACTTGTATTTGAAAACCGACGTACTCCTTCTGACAGATATTTTTGAGAATTTTCGACGAAATTGCATCAACACGTACGGCCTCGATCCATTGCACTATTTTACCGCACCCGGTCTATCTTTTGATGCGATGTTAAAATGTACCAGCGTAGAACTCGAACTCTTGCTCGACGTTGACATGTTAATGTTCATCGAGAAAGGTATTCGCGGTGGTGTTGCGCAGTGCTGCAATAGGTACGGGAAAGCGAATAATCGCTACATGCGTGATAACTTCAATCCAAACAAACCCGAGTCATACTTGATGTATTACGATGTCAATAACCTGTATGGTGCAGCTATGTGTGAGTCACTACCATTCGGCTCGTTCGCTTGGGCGGAAAGATTCGGGGAACGTATCGAGAGTATTCCCGACGATGCCGAAACGGGCTACATTTTCGAAGTCGATTTGGAATATCCTCGAGAGTTACACGACACGCACAAAGATCTGCCTTTGTGCCCCGAACACTACGTCCCTCCTGGTAGCACTCAACGAAAACTAACGACCACACTGCTTCGAAAAGAAAAATACGTCATTCATTATAGAAATTTGAAGCAATGCTTGAAATTGGGATTGCGTCTCCTAAAAATTCACAGAGTCCTCAAATTCTCACAGCGCGCATGGCTGAAAAAATACATCGATATAAATACGGAATTGAGAAAGCAATCGAACAATGATTTTGAGAAAAATTTTTACAAACTCATGAACAACGCGGTCTTTGGTAAAACAATGGAAAATGTCAGGAAACATCGGGAAGTGCGACTCGTGACAAAGTGGAAGGGGCGGTGGGGGGCCGAAGCGCAGATTGCCAAGCCAACGTTCCATAGCTGCACCATATTTGACAAAGACATCGTTATTATCGAGCTCAATCAAGCATGCGTTTTATTCAACAAGCCTATATACACCGGATTTTCCATACTCGATATCTCCAAACTCTGGATTTATAATTTTCATTACAATTTCATGCGCGAAAGATTCGACGATCGAGCAAAATTATTGTATACAGACACTGATAGTCTCATCTATCACATCAGCGTGCCCGACATGTATGAAGAGATGAAGCGTGATATTGAGAAATTTGACACGTCTGATTATTCACCCAACAATCCGTATAATATGCCTTTGCGCAATAAGAAAGTACTAGGTCTCATGAAAGATGAGAATAATGGTCGCATTATGACGGAGTTTGTAGGTTTGAGAGCGAAATTGTACTCGTTCAAAATTCTCGACTGTGATGACGCGAAGAAGAGAGCTAAGGGTGTACGGCGGTCAACCCTGAAATCCATCACATTCGACGACTTTAAAAATTGCTTGTTAGCGCACGAAAATCTTGTCAAGGCGCAACAATTGATCACGAGTAAAAAACACATTGTACATACGGCGACGCAACAGAAAATTGCTCTCAGCTGGAGAGATGACAAAAGAGTGCTAATCCCAGATTCCACGGACACTCTTCCATGGGGTTATGCTTCCGATGATATGGAACATTAAAAAATAAAATGTTGACGACAATTGTGTGTGAAGAGAGAGAGAGAGAGAGAGAGAGAGAGAGAGAGAGAGGTACGGTAAAATATATATTCACGCTTAAACCAAAACATTTACGAAAATTTATTTCCCCCCTCCTGATCGGAACTATCGACGAAAAAAACCATGCGATATTCGAGTACACTGAGAATGTAAACAAATCACGAATACTATAAACTTTGGAGAGAGAGAGAGAGAGAGAGAGATGAAATTGTGGGCCGGGAGAACCACCACAGTGAGTATCAAGTCAAGGAGGGCGTCTTGCGTCGACGGGCGTCTGAGAGCATATATGTATCGGGTTGCATGAGTTGGTCGTAAACGTAAGAGCTGTTTCTTCATATCGGATAAGACAAAGGGACAACGGCCCAAGGCGAGGATTTTTCCTTCGGGGGGGGGGGGGGGGGGAGTGATGCATTTTTTCGAAGACGACATTGTTTTATTAAAACGTTTTTTTTCACAAATCTCCTTTGTCGATCCAACTGTTGTGCGTATCGTCGAAACCGAGCCACTTGACGAGCATTCGATTTCCACGCTTCTTCACCACCTTCTCAACGAGGTAAATGTCGGGATACTTGACTTTCTGGAGCTCCTCTTCGTAGAAGCAGCCGGCGATGCGTTCGTTCCGATGGTCCTTGAGATTGTACGTCGTTGGATTCGTTCTTTTCACTCTGCGTATCGTGAATATTTCCGTTGTCCAATTTCGCGTATAACCCTTCTCAAATACATTCTTAAATTTGCTAATTCGCACATTATCGCCAATTTTGAACTTTTGTGATTTTTTTGTCGTTAATCGACGCTGGCGTAAAATACGATGGAGAATCTCTCTTTCATTGGTGCGATTGATATTTTTCGGTTTTTCCCGGATGGTTCGATGCACGGTGTTGTTGTATTCGGTAACGAGAGAATCCAGAATATCCATCCATTTGTACATTCCGCGAAGACTGAATTGCATCCACATTTTATTTTTTAACGTTCTATTGAAACGCTCGCAGATTGATGCTTTCAAATTGCTATACGTTGAATACATGTTTACATTGTGTCTTTTCATAAGAGCTTCAAACTGTGAATTATAAAATTCTTTTCCACGATCGACGTGCAGGTTCTTGGGTATGCGACCCTGATTGAATATAGATTTCATGGCAATCGTCGTATCTTTACCGCTCTTGCTTCTCAACGGTATGGCCCAGGCAAATTTGGAGAATATATCGATGACGGTCAGGAGGAACTTATGTTGCGAGTTTTGCCTCGCGTACGATGACATATCTACGATATCGGCTTGCCACGTTTCATCCAGACCTCGAATGTCAACGTGTCGACGAGTATAATTTCTTCGTGCAGGCTTATGCAGCTCTCGCACGAGAGTCAGTTTTTTGTCATCATTCATGGCGCGCGAGGAGATCCACACACATCAACGTTCAACATGCGAATGGAAAAACGCTCGTTTTTCCTAATAAATAATTCCAGCCTCGCGCAATTCTTCGATAATCGATAAGATCTCATTGGAATGCGATGAGTTGCCTGCCGCTTGAGATGCGTGGAGTAATCGAAGACGATCTACAAGCTCATTCGGATTGTCCCAGTAAACATAGTCAAATTGCATATTTTTTCTGGCCTTTTTGTACATCCCCCGACCCGTACGTGCTCGAATTATTTTCGAAATATAAATCTTGAATTTGTGACTGTTTTCACGTCGCACAGCTCCGTCCGGTTTGTAATATTTTTTATGCGCGTTCGTGCCAATGATGATATTCTCATAATTTTTCAAATCGTTCGGTTCGAGAAAAGCGACATTTGGCACTTTTTTAAATAGGAGCTCCGTCAATCCCACAGTTGTCGCATAACTTTTCTCCCCCACACGAATATGCGGAGAATCGAAAATTATCGGAGAATCGCCAATCATTAATTTGGTGCTGGCAAGCATTCGCACACCGTATGTGGTATCCAGACTTTTCTTTTTACCCATACGTAACAATACGAGATATTTTTTTATCAATTCATCGACCCGACTGGGTGAATCCTCATCATCATCATCATCATCATCATCATCAGCATCAGCATCGTCATCGTCATCAGAGGCATCATCTTTGTGCTCATACGTCGCTGTGAAAGTTGAATCTTCCGGTGACTCATTCTTAACTTTACTCTCATTTTCTTCCGTTTCATTCTTGATTTCCCCCTCCTCCTCCTCCTCCTTCTTCAATGGCGACGTCTTGTGAGAAACGAGCTTTTCCAATGGTGTGACTATCGGCTTAAAGACATCCTGCATCGCCTGATCAGCATTATCTCTACCCATTTTTATCATTCGATGTTTTCGTCTAATTGCATCACTGGCCTTGACGATTTGCTGCAACACATCTTTTTCTTGCAAAAGTTGTCGACGCTTCATGCTGTTGTCAGTTTCACAATACAAGCAATACTGTATGCATTGCAACAAAGAGCACCTTATTTATTGACTCGGAGGAAAGAATCAAACCCTCGTCTATACCTACCCTCATTGATACTACTATCCTTGTCAATTGTAAGGAATCCATACTTGCTGGAATTCCAACATTTGCAACATATATTTTTGAATTGTGTGTATGACATATCGGTATTGACATGGTCATCGTACACATGCTTAAGGTTCGAGTCGTCCTGCTTGAAGAGAACTATGAAATTCGTATTATCGCGTACGAGATGCTTAGGAATACGAGCGTATGTTTGAGAAAGATAGAAACAGTCCACATTCTCATGCCTTCCCATGGAGAAAAAGGCTCTCACGTTGTCCTGTTTCTCGCACGCTATATCGTCAAAGATGAATATGGAGTTTGGTCGTGCGTCGCTCGGTGACACCACTTGTTCATGCTCGTTAAATGGATGATATTCGAGACCCTTCACGGGCTGGAGAAATTGTTCGAGTAACTGATATTTCGGCTGTTTCAGCGACTTTGAATAGAGATAAACGTTTTCGAATCTCAGACCATTCGGGTGTATCACGAGGGTGAGCAACGCGTTGGTTTTTCCGCAGTTTGACGGACCGCAGAATACCGCACGAATCGTATTTGGCAGCAAATCACCATGACGCTTTTGTCCACCCTCTCCCCGAATTTGCGTAAATTCATCAAAGTTTATCACCGGCAGCTTTCCATACGTCTTGGACTTCATCTTCGTCGCGACTGACATAATTTTGGTATAAAACGAGCTTTTATATCTATTGCCGCTTCAGTCGAGCGTCAACCTTCATCATGACCAAACGTCGAGGAAAGAAGTCCGGTAAAGGCCTCCTCAATCGTATCATCAACAAACTTCCCGTTGAATTGCACTTGCCTGGATATCAGTATTGCGGACCCGGCACAAAGCTAGCTAAACGTCTTGCACGCGGCGATCCTGGAATAAATCCGTTGGATGCAGCTTGCAAAGAGCACGATATCGCGTATTCGAAAAATCGTGAAAACCTCGAAGCTAGACATTCTGCGGATAAGATATTGCAGGAGAGAGCTTGGCAACGAGTTCGCGCTAGCGACGCTAGTATCGGGGAGAAAACAAACGCGCTTGCCGTAGCAGGAATCATGAAAGCGAAGAGAAAATTCGGCATGGGGATTAAGAGGGGAGCAAAAATTGTTGGCTTGAAGAAAATCATCGATGCAGCGAGAGAAGCCATGGTGAAGAGCGAAGATTCAAGTGCAGTCGCTGCGTCGGCCTTAAAGGGCGCCCGAGCAGCTGTCAAGAGGGTCACAAGTGGCGCGCGCAAAGTGCGTACGCCTCGAGTGTTGCCTGTACCTCGTAAAATCGGTGGCTTCCTACCGTTTCTCGTACCCATCTTTGCCGGCCTCAGCGCTGCAGGGGCGCTAGCAGGTGGTGCGGCCAACATAGTCAAAGCGGTCAAGGCCGCTCAAGCAGCGAAACGTGAGCTCGAACAGAGCAAGCGTCACAATCGAACGATTGAAGCAATAGCATTGGGCAAAGGCTTACATCTCAAGCCGTACAAACAGGGAATGGGTCTTTTTATCGCGCCAAAAAACGTAAAGTAGAGCTACCTCACCGAACACTCACCGATGCAGATTTGCTAAAATATGCCAAAATAATGGAAATCCCCTATTTTCGTGGATGTTACATGCGAAATCAATTGCCCAAAGGTGGACCATGGCTACGCGAATGTGCCATTGTAAATCTCGATCAGGATATGGGGTCTGGCACACATTGGGTGGCGTACAAAAAAACCAACAATAGAGTCCATTATTTCGATAGTTTCGGCGATCTTCAACCACCTGCCGAACTTTTGAAATACTTCGGTGTGAGTAGCGTGAATTATAATTACAAGAGGTACCAGACATACGACACATTCGAGTGTGGTCATTTGTGTCTCAAGTTTCTCTGTCGACAATTACCACGACGAGAGAGATTTTCTCTGTATAAAAGTGGGTGAGGAGGGAAAAATCGAGTCAGTTTGTCAAACGACATTATGGATAACAGTCTTACGTTAACCTTATCGGGATCATCGTCTGTGCTCGAGGCTCAATACTTTCCCCCCATTGAACTCGCCCCCCACAAGAATTATACCCTCGGACTCATCGAACTCCTAACCTACAATTCTATTCCAAATATAGACATTGGACACAACAAATTTTACGTTGGCCAGAACGTTTTTACCATACCTACTGGAAGTTACGAATTAGCCGATATTGCGACATACTTGGAAAAAGAGCTGGCAAAGCAAAATATTACCATTCGCATTAGGCTCAACCACAATACGCTGCGCAGTAAAATCGAGTGCAATTATGAAATATATTTCACGCCCGAGGATTCTATCGGACGTATGCTAGGATTTGCACCTCGTAGACTACGAGCTGGTGAAAAGCATCAATCGGATCATCTAGTGACCATTCTCAAAGTGAACGCCTTGCGCGTCGAATGTAACCTCACAGCTGGCGCGTATATTAACGAGCGAAGAGTACACACAATCCACGAGTTTTTCCCATCCGTACCACCAGGCTATAAAATCGTCGAGATACCGTCGCACGTCATTTATCTCCCAATCGCGAGCAAGACGATAGACAACATTCAACTGCGAATAGTGGATCAGGACGGTGATTTGGTGAACTTTCGCGGTGAGACAATAACCATACGATTACACATCAAATCGCAATGGGTATAGTCTTTCACAGAGTCGCGAGCACTTATAAAAACAATACTTCGTCGATGAGAGAGCCCAGTAGTCGATGGACACGCACACCGCTAACACCGCAGAACGTGCTGTTTTTGCGGAGTTTGGGTCTACGAATACGTGGAAAAATCGCATGAAAAACTACATAATCTGTATTGCGTGCGTATGCTGTTTGAGATGGAGGCGGAAATAACTGATATCAAAACCCCAGTCATCTTCGATGATTCCATTGCGCACTATGAGATTCATGCTCATCAGCCGTATGCATCAACAACCTTCAATAACAGTGATGAAATACGTATTTCCATTCAGCATCAAGACATATGCATACTTCCCAGTCAAAGTTCGCTACGCGTATGCGGGCGAGTCACCAAAGCCGATGGCACAATCGCCGCCAATACACATTTCGCAAACAATGGAATTTGCTATTTGTTCGACGAGGTGAGATACGAGCTCAATGCCATGGAAATAGATCGATGTAAAAATGTGGGCATAACGAGCTCGATGAAGGGATACGCATCCGTGAGTCAATCCAAGAACTATAAGCTCGAGAATGCTGGCTGGTATGATGTTCGCAGCGGGCACGCTGTCGCAGATGCCGATGGGAATTTTGACGTATGCATACCGCTGAGTATGATCCTCGGTTTCGCCGAGGATTATCAAAAAATCATTGTGAACGCGAAGCATGAATTGATTCTATTGAGATCGAAGACTAATGATAATGCGATATGGCAAGCCGCAGGTGAGGATGACATCAAATTCACGTTGAAAAAAGTAGAATGGCTCGTACCGTACGTGACACTCTCCGATAAGCGTAAAATCCAACTTCTCAAGTTTATCGGTAAAGACACACCGATACCCATGACTTTCCGCTCATGGGAATTGTACGAGTACCCAATGCTCCCCGCAACCTCAAAACACATGTGGGCCGTGAAGACGTCTACGCAACTTGAGAAGCCACGATATGTCATTCTAGCCTTCCAGACCGATCGTAAAAATAAGAAAAGCGCAAATGCGTGTAATTTCGATCATTGTGACATCACAGATGTCAAACTCTACCTCAATTCGCAAAGTTATCCCTATGGGAATTTGAATCTGGACATTGCGCAGAACCAATATGCGCTTCTCTATCAAATGTATGCAAACTTTCAATATTCGTATTACAATAGAGAGCCCGAACCATGCTTGAAAAAATTGGATTTCATAAAGTATGCTCCGCTCATTGTCATTGATTGCTCGAAGCAGAACGATTCTCTCAAGTCCGGCCCCGTTGACGTACGCATCGAATTCGAATCAAAGACCAATATTCCCGCCAATACTTCCGCATACTGTCTCATTCTCCATGATCGCATTGTCGAGTACAATCCGATAGGTGGCGGGGTAAGAAAGTTGATATAAAGTTGAGATCACGCGCCCCCCTTCAGTCATCATGGAGTTTATCGTTGATGTGCAAGGCTTCAAGCGACCGATCAACAAATTCGTCCCGAAGGAAATATCAATTGTCGAGGTGGCGAGCGTTGACTGCAAGCCCTTGACGTTTCTCTTCGAACCACCGTACGCCTGGAATTCTCTGCCGGGAAAGTACAAGAGTACGAATATGTGGTTGGAGCGCAATTACCATGGTTTGCGATGGGACGATGGCGACTTTCCACACGACACCATCCCCATGTTCATTCGATCAATCTTACAACACGCTCGAATCGTCTACATCAAGGGATTGGAGAAATCGCTGTGGTTGAAGAAATTCACCGACCTAGCAACGGAGATAATCGAACTGGAGACTCTGGATTGCCCATCGTTGGAGAAGCTTGCGACAAAAGAGCTGAGAAACAACGGATATCCCTACCATGCGACTCTCCACCCGAAATTCAAATGTGCCTATGAAAATGTGAAATGTCTGGAGAGATGGTTGAAAGAGGATGCGAGGAAATAAATTTTTTTTTTTATTGTCGATTACATAATTTTTCTTTTTATTTACAAAAAAAAATTTTTTTTACAAAATGTTGTCCCATTCACACGCACACACACACATACACGCACACACGCACACATATACACACACACACACACACATAGAAAAATGTTCTTAATACTGTGATGGCGAGATTCGTGGATTTCTTCGCACCAGATCTCATCTAAGCGCTGACGTCAGCCTGGAGCGCCTTGGTGATCCGAAACACAATCTTTTTGCCATGGATTCGCTGCCGCGAGGTTAGCAGAATTCCAGGTCTGAACACCTCCACCAACATCGAGCCTTTGTGATGTGTTTTTTTTTCCGAGACCCCATAGCGACTCGGGGTTTCTTCACCTGGAGAACAAAAAACAACAGCATTTTTTCACTTGCAATTCACTTGAGCAGTCAATCGACATTAGTCGCCTTCCTCCTCACCGCGCACTGCATTCGCGAGGTTCGTTTGCCAGGTTTTTGAATTCCATGCTATTGAACTTTCCACCGATGTAGACCATGCATAGATCTCCGTTGTACGCTGACGCCAACATCGTCTGGAACGTCGCCGGATTCGTTTCAAGTACCTTGCTGATCCTCGCCGGTAGAAATACGGTAAACTCGTTGCGAATGTCAATCACGAACTTTTTGCCATATCTCGTGTTCACTTCCCGTATGTTGGTGATGGGATACTCCGAGTCGGGGGTCAACTCGTTCAATTTCTTCGCCGGAAGAAAATCTGCGTATTTACCAATCTGATTGATCGCGTCCATTTTTCACTTGCCGTCTGATCGTTCGAAGCTGTCTTCACGAGATTATATACTTGCCCCCTCCACCATTCCCCCTCCACTCTGAATCCTCGACCAATGACGTTTGTCGGTGAGGAGATTCTTCGCGCCGTGGCTCCAAATTTATTTTTTCAAATATCATCCTCAGCGAATGAATCTGCGCCCACGAGTCTATTTCTCCTTTCAATTGTTGAATGTCTTGCAACAATCGTTCGATGCGCACTTTTAATTCACGTCTCTTGCACGCATTTTTTTCGTTGCGGCGCATGATTCCGTTGCCTTCCGTGGCTACTTCTCAACAAGAGCCTATTTTTTCCGTGAATCACCTACAGCTCCGTATTGCCCGGGACGAACATTATCATTATATGCTTCACTCCCTTTGATCTTTGGAACTTTTGAATCGGAGGGGGGCGGGCCTTTTCGAAATTGATCTTCAGCAAACTTCTTCAAATTTTGAGAAACAGGATTTTTTGAATCTCTGAAATGACTCATGTTGACGGCGAAACGCTATACTGACGAATATTTTTCTAGACACCCCCACTTATAGTCCCCTTCATCATGGTGGACGAGTTTCAACGCGTTTATCGATATCGCATTTTATTTGGGGGGGGGGGCTTTGTCACGCGCAGCATCCACAAGGTGTGTTGTGTGTGTGTGTGTGTGTGTGTGTGTGTGTGTGTGTGTGTGTCGGCACGCGCGTGCAAATGGAACGTCGCATCGCTCGAATATAAACAGCGGTATTAAGAAATATAATTCGTAGAAATCTGACGAAATCCCGCCGCCATTTTGGCGCTATCAAATGTCACCGGCCGATGATAAATTCTCGGAAAATAATCATTCAACACCTCAATTCGCCGGTTTCAACACGTCGATAAACAAAACTATAGCATCTCGCCGAGGTGGCGGGTGGGGGGGCTTTGTCAAGCCACGGCAAGCGCCCGATGACTCACCACCCACAAATGTTTAAAACAATTTCTGAGAAATCGGACCCTCCACTCTTCCTCCCGCCCCCCCCCTCTTCCCGCGGAGGGGAGGGATACTCCCTTTTACTACAAAGCACTTCGACTCTTTGTCAGTCGTTGCGCGGCCTCGCTAGTCATCGGACGTGTGTCCCCGTGTTTACCCCCCCCCCCCCATTCCGCCGAATTCCATTCGCGGCGAAGAGGGACTCACCACCATCGGTTGGTAAGCAGGTGAGCCCTACCATCGGTCGGTAAGCAGGTGAGCATCACCATCGGTCGGTAAGCAGTGCAGCCCTACCATCGGTCGGTAAGTAGAAACATCGACAGTCGATCATGAGGCCGAAACGGAACCGAACCCTACCCGACCATCCGCCGATAGCTCAGAAATCTACCATTTTTTGGTTCGATTCTCAACTATGTCGGTAAATGTCGGTAGTAGGAATTTTGATTCCGTTTCGGCCTCATTACACTACTTTCACGGTTGTGTTTATTGATCATAGCGATGCACTTCCGTTGCGATGATACAACGCCGTCCTGCACAAATTTAACACTAGCATCCACCCGATATTTCGACTTTTATACGTTAAGCTTCGTTGATCCACGGTGTGCACATTGGGACCCGTAAATGTGTGCGTAAAAAACTAGCGATGTGAAGCATAATAAATTCGGTTGGGGGAAGAAAAATTATTCGCGATGTATTTTATATCGTTACAGTAGCATGATCGATTGCTCGCAATATTGGCAAAACGGGCCGATCGTGTCGAAATTTGAGGCACGCTGACTAGCGGCCCCGGAATTGAATTAAATCGTTAAGCAGCGAGGGGACACGTCCTCGAATACTGGATAAAATTATGTCCCTGTGTAAGCTCCATGCAATCAATGAGTCACGATGTCTCCTGCACCTTACCATAGTAAGCGCAACGCTAATCGTACTAAACGAGCAATTTGGATTCCTCGAGTAATATCCTTGAAATGTTGTCCAACACGGGATCGCCGTTCTCCGTGTCTCTCTGTATCCTCGATTTGGCGCACAATATTCTATGACTTAGTTAATACTTTCCCTACTCGCTTTTTTTGCGCTAGTGGGTAAAGATCATCGTAAAAATGAAATTCGTGTGATTTTATATTCCGTCCTTAAAAACATACGACAATTGATCAAATCCATGTCTATCGACCAACAAGTATCACGTATGCGCTTGTCCATTCCAATGGCGGAAACTGTAACTATCAGAAACTTGCTTTAATTCTCTTGATCGTAGCAACCGTTAATACGAAAACCGATTGATATGCAAGGATTGTGGACCATCGGCTCTAGTCTGATATCCCTCGAATAAAGCAGCTTTGTTTTGCGAGCGAACTGATGAGGGACGATGGAGGGACTTTACACTGGATTGTTGGCGAATTAATCCTTTTCTTCGCTGCTTAAGCCCCTCAGGGATTGAACGAAAGTTTTGTTAAAGCTGTGGCCGATTTGATTACCTATGTATATTGCATACACATACTCACCCATTTGGCAGGGCGGCTATTGCTTGAATCGGCGTGTTTGAAGTTTGGATATATACGTACATTTATGCGAAAAAGTCATGTTGAAGCGTCTCTAACTTTGAGGACAATTTTTCTAACACCCAACTGTTCCCAAACTCAATGTTGTGTAAAATACAATGCTCCAAATCAGTTTTAAATAAATGCAAGCATGTCTATAAACGGGTCAATAGAAAAACTATCCTGACATGAAAATTAACGTTTCGTTCCGCCAAATTCGAAGGACCGTTTTTAAGAGGTGTGCAAAAACTTGATATTTTGAAAAAAAATGTTACTATACAACTTATCTGTGTCGTTGGTCTTAACTTTAATTCGCAAACAAAGATTTTGTAAACATTTCAAATATTGACCGAGTTATGAAAATTTTTGGGAAGGATCAGATCGCCCTCTGCGCTACGACGAACCGCCCCATTGCCCTTGAGGTAATCGACCCAGTGGACGTCAGGGTCCTAGTGATCGTAATGTTTACGCATTAAGGCAGTCCTCTAGTTTCTCGGCTGTTTTTTACGGCTTTTTCAATAATTTTTTACGGGCAAAGCATCGAAATAATCAATCTCATTGTTTTTGCATAATCTTTATTAACATTTAAATAAGCTTTACAAATTTTTTGAAGTCAAAATATATAATAGAATAAAAGTTATAGTGGCCGACAGGAAGACATCAAGTAAAAGAGGTGCTTGACGGTGAACAAGATTGCGGCTGTTCTGCTTATCTGAAATCAAAAAACCAAACGGCATTTTAATCTTCATATTTAAGACTAGCGATTGAACTAGAGTGAATTCTAAATTACAAAAATTGACTTTTTTATACACTTTTGAAAATTACATTCTATTTTTTATTCATTTTTTCTTGAGTTTTTCGCTCGTACAAAAAAAACTATCGAAGCAATCATGATAATCCTAGTTCAATCGCTGGCTTATAACATATTAAAGATGCTGTATAAATTTGAACAAGATCGGTGCAGTAGTTTCTGAAATATCGTGGTCACCGTTTCGAAAAATGCCGTTTCGAGAAAAACGCGTTTGAAAGTTCGCGCATGTGATTTATACTAAAAATTTTATCTCACCGTCAATCTGCTATGCCTGGACCATACAATAGGCCTTCCTCTTCTTCTTGGAAGTCACGCAGAGCGGCTCCGTCTTCCCTTTTCGCGATTCGGGCCTGTTTTACAACATCACTCGTGCGCCTTTCTGAACGGTCGATCCGAGAGTTGTAGCTTGTGGTCGATCACGCTGTAGCTTGTGGGCCGATTTTCACTCCCATGGTTTCCAAGGTCTTCAGGATAGATTTGAATCCTTCGTTGAAGATTATGACAGCGAGAAACGTGGCGATTTCAACCACTTTTGGCCGAGAATGGAGGTGCTTCGGAGCAAAAGTCCAGATTAACGAATTGAGCGACTCGTTATTATTTTGAGTTTCCGCTCCCAGGCATCTGCTTAACAATTCTTCTTTGGATAAATCCTCATAAATTGGCTTTATAACTTTTTGAACTGCTTCAGAAAGAGGCGTTTTATTGTGTTTGAAATTGCTCAGCCTCTCCGAGAAACTCAGCTCTGCGCCATTTGCACCAACTAGATTCGCCTGCAGGACAATTTTGATGCTGTGGATTGCTGTCTGTGGAAATCTTGTGAAAGAATGTTGCCCAAATTTCCTTTCTCATTTCCTCGATAGAATCTGGATGTCTCCGAATAGGTAATCCATAATACGTTGTCATCTCACCAATCAATTTATCAGTGAGTTTTCCTGCACCTTTCCCACCAATTCCTTTATTAGATTTTTTGCATTTCGGAGCCGAGTCCCCATCCTCTTTTCAACGTGTCCAACACACTCTTTTTTTACAACAACAACATCTTCTCCATATGGTTCTGCCTTCAAAATACCGTTGAATGTCTTGCTGTCACCATCTCCTATGTATGTCGTATATCGAACTTGATGTTTATCTACTGAACGAGAAAACATTTTCACAACTGCATCTATTTCCATCTTCCCAGAACTTTCAGTATGATTTCGAGTACAATTTTCTTCATGATCAGCGAGCCATCCTGCATATCCAACTGGATCACTATTTTTTAAATTTTTTTCACAAATTGCATCCAGCACAAAAACTACTCATTACACACGCATCAACCACTTTACCGGTGTACTTGGTAATTAAAGTTGAAACTCCGAATAAAGATGAAAATCCTCTTTTTTTCCACGTGCCATCTCCAGATACGGTGAATTCATTTTCTGCTTTTCCTTGTTCTTGAAGGACTTCCTTTTCTTGATTAACCGCAATCGACAACACTGTATCAAAAACGGCCGAAGAAGCTGAGTGAATATTTTCTAATATGGAATA
Source organism: Ophion slaviceki (assembly GCA_944452715.1). Taxonomy (NCBI): domain Eukaryota; kingdom Metazoa; phylum Arthropoda; class Insecta; order Hymenoptera; family Ichneumonidae; genus Ophion; species Ophion slaviceki. Next base: position 34,853,042 of record OX101785.1, on the reverse strand, counting down.
GTACGTGTTCAAAGCAAAACCTTGTCCCATATCCATCAGTCCACAGAAAATTCTATAGCCTTCATAACCGACTCCAAACAAACGCATCACGAAAACTAAGCGACGATTTATTTCGTAGCCTTTGCCGATTTTTGGGCATGAATCTATTTCTTTTTCTTTCTCACACTTGCACGCCATAGAAATTTTAAAGCCCAATCCTCGTATATCACGTTGATGGATAGTCACCGTACTTTTGCACTCTTTACAAATAACAGCCGAAGAAATGGTTGAAAATACACTCACAAAATGCAAAATATAATACAAAACAGTCTGTTCAACGTTCACTTCAAAATTTTTATTTTGGCGAAGTTTCTTCGCTGACGCCGATGTAAACGACTTGTCTTGTTCAAAAGTGTGTCGGTTGCCTGCGAGAATTTTCGCTTTTTAGGTCGATCGTAACGAGCCGGGGCGTGTCTACTTCCTTTCTTTAACATTTTGAAAATTATTTTTAAAAAATCAGCTACGTGCGACTCGCAAGAGAAAATATAGTACGCTTCGCAACTGCCACAGCAAAACTGAACTAACCGACGCTTCACGGCGTCTTAGTCAATATTCGAAAGCGTCTGTCAACGGTCTCGGCTCCCCTTTGCTCGGGCCTAATTTACAAAAGGTTCAGGTAGCAGTTAGATTTAGGGATATCAATACAATGGTCAGCGCCGCTTGGCTTTCGGAGCAGCCCGGCGCGCGCTCCGTATACCTGCTCCGTTCCAGGGCCGTAACTTGTGAACCACTTCGAATATCGAAAAATCCTTTGGCACACATTTTCTACACATGTTGTAGATGTGATTTATGAAAAAAAATCGATTTTTTCGACCCGAGAAACTAGAGGACCGCCTTAAATAAGTATTTTAAGATATAAATCAGTCCTTCGTGCAGATCTGTGCTATATTAGCTTCCAGAAGGAATTTACTATGTTATATTACATTTTCACACCTGTAAGTATACGTACTCAAGAATAAACAAATTAAATATATTCCGCCACAACGTCTAGACTGGGTCGTGACCATGTCGATAACTGGGTACGTCTCGGACACAGGTGAACACCACTCGATCGAAATAATATTAAAAATTATTTTATGAAAAAATAGTGGTTTATAATAACTACAAATAAATACAAAATATAATTCTGAGGTAATAGGCAATAATTAGTTTTGTTTTTGAAATTAATAAAGTTGTATGGAAGAGAAATTTATGTTTCAAACTCTTTATCGATTGTTTTAATAAAAATCATAAAGTTTGTGAAAGAGTGCGTAAAAATTATTCTGCAGTTCTACATGCAGACATAACCGTCAACAAAGTCCTACGGACCTTTGCATAATCAGTTAAGGCCTTATATACCTTTGGATAGTCGGAAAACAAGGCTTTTTGGGATTTTTAAAAAATACTAATGAAGCAATCCAAACGAGGTTTGGAGGGTTTATTTCATATACATGTAGGTATCTCCAACGAGCGGACTCGTTGGAGTCGCACATGTGCACTTAGAAGAATTTTTTCCCCCCGTAATCTACATGAGTTTTGCTACCGAAATACATACGATTATTATAAAATATTTAGTTTTGGACATTCAGCCCCAGTTTCAAGAAAGTCGCATTTTCGACTGAAACAACGGCCTTTGTTCGTTTCCAAAGACCGCAATTGTTCATCAGTTGTAAAAATCTTGTGTACATCGCTATTAAAATGGATCTAAGAAGTTATAGTTGAAATTTGAAGTCAATCGGTCAAAAAATGCAGGACTTACGAGTCCGCCCGATGTTGAAAACATTTCTTCATGAAAAACGCGTTTAAAGTTTTAAAACCATTTTTCTACAAGTCTTAAAAAACGTCCACCTGAAATAACTTTTGCATATTATTTTGGGTGTTTATACATAAGTTAAGTCAATAAAAAAACAATTCTTTTTTCAAAGGTATATAAGGCCTCGAAGGAGTTTGAACGCATGTAACGATTAGTGGGACGTTCCCATGGCGATTACTAGACCAACAATCATGGCGGCATGACGATGACTCGTACAATAGCATCTTATAACCTTTACGAAATAGTTTCTCGAAAACTGTACCAGGAAACGGGACTTTCACAACGACCTTCTTCTTCGTAATAAAAAACTGATTAAGGCGTTACCCCCACTTGTAGCGCAAAAAAAGGCCTTTTTCATGAATGTTTTTTAAAGAAAACTACAAAACTTTTTTAATCGATCAATATACCATCTTAAAGAACACATCTTGAAGAACTTTCAGTAATTTTTTTATTGAAAAATATTACATTGTTTAGTGGCAAATGGCCGTCAATGAAATAATGTTTTTATATACACGGTTTGCGGTGACCAACATTGCGGCGAAGTGGATCATCTGAAAAAAAATGCGGATGGATTTAGTCAAATATAAGTATAAACTCGTCTTTAATCGAAGGATTTAAAAAAAATATTCATTTTTCACAAAATGGCGGACAGTCAAAGTTAATGGTTCGATTTTAACGAAAAAAACGGCCGTTTTTTGGCTATAAAACGGCGTATTTTGTCGAAGAAAAAAAAATCGAACGATTAAAGACTACATTTTTATGTATTAAATAAGCCTGCAAAATTTCAAGAAGATCGGTTCATTAGTATTCGAGTAATCTTGGTCACCGACTTCAGAAATGCCATTTTGAAAAAAAACGCGTTTAAAGTTTCAATTTCAGTTTACACGAAGAAAATATTTTTTTTGTAAACTTACATAGAGTCATCTATTCCGGGCCCATACGGAAGTATGGGCCCGGATACTTATACTTCAAAAAAATGCAACAAAAAAAATCGATTTTTTCAAAATCGCAAGTGGGGGTAACCCCTTAAGAACGACGTAAAATAACTTTTACTCACTTTATTAGTTGAGCTATATAAATTTGCAAAGTCAAGCGATCTGCTTAAGGTGACGATTACTGGGCGATGTACATTACTATCTATTGTTCTTTTGCGTTTTTCTTGAAACTATATTTCACGTAACGGTGAGTCGTATCTTGAAAACTGTTCGTCCGTTTCGCTTCGAAAAAAAAAATCGCCACTCACAAGTACATCCCGCATTTAATTCTTACTGATATCATACATTGACGCTCTGGTTGCTTCATTATCGAACATATATTTATGGAGTAGCACCTTAAAACTGTCAAGCGAGAGAGCCGAAAGTGAGTGCCATAATCGGCATGCAGCTACGGAAACTGAGTGCAGATACACATTGGTTCGGGCGAAAGGAATCATGAAGGTAACTTGAGGTGTTCTCTGAGAGGTTCGAAGTTCAGGTCGTACGCGCTCGAACAAGTCCGCGATATACGCGGGGACAGTACCATTTACGACTTTGTAGGCCAGGATAGCTTAGAAGTATGAGCGGCGATTTTTAACAGAAAGCCATCCCAACTGGTGCCTGAAAGGTGTAACATGACTGCCTCTACGAAATTGAAAAATAAATCAGATGCAGCAATTTACGAGCCTCTGCAGCTTTTGGTCCAAGGTACTCGGGAGATTGCAATAAACAGCGCAGCAATAATCCAGCCTGGGTAGGATCAAGATTCTTACTAACGCCGCTCGTACGTCAGTGGGAAGGGATTTTTTTTGGAACTTGAGTTTATGTAGAAGACCGTGAACATCCCGAGAGATACACACAATATGCCGTTTCCAAGAAAGAGTCGACGTTATGACTAGACCCAAATTCCGATGTTTGGAAACGTAAGGTACGTTTACGTACCTTACGTACCTAAACGTAGGTCTAACGAACGAACACGCGCATTACTGCCAATCACAAGGACCTTGGACTTACCCAGACTCAAGGATAGCTCATTTACACGGGAATACTCTAAAATTGCTTTAACACCTCGATTTATGCACTCAAGAGAATGGTTTAGGTCGTAGGGTAGACAGCTGCTGTAGATCTGGAGATCATCAGCAAATACCATATGACTCGGAAACCTTAAGCAGTATGAAATATCGTTTATGAAAAGCGAAAACAAAACAGAGCTTAGTGGAACTCCGAGGTTTGTGGGGAGCCACGACGAGTTTGAGCCACTGTTATCGACTACCGATTGCATTCGACCAGAACGATACGAGTGGATCCATTTAAAGGAAAGGCCAAAAAATCCCATGAGTTTTAATTTGCGTAGTAAAATAAGGTGAGGAATTATGAGGATCATAAGTTTGCCTTGGTCGATAGATAATCGACCCTCATCACAAATCCTTATCATAGCGGTTTGCGTCGAAAAACTGACTCTATCCGCCGATTGCCTAGGATCAAGAATATTGTGAGTGCTAATAAAATTTACAATATGCGCTTTAATCATACGCTCAAACAATTTTGATAGCTCCGACAAGTTTGCTATCGGGCGAGTATCCGAGGGAGAGCCTGGAGGATTTAATTTGAGAAGCAGACGAATTTGAGCTCGTTTCCACAGCGACGGGAAATTACCAACCTCTATGGAATCGTTAAAGATCTTGTGGAGACAGTCGACACCTGGAGTAGCGGAAGCATTTTTAAGGCTAAACGCGGAAACACCATCCGGGGTCATCGCAAGAGAGGAAGACTTAACTAAAAGTAATTAGTGACTAATGGTGGTTTTTTCGATAGTTTTAAAGGAAAAAATGAAATCAGGTCCCGTGACCTCCATCAGGGCAGCTTCAGTTTCATGCCACTTTAAAGAAGTTGGTGAGGAAGAAATGCATGCAAAATATTTATTTAAGGATGAAGCAGAGAAAACATTTAACGGTGAACTTGACGTTGTCTTTACCCATTTGAGTCTTCTCAATTCCCTCCAAAGTGCTGTAGAATCAGTAATGTTATTTAATCTTGCCCGATGGTAGTTATTTTTAACTTGGCGGATATCGTGTGTCAGCGCATCACGACATGCTCTGTACTCGGCATGGCCCAGAAGATTATTTGTTCTTCTAGCTGATCTGTATAGACGATTCCGACATTTTATGCGTGCCTTTAATTCATCGGTTAACCACGCTATAGGAGGGCGAGATGCTGGAAATAATTTGCAAGGAGCGTGAGAGTCCATAGCGATTTTGAAGGCCGCGGACAAATTTTCAACATAGGAGTCAATTTCGGTAAAATCGATTCCAATTTCTTCAAGAACTGGAATCTGACCACTAGCTCTCAGCAGAGAGAACAGAGATTCTAAATAGGCAATACCATCGAAAGTAGCAAGAGTTCTACGTCGAAAAAAATCGACGTTTGACTTACGTGTGCCAAAGGCGTAGGAAATCCCTAGGAGGTCATGGCCGTTTATAAACGGTGCAGGCGACTTGAACTGCTTCATGATCTTAAGTACATCATCTACAATTATGACATATCAAGCCAAGAATGACTGGTGTCTGTATGGAATCTGGAACCATAATCGACCACGCACAATGCCAATTCGAACACGAAGTCCCTTAGATAACCGGATTCGAAGTTTCCGATCAGGAGATTGCAGGTTAGGTCGCCTGCAATGATAATATTACGATAAGCATGGGAAAAACTCACGTACGTTTCTAAAAAATCATGCAGTAGTAAGTCCTGTGGTCTTCTGTAAATGGAAGCGAATAATAGCGAGTCATTATTGTCGCGAAAAATATCGAGCAAGAAGTATTCAGGCGAGTTTGAGAAAAAGCTCGGAGATTTGGCGAGAACTTTGGCCGTCAAAGATTTGTTTACATAAACCGCAACGCCTCCACCTTCCTTGCCCTCTCCATCATTGCGTAACATAAAGAATCCATCAATTTGAATAAGCGAGTCAGCTATGTGAGAATGCAGCCAAGTCTCTGATATGGAAATAACATCATAATGATTCATACGGAAAAATACTCTGATCTGATCTATATAGGCAAGCAAGGAGTTGGCATTAAATCGTGCAATACTCAAGGATGCGTGCGAGGCGAATGAGGCGGAATCCGTGGCTGAGGGACGGAGGACCCCGTTATTGTCCCCATCTCGAGACACTTCAAGTCAGTTCGGCTGAACAAGATCACCTTCAGATCCAATTACTATCCGCGGTTCTCCATCGGCCTTTCTTGCATAGAGCTTCCTATTCCTGAACCAGACGTACGTATAACCGCAAGTGATTGTTGACGCAACAACTTATATGTATCAAATGGGAGTAATTCGTTTATGAAAATATTTAGATCGCGAGTTGATGGAATGGAGTCTTCGAACACTTCCGACCACTTCAGGTTGCGGTGTTCGCGTTTTTTTTTATTTAGGACAATATCGCGGACGGAGTTTTTAGTTAGTATGACGATGTAGGAAAATTTTATATACATAGGCTGCTGACCAACTACATTTGTCGTTATTTTTGACGGTAGCTCCCTCACGGCGTGAATGTGCGAGGACAGATTTGAAATTCCAAGCACATCGATAGTGAAGAAGACTCATTTTCATGCGTCAGAGCAGTAACATCGAAGGTCACATCGAAAAGAGAGAGAGAGAGAGAGAGAGAGAGAGAGAGAGAGAGAGAGAGAGAGAGAGAGAGAGATTGATTTGATTGATTGCAAATTTATTTTGTCCTAGTATTCTATGGGACAATATTTTAACAATATAGTTTTCGGTGAGTTTGCGTTGTAAACTACACACAGTTAAACAATAGTTATACATAAGGGGCCTTACAAACTAGAATTGGTAGTTGGTAAACTAAGCTAACCATTCCATTTTCGTGCTAGCACTAATAAAATAAAAATATAACAAAAATATAACAATATGTGTACATTTCTCGTGTAGAAGGGCTCGTCCTGGCTAGGAGATAAGAAAATAACAGAAAATAAAAGAAAATGGAAGAAAGCATAAGAGTGGACGCTACTGCATTTCCGATTGAAATAAGTGATTCCGCAATCGGACTTTGAAGATTTCAATACTTGGAGATTCCGTTACGTCAGATGGTAGTGCATTCCAAAATTGCGCTGCAGATATGCCAAAAGAACGTTGTTTAGTAGTGGTTCTACAATTAGGTATGGCAAACGTTGCGGGTGATCGCCTTGATGAAATGCGCAGGTAAGGATCCCGGAGTGGGAGGAGCTCACTGAGGTAGTTTGGCACGCGTAAATTAAGAATTTTATAAGCTAGTATTCCTAGGAAATAAAAGCGCCTATTCTTGACAGAAAGCCAGTTAAGGCGATGACGATAACGCGTGATGTGAGTATCCTTTCGCAGATTAAATATAAATCGTATACAACAATTTATGAGCTTCTGTAGCTTGGTGTCAAGTTCTCCTGATAAATCATTATAGACTAGGCAGCAATAGTCTACGTGTGGGAAGATTAATGTAGTGACTAATTTGACTCGAAGTTGCATAGAGAGTGAGTTTTTATGATATTTAAGCCTATAAAGAACATTGTTAACTTTTTGGGAGATGCTGGACACCTGTAAACGCCAGGACAAATTCGAAGCGAACCATACACCTAGATTACGTGCCTGAGAGACATAGGGTATTACAGTGTTGTTAACCATTAAAGGAGGACAAGTGATTACGTCCAGTTCACGGACATAGGCTGAGCTACCAAGAATTAAGGCTTTAGATTTGGATGCGTTAAGAGTAAGTCCATTTACTGTCGCAAACGTGGAAATTACGTTCACATCATGAGTTACCATGTCAATGGCAGCCCTCAGATCATTCGGATGACAGTGCAGGTAGATCTGGGTATCGTCAGCAAATATCATTAAACTACAGAAGCGGAGCCCACGACCAATGTCATTGATGTATAAAGAAAATAAGAGTGGGCCAAGAACGGAGCCCTGAGGGACACCCCTGGTAGAGGGTAACCAATCAGAACACCCTCCCTGGTCGTCGACCGCAGCTTGAGTCCTTCCCGTAAGGTACGAGAAGAACCAGCTCACAGTCTGAATTGAAAATCCAAAGGATCTAAGTTTTAGTAACAGTTGCAAATGGGGAACTGTATCGAACGCTTTACTAAAATCGCATAAAACAAGTATAGTTAACATTTGCTGATCGACACCAGTTCGAATATCCTCAGAGACTCGTAGGAGCGCTGACTGCGTGCTATAAGTTTCCCTGAATCCTGATTGGCGGTCAGTAAGCAGATTGTGCTCCGTAAGGAAGGTGGTAATTTGAGAATGAACAATACGTTCAAATGTCTTGGAGAGTTCGGGAAGGTTCGCAATAGGTCGGGTATCTGACGGAGTCCGAGGAGTTTTAATTTTCGACAACGGACGTATGAACGCTCGTTTCCATAGATTGGGGAAGTATGAATTTTGAATAGAAAGATTAAATAATACCGCTATTGCCGGTAGGATAGATGTACGAGCTCTAGCGATAGAAAAGGAAGAAAGGCCATCAGGACCAGTACGCAGAGAGGAGGCCGTAGTACGAGGAAAGTATTTAACAACTGTATCTAATGTAATTGGTGAAAGAGAAAAAGAATAAAGCGGCCGCGGGGCGGAGTTTAATGTATTAATAAAATCGGTGTGGGAGAGTGGACTTCCAGTTCCGGAGATAGACACATAATATGCATTTAGTTCTTTAGCCCTGAAAAATTTTAGTGGAGAAGATATGTTAGCTTTTATAAGACCCCAATTTGCAAGCTCCTTCCAGAGTCGAGCCGCTTCATTAATAGTACTGATCCTAGCGAATAAAAAATCTTCTCTTGACTGGCGCAATTGTTCAGTCACACTATTCCGGAATTGACGATATATATAATATAGTTCCGCACTATTAGTACGCTTAGCACGCCGGAATAATTTGTTACGCTTGCAAATCTTGCTTTTGATTTCAGCTGTAATCCACGGAGTCGGATATTTACGAGGTCGAAATTGAGGCATCGGTGCTAAAGTATCGAATGTATCACTAATTACCCGTGAAATGGTCGTAGCTACGATATCTACATTATCGACGATATTATGACATTCTGAGATTGGCTCAATAAGCGGAAAAATAGCTGTAACAATTTTTGTGTTGTACGCTCGCTCGTTAAAATTTTTGAGGCAACGCCGTGATATATCTCGCGTGGATGGTTCCAGAAAAGTTACAACATAAGTTATTTGAAGGAGGTCATGACCCGCAATAAAAGGAGCTGACGTCTTCTTGAATGACAATAAATTCTCTTCCGAGTCGATTATAAATACGTCAAGCCATGACTCGCTGTAAGCCGTGTGGTATGATGCCTCAGACGGAACCAAAAAGAGTGAGCTTGAGGAAATAAAATCTCTCAGAACCTCCGCATCATAACAGTACGCTAATAAGTTACAATTTAAATCTCCTGTTATTATGGTATTATTATACGCATGGTTAAACCTCTGAAAGCTCGAGATGAAGTCTCCAAAAAACAAACCCTTCGGTCGCCTATAAATGGACGCAAACAAAACTGATATTCCGTTGGCTATAGCTATGTCGAGTAATACGTATTCTGGAGAATTCGAAAAAGCCGAGGGCGATGAATCGAGCAATTTCACACGAAATGTGTTATTGATGTAGCATGCAACGCCACCACCCATCTTACCCTCTCGATCATTCCTAATTATGAAAAATCCATTTATGGCTACAAGTTCATCCGGGATACGTGAATTTAACCAAGTTTCGGAAACGGAAATAATATGAAAATTGTTTTCTTGAATATAAAGTCTTACTTGGTCAATATGCGCAAGAAGAGAGTTAGCATTAAAATGACCAACTTCAAGTTTGGAATTAAGTCTTTGCGAAGACAATTGATTGATAGTGCTCGGAGGGTGACTCAATCGTGGGAGTCAGATGAGATTCTCCAGATCCTCTGATTTGCGAATTATTATTCGAGATTGATCATTTGCCTTGCGCACAAAGATTGATCCCCCCATTGTCCAGACATGCTTGTAGTTAGTTTGTCGTGCCCGAGCTCTCGTTTGTCGCAGTAAATCATACATCTTACTTGGAAGGAGCTCATTAATGTATATTTTTCCGTTAACATTGTCTCCAAAGACTTCTTGAGCGGTGAGTTCACGTTTTGTACGCTTGGCTTTAATAATTAAATCGCGAATTGACGCAGATGTGAGGCTGACAATCAACGAAAACGAGTTTACTGCATTAGTTGAGATTGAAGATGCACGATCATTATCAGCTCTCTGTTTACGTTTAAGAATTCGGACGGATAGAATATGCGTTGAGAGTTCAGTGAGGCCAAGCACTGCGAGTACCTTAAGAACGAGAGCTTTCGGTTCTTCGACACGACCTTGAGGGAGGCCTGACACTATGATCTCATTCGATCCTGAAATCTGAGTTCCGATTTGGTTTCTGATCTCCGAAAGTTCCTGGCGGAAAATAGAATTTTCATGTTCTAATTTTGCATTCGCAAGTAACAATTGTTCAAGCGTGTTGGTATGTTCAGCTGAAGTAGCAATTAGCTGAGGTATCGTACTTAAAGTATCATTGATTTTTTGAATAGCCTCACTCTGATCACGAAGCATACTGACAATAGTATCGAGGGTCACGTTAGAGGCAGATGCATCAGGTGCGAGGGTTACATTGGACGCCGACGCCGATAGATTAGACATTTTTTTTTATCTCAAAATAACAGCATCTACTAATTGTTGAATAGTTTAAAAAGTTTTTCGCACAGCCTGGGTGATACGCACGGAGACACACTTGACAAGTAATCGAATTACGCGCAATCGACTTATAGCATTTAAAGCACTCCGAAGGCATATAGTATCCCTACGTTACCGACTGTAGGAAGAAATTGTCCGAGTTGATGAGATAGATGATATATCGAGACGCAGCGATAACGTGATTTTCAGACGAGTAATCGATCGATCGAACGCCGTAGATCCTGTGTCGTGGGAGTGAAGAGCGCGCATGCGTATCAGTGGTGAAGACGAGCAAATAATGCCGTACATCCGTGAATCCAGAAGCGTGGTTAGGAAATATGTCAATCTTTAGCCCAGCATATTTAACCATCCAGAGCAGAAACAGCTTTTTTGTAGGATTGAATAGGTGTAAAGCAGAAAGAGGCGTGCTTTTATTCTGAAAGAATAAGCCCGAAGGCACCAGGTGTGCAGTTAAAAGCCCAAAAGTGGGGAGCAAGAAAAAATGCGTGCAGAGCGACTCACCGGTGGAAAAGAAGGGGGGGAAGAGAGAGAGAGAGAGAGAGAGAGAGAGAGAGAGAGAGAGAGAGAGAGAGAGAGAGAGAGAGAGAGAGAGAGAGAGAGAGAGAGAGAGAGAGAGAGAGAGAGAGAGAGAGAGAGAGAGAGAGAGGGCGGGAGGGAGGGAGGGAGGGAGAGAGAGTCAATGAGAGATTCATTACTTCTCGGTGTTCCCGAAGCTATTTAATGAACCTTAATTTTTTTTCGTTGCAGAATTCTTTAAATCGCGCATTTGTAAACCCTGCACCTTGGTCACAAATAATTCGTTTCGGTGCCCCAACAGTCAACGAATGTTTTTCAATCTGATTGATTGCTGTTTCTGCGTCTAAACGGTTTCTCCAATTCAACGTTACAAATTTCGTCAATCCGTCTATGATCACGAAAACGTATTCTTTTTTCTCAGAGGGACCTGATAATTTTCCCGAGATGTCTATGTGAATCGTACACCACGGAACGCTGTCCTTTTCTATTGGATGCAGCTGTGCTTGCGTCGGTCTCGATACTGATTTACAAGTATGACACATAATACAATATGCTACAAATTTCTTTACTTGCTTTGGAATATGAGGGAACCAATAAAGTTCGTATAATTTATCCAAAGTCCTTTCCCAACCTAAATGGCAAATATTTTCGTCTACGTGATGAATGAGTGACCACACTATCATCCTCGGCACTACAGGTAGTGTGATTTGTTTACCTTTTCTTTCTATTGTTCGCATCAAGATTTTCTCTTTTATCGAGTAAGTCTTCGTGGTTTCTGATCCGTCCAACACTTCGCGGTAGAATGTTTTTATTCCGTCGTCTTTCTGCTGAGCTACGATTAACCAGTCATCTGCTAATTCTGTTATTTTGTTTGTAATATTTTGATTATTATGAAGTTTATTAATAATCAATAATACATAATCGTGTATCCTATATCTATGCGGTGCGTGTGGTTCGCCGGACCGAGCGGAACTGCCTCGCCGTGATATGACTATCCTGATCTACGTCGGTACGGTAGAGAATTGTAATCGCAGACATCACAACCCTTTCGCTTCTTTAATTTAATTGCTGTTAATACGCGGAGAATGGCGTAATGCCGGCGCAGCGGCTTTGGGTTTAATCATTTGGTCTATGTGACGTTTTTGAGTAATATTTTTTTCAGTTTTTACTACATACGTAGACGGCGAGGTTTGTTCGACTACTTTGCCCGTGATTTTCTTGTCGACCTTCGTGCCGTAATTATCAATCAATACGTCGTCACCGACTGATATATTTATTTGCCGTTTGCCTCTTCTGCTTACAATTTGCTCTCGTTTTTTATCTACAATCTCAAACACGGTTGGTTTTAGTAAATCGAACCGTGTTCGAAGTTCTCTATTATACATTAAGGGACAACACCACTGAGACGGCTTCAAAAAAATCGATTTTTTGAAAACCATCTAGAAAAATCTAAAATACATTTAAAATTAAGATGCCGTTGGACCCAGGTCGAAAAAATAATTATTTTCGGAGATATTGAATATTTTGTGGAGCGGTGCAGCCCTCCGTGACGCTCGGGGTCCCGCGCGGCTGCGCGCCTCAGGGTCAGCAGGTATATCGGGCCTTTCCCAGGTCCTGCGGGTCTTTCCCAGGTATTCTTTTGTCTCCCTTCACAAAAACCGGCTATTTTTATAAATATAGTTTCGAAAAAAAGCCATAGGTGGCGATAATTGAAAAATTTTCAAGGCACGTATAGGGATAGCGTCATAGCGTTAGTTTGCGAATAGAAGCGACGCTACTCGTGTCTAAACGCTCCGAATCGTTTCGTTTATAAATATTGAACGCTCAGAATTATTCTTTGCACATCGAAATGGATAATCTGAAAGTGTACGCGGGGAAAAAGGGAACAAATCGGAGCTATGTGACGAGGAGTCGAACGAAAATTTCTAATCGAAAACCTCCGAACCGTTATAGCTCCGAAAATAGTTCTGCAGAGTATGTGAGCACGTCGGCGAAGAAGTTAAAATCGTCGGACGATTTAGAGGTCGGTGTTACTAACGATTTCGGTTATCGTATAGTACACCTCGTCAATGCATTGAGCATTATATCGACGTTAGTGACGTGCAAAGTGTGTGATCGCGATATAAAGTTTACTGAAAAAAGTTTGCGCGGACTCGGATTCAAAATCGAGGTCGATTGCGGCCAGTGTGAAAAAGTGCAAATCAATTCATGTCCTATGATTGACAATGCATACGAAATAAATCGTCGGATCGTATTCAGTATTCAGTTTGAATGGCCTGATGAAGTTTTGTGCATTTATGGACCTACCGCGCCCCATATTTCAGTCTTTCTACGATCGAATCTTAAATTCGATTTCGATTGCCACTAAAGCTGTGAGCACAGTGAGCAAACAAAAGGCTGCACGTGAGGAGGAGACAATTTCGTTGGAAAATGGGGTGGAGGACGGAATTATCGTTTCAGGCGACGGATCGTGGCGTAAGCGCGGTTTCAGCTCGCTTTTCGGCATAACATCGCTAATCGGCTGGCACACTAAAAAAGTGATCGACGTTATGGTGAAATCGAAATATTGCAAAGCTTGCGAGCATTGGGAAAAAAAAGAAAGCACCGCGGAGTACTGGGAATGGAAAAGTACCCACGACGATGAGTGCCAGGCGAACCATAGCGGCTCCTCCGGAAAAATGGAAGTCGACTCAGCTGTCGAAATGTTTCAACGGTCTGAAGAACTCTATGGCATAAAATATAAATATTATATTGGTGACGGTGATTCTAAAACATTTCTGGGCATATCGAATAGCGATCCAAACGACGGTTTCGAGATAAAAAAAAGAGTGCATCGATCATGTCCAAAAACGTATGGGGACGCGCCTCCGCGAAATCGTGAAAAAACAAAAAGGATTGTCTGGCAGAGGAAAGCTCACCGGAAAATTGATTGACGAGTTGAGCACATATTACGGCATGGCTATTCGGAGGAACAGCGATGATGTTGAAAAAATGAGGAAGGCAATTTGGGCAACTATCAAACATAAAATATTCACAGATAGTGAGCCACAACATGACGATTGCCCAGAGGGAGCCGAGTCGTGGTGTTCGTGGCAGCGAGCGGTCGCAAGCGGTAATATTTCTGAATATCGCCATAAGCCGCCTCTTCCTGAGAAAGTATTGGAGGCAATTACGCCAGTCTTCGAAAATTTGAGCAGAGACGATTTGCTGCAGCGTTGTTTGGGCGGCTTCACGCAAAACAACAACGAAAGCTACAACAAATCAGTTTGGGCAATAGCCCCCAAGTGTCAGTCCAGGAGCAAAAAATCGTCGATATTGCAGCTGATATCGCGGTATTATTATTCAATGAATGCCTGAGAAGCCTCATGAAAGTTTTGGAGACGTTGGGGATAGTGGCCCCACTTTTCAAAAAAGCTCTATTATGAAAAAATATGTACTTACTAAGAATAATGCGATATGTATATTAAAACATAGGTCTTCGATCTTTTATAGTAGCCTATTTTTGTAATGATAATTAATACTGGTTTTGAGTAAATCCTGTTTTATTTGACCTCTCAAAAAACGGATAGTTGCCTACCGTGGCGGATAGTAGCCTATCGTTAAAAATGCTTCGGGGGATACTTGCCTCGTGCGGGAATAGACGCCTCACTATGATTTTATTAGATAGAAACAAATTTATATCAATTTAAGTAATCAATCTTTATTATTTACTGAGATCCTTTATTAAGTACTAATTACAATATTAATCATCATGATAAAATAGTATTAAGTTTTAACGTCTTGGACTATGAAAATACAACAGAAATAGCCACCAAACTTTAAATCAGTTAAGTTATTAGTAAAATATTATTATTTATGTTAACGATAGAACAACATGGCAATCAGGTTTGGCAAAAGCATTAATTATATCAATTTACCAGATATTCAGAGAATTATATCATTATACCAGAAGCCAGGGTTTTAAATTTTCCACATCTATGCAGTGGCTTTTGAATGGTGTGCAAGTTTCATACAACCACATTCGACATATCGGACATTGAATCCAATCTGATTTCGATGTAGTTAAATTATAATTCTCAAAACATTCTGCGCAATAATCATCAACGGAAACCTTTTTATTTGTATTTTCTATTTTGGAATTAGCGTTTTTCACCTGTAATATTTTTTCAGTGTCTCTTATCGATTTTTCGTCCTTTTTTCTTTTAATTGGTAATCCTTCGGTAGTTTTTCCTTTAGATGTTTTTGACCCTATAATATTTTCTTCGTTTTCACTGTCAGGATTGGAAATTTGTATTTTTCTCTTTCTTAAAGCGCTTCCTTCGATCAGTTCAATAAAATCTGGGTTATCGGATTCAGTTTCACTGCTGGTAAAATCGATATTTTTTTTGGTCTTTTTTGCGGTTGCCCTCTTTTCTTTACAATACTTTTCTTGCTACCAGCTGGTTTCTTTTTTACTGTCTTACAATCTTTTTTCGCTGTCCTAATTTTAGTTTCCGTTATTTCGGTTGTTTTCTTTATTTTCTTTTCGATGGCTCAGTACAATGAAAGATGTAATTTTCAATGTCTCCATCTCCTAGGGCTAAACAGTCTTCAGAAAGATTCAAAAGGCTTGAAGACGGCCTAGGTGGCGTGTGATCTTGGTTCATGCTATTCTGCTCAGCCTCATTTAAGACAGCTTCTAGTTTGTTTTTATTAGCATCGTTTGGGACTTGATCGCCTAGTCGAGGCACTTTGTTCTGTTGATTTAGTGCAAAACCTCGATCAGACTCACATTCCTGTACGCGGTCTCGTAACGCAGGCTCTCCAGAAACGCCTGGTACTTGATAGTTATGACAAATTATAGTCACAACAAGTTGGAAAAATACATCAAAATAACAAAATCTGCCTTTGCTCGCTGAAAAATTTATAGTTGCGGATAGTTGCCCTAGGGCGACCATCCGTCAAAGTAAATGGGGTGACTATCCTTTTTGATACGGATACTTGCCCTTGTTATTTGCGAAATAAATAAAAACTATTCGACAATAAAAACCAGTAAACAGAGTAACTTAAACTCTAATGCGTGCTGAGAAACAAAAAGTTGACTGAAACAACAATCAGTAATAAAGATATTCAATCGAAATTACATACCAATATAATTTCGACGCCCGTCAAACTTGTGCCGCGGAAGATTTTTGCTCACACGGACAAAATGCGTGCGCCTACTTCGAAGGCATATATGGCACCGAGGCCTGCAGGAGGGGCCCTTCCAATCACAGTCAAACGTTAAGTCCCCTAACATCCCTAACATAGTGTATTCAAAACCGGGGCAAGTGTCCCCCTGGGGCAACTATCCGGCTTTTACCCTAACTATCGGCCCAAATTGTTTCAATTTTTGCGTTGAAACCGACGCAGCGCGGATCGAGCTGGCGGAGCGCTCGCTCACAGACGCTGCAAAAGAGGCAAGAAGAGCCTCTACAAGTTCGAGAAAAGATGCTAGGGATAATGATTTGCTTTTTGAAGGCCAGCTATATGGTGCCGGCATCGCTGATTAAAGGTAAACATTTTTTTCCCAATTTATCGCATAAATTAACAAACCTAAAACTTTGAACGCGTTTTTCTCAAAACCACTTTTTTGAGTGCGGCACGCAGCAGAGCTCGAGCAATTTTTATCCGATCGACTTCAAATTTGGACTGCATCAATAAAACTAGATTATCTAACGAAGTACATAGGATTTTTTCGATATCTCAATAATAAAAAAAGTTATAGCCTATTTCCGACGAGAAATTTTGCTCGAAAATCGTCCTTTAATTTAAAAAACGTGCCTATTTTTTAAAAATCAATATTTTTTCAAATCCCTGTGTACTTCTCTTCAAAATGTCATATTATTAACGAAAACACTCGGTATTTTTTTTCAGATCGACTTTGAAGAGAGTTCTGCTGCGTGCCGCGAACCACTGCAGAGGCAACAGTACCTGACGCGGGAGCTTCCCCAGCGTCACCATGGGGCGTGAAAAATTTGAATTTTTTTTTTATGTATCTTCAATAAACAACGAACAAAACAAAAAAAAATTTGAATATCTCTTTTTTTCCCACAAAAAAAAATTCTTGAAAAATGGCAAAAAACAGGGGGTCACAGTGGTGTTCTGCCTTAAATACGCTGGGGTTCGCCGCGTTGTATAGTGTTCGATACTTCGATAGTCAAACAAGAACATTTGGACAGCCGTGTCCAGCGCTTCTCCCCCTTGAACAATTTTGTTCACCTTATTTTTAAAAGTTTGCACAAAGTTTTCGGCGGCTCCATTTGTTGCTGGATGGTATGGAGGCAAATAAGTGTGCTATACTCGGTTTGCTGTTAAGAATTCGTGGAATCCTGAGCTCTGAAATTGCGGTCCTCCGTCTGTAACGCAGTGTAGCGGTAAACCGTAACGTGCGAACAGTTCTTTGAACACCGCGACTAGTTTATACGCTTTGGTATTATTTTTAAAGTTAATTATTTCGGGCCATTTTGAGTGCGCGTCTATCACTATCAAGTACATGTTACCGAAAAATGGTCCCGCGAAATCGCAGTGGATTCGGCCCCAAGTTTTTGTCGGCCAAGGCCACGTGGTTAACGGTATTTTCGGCGGTTTTTTTTTTTGTTCCATGAGACAGATTTTGCACTCGTTAACTAACCTCTCTATGTCATAATCAATTCTCGGCCACCAAACATACGAGCGTGCGAACATCTTGATTTTTACGATACCTAAATGAAATGAATGTAACTCTTTCAGTATAATTGGTCGCATGTTTATCGGTATAATGGCCCTCAGCCCCCAGAAAAGACAACCCTTTTCTGTCGTGAGCTCTAGTTTTTTTGCATAGTACAATTTTTCGTCTACCGTTAGATCTTTCTCAGTCGGCTATTCATTCGTTACGTATCTTATTACTTTGTTGATTGTTTCGCCTTGTTTACTCGAATCGGCGAGCATTTTATAATCAACGGTTTGTACGCCTTCTTCGAAAAAATGTACGTGAAAAAAATCGGGTTCGAGGTTCGATAGCAAGGTGTATTCGGTTTTATTATCGATTGGCAATCTCGATAATGCGTCGCAATTAGCGTTCGCTTCTGACTTATGTTCAATTTCATGTCGAAAACCTGATAGATAATAAGCCCATCTTTGGAGTCTGTTGTCAGCTGTAGTCGGAATTCCTTTTCGTGGTCCAAGTATAAGCTGCAACGCTTTGTTATCCGTTCTCAGAATAATGTTTTTTTCCGAAAATGTATTGGTAAAATCTTTTAAACCCAAACACTATTGCCATCGCCTCTTTGTCTAGAATAGTGCGATTCAGTTCTTTTTTCCCTATTTTTTTTACGCATATGCGATCGGCCTTTCGGTTCCGTCTTTATGCTTGTGCGATAAAATTATGGAGATTCCGTAATCTGACGCATCGCACGCTAATATTAATTGCTCCCTTGGATCGTAATGCGCTAGGACGCGAGGTGAAATTAGTTCGTCTTTTACCCATTCGAACGCTTTTGAACGTTCAGCGCTCCATTAAAATTTTTCGTTATTTAACGCATCGTACAACGGTTTTAATTGTTCGGATCTGTTCTTTAAGAATCGAGCGTAGAACGTCACGAGCCCTAAAAACGGAGCCTTTTGGTTCTTAGGTTCGGGCGCGTCGATCATCACGGTCACCTTTGATTTTACTTTATGTAGCCCCTCTTTATCTAATACGAATCCTAAGACCTCGATTTTCTCTTGGAAAAAATGACTTTTTTCTTTGTTTATGCGCAAGCCACATTCTTGCATTCTCGCATACACTTTCTCTAAATTCTCTCTATGTTCCTAGTTTGTTTTACCGGTTACATAGATATTGTCTATATACGTGATCGCGCCTTCGATTCCTCTCAAGCACTCGTCCATCTTTCTCTGAACATCAGTTGGTGCCGGGGATACCCCTTCAGGGATGTTTTTGTATCTAAATAAGCCCTTGTGTGTTGTGATCGTGAGCAAATGTAAACATTCGTCGTCGACTGGAAACTGCATGTACGCGTGCGTTAAGTCGAGCTCCGAAAATAATATGCCTCCTTGCAGGCTCGCGAAAATTTCGTCGATCGTGTGCAATGGGTATTTATCGACAATTATAAATGGATTTAGCGTAAGCTTGAAATCCCCGCACAATCTTATATTACCGTTGCTTTTGAAAACAGGGACTACGGGAGTAGCCCATTCGCTTGTCTCCACGGGTTCGAGATGTCCCAATTCTACCATTCGCTCAATTTCTTTTTCGACCAACGGATTTAACGCGTGCGCGACTTGCCTATATTTCAAAGCTACCGGTTTTGCCTCCTTCTTTAGAAACAGTTTTGTTTTGCTTTTATTGTATCTCCCGGGAGTCTCGCTGACAAGACGCTGTATTTTTCGGAAAGGTAATTCGTTTCGGTTACATCACATTTGATCGCGCACGTCCTTCGATAAACGTGGGATCGTATATTTAATATTATTTTTGCGCCGATTCAAACACGGGAATAATTCTTGAGGATAAGGGAAACTTGGGTCGCGCCGACAACGAAGAAACACTGGAATAGTCGTTACGTTTTACTAAAATGTTTATTAAGTGTCTACCCGTGGATCACACGGCGGACGAAGATGCGGGTTACGCGAGGTTTTGATATTAAGCGCAACTTGACGGTAGTGCAAGTTGCGTGAATTATTGAAATTTCGTATAGAGGACGAAAAACGAGATCGAGTAGTGCGAGATTATCTTTGCTATTCGACGCTCGGAGGAGTACAGAATTTTCCGAAAGAACGCGCGTATTACCGGGTCCGAGGATCGCGAGGGTCGAAGGGTAATTCGGGAGTACGAAATCGCTCTTGTTTTTGCGTACGTACGTCATAATCCGTCGCGAAGAGCCGGGGATATAATCGCGCATAGCAACAGAAATTTGTAAACACTTTAAATTTAATTTGAGAATACGCTAAATTGATGGAAATTCGAACATACCGCTCGCCTCGTTCCGAATGGAACGAAATGCTTCAAGATTCTCGCAGCGCTTGCCGTGTGATCTTTTCGCAAGTACAATTTTAGACCCGACATTAATTGCGAGAACTTACTAACTAACAAAGAATTTTACATTAGAAACCCGACAGTAAATCGAAAACTTAAGCTCTAGAAAAAAAATTAAGGCTCCGGTGCGCTTGGAGCTGAATCGCAAGGAAGGGGACACACTTTCGTAATGGGGCGCTTTAAAATCGTTTTCGCGGTACGTAGCGTTACGACGCGAACTAGACCATCGGGACCTGGGTGCGTATCGAGTACGCGAGCTAATTCCCATCGCGACGTCGGGAGTAATTCGTTTTTGAGGAGTACGAGCGCTCCGATTTTTAGGGACGGCGAAGACGTGCGCCATTTCGCCCGCTTGTGCAGCGTGCACAAATAATCTTGCCTCCAAGCTTTCCAGACATGCTCGTGCATAGCCTGCACCTTTTGCCAACGGAAAAGCTGGTTTTCTTTTAAGTCGAGCAAGGAGGGCTCGGGGTTGCTGAGTAAAGGGCGACCGATTAAAAAATGTCCGGGAGTGAGTGCGTCGAAACTCTCCGGATCATCGCGGAGGGGTGACAGTGGGCGTGAATTAAGACACGCTTCGATTTTGCATAATAGCGTTGACAGCTCGAGCTGAGGCAACGTATGAGCGCCGACAACGCGCTTCAAATGATGCTTAAAGCTTTTCACTCCAGCTTCCCACAGTCCGCCGAAGTGAGGCGCAGAGGCCGGAATAAAATGCCAACGGATTCCATCCATCATGAGGTTATCACGTAAGGCAGAATTCTTGAGGGTGGCCACGAATGTTCGGCGCAATTCGTTATCAGCGCCTTGAAAATTCGTTCGTTGTCGCTGTAAACGTCGATCGGTCGACCGCGTCTACTCATGAATCGTTGAAAAGCGGCAAGGAAACCGGAAGTCGCGGAGTCATCGACGTATTCGAGGTGCACGGCGCGTGTTGCGAAGCAAACCAAGAGTGCCACGTAATATTTTCGCGCCTTTTGGCCTCGTCCTACATACGGGATTACCTGGAATGGACCGGCATAGTCCACGCCACAATGTGAGAACGGAGGCGACGGATTGACTCGGGGAGAGGGAAGGTCTCCCATGAGTTGACTGGCAGTAACAGCACGTTCGCGGACGTACGTTATACACCTATTGATCCGAGCTTTAACGAGGGATCTCGCACCGAGAATCCAATAATTTTGGCGAAGGAGTCGCAATGTGAGCTGACTGCCTCCGTGCAATGAGCGTAAATGCGTTTGATCGATGATTAATTCACTTATGTGATGCCGCGGTAGAATGCGTGGAAATCGTTCGTCATAAGAAAGGAACGAGTGACGCAACCGCCCGCCAAGACGCAGCTGATCGTTCCCGTCGAGAAACGGATTAAGCGGCTTGAGGGGGCTTGAGCGCGGCAGTGCCGTATTTGACTGCAGCGCTTGAATTTCCGCCTTGAAGGATGCGTGTTGAACGCGGCGACCCAAAAGTCGCGTGCTTCGTTTAAGTTCTGAACTAGTTGAGTAGTTGAGGCTGCGGATTGGTCGAGTTTGCGAGTTCGGTATTTGCGTAGCCAGTGGAAAATAATAACCGTAACTCGAAGCAGTTTTCCCCAGCTTGAAAAGCGGGAGGGAAAGTCCCACTCCTCCGTATCTTGTACGATGTGAGTCGTCGCTGAGGAGCGTTGTTCTTGGAGAACGATTTGTGGATCGACTGCGTCGTCCGAGGTCGCGCAAGGTCGTGCATTCGGCCAAAACGCGGAATTCTGGCGAAGCCAAGATGGGCCTGACCACCAGAGTGGGTGTTGTAGGAATTCATCAACGGGAATTCCCCGAGACGCGCAATCCGCGGGATTATCGCGCGTAGGGACATGATGCCACTTAATCTCGGGCATTTTAGTTTGGATCTCGGAGACCCGATTTGCGACGTAAGGCTTCCAGCGGGAAGGGTGTTGGGTGAGCCACGCGAGTGCGACGGTTGAGTCGGTCCAACCATGCACGGGAATTGATTCGAATTTTAATTGTCGTTTGACGTATTCAATCAGTCGAACAAGCAATACGACTCCATTCAGTTCGAGTCGCGGAATGGAGACTGTCTGAAGTGGAGCGACTTTAGATTTGGCCGCTAAAAGTGAAACGGATATGTCGGAGGGAGAGTTCAAGACTCGTACATACGCGACCGCGGAGAACGCGCGTTGTGACGCGTCCGCGAAACCGTGGAGCTCGATAGCACAATGTTCTTGTGCAGTGGTAATCCAGCGAGGAATGCGTAAGGTTGATAATTTAGGCAGATCATGCCGATAAGAATTCCACCTTTCCAGGAGCGATGGAGGAACTGCGGCGTCCCAATCAATTTTTGCAAGCCATATGTCTTGCATGAGTATCTTGGCGTTAATAATGACTGGTGAAGCCCAACCGAGTGGGTCGAACAAACGTGCAATCAGCGAAAGCACCGAGCGCTTAGTACTGCGCGTTTCTGGAATTTCTGCGATTTCAAAGCTAAACGCGTCTTCTTTGGGAAGCCACGTGATGCCAAGGACTTTTAATACGGCCGAGTCGTCGTTTGATAGGTCGATCGCGAGGTCGTGACCTACTGCAGGAATGTCCACTAATAATTCAATATCGTTCGCGGACCATTTGCGTAGATTAAACCCACCGCGTTTTAGCAGTGACACGAGTTGAGTGCGGATTGTTCGTGCGCTTTCGAGATCATCGGCGCCGAATAAAACGTCGTCTACGTAAGTCGAATTGCGGATTACGTCGACGGCAGTGGGAAACGCGCTGCCCTCGTCGTCGGCGAGTTGCAGTAGTACGCGGTTGGCTAGATATGGCGCGCTCGCGGTACCGTACGTTACGGTTAACAGACGTTATTTCTGTACTGGACCGTCGAGTTCTGGTCGAAAGACAATGCGTTGATAATCGGTGTCGTCGCGGTGAACGAGGATTTGGCGGAACGTTTTCTCAATATCCGCGATATAAACGAAACGGTGTCGTCGCCAGCTTGATAGGACGCCGCCGATTTCACGCTGTAGTTTGGGGCCGATGTGCAGATGGTCATTCAAAGACGTGCCGTTCGAGGTGACTCTAGACGCGTTAACGACCACGTGGAGTCGCGTAGTGGAGCTGCTATCACGGATAACAGGGTGATGCGGAATGTAGACTGGGTTAAGGATCGCGTCTGGTTCGCGGACCTTTTCCATATGTCCCAGCGATTCATATTCTTTTAAGAAACCGGAGTATTCGCTTACAAGCTCCGGTTTTTTCTTGAGACGCGTTTCGTGATGCGCGTATCGGGTAAGCACGATCTGGAAACTGTTGCCCAGATCGGGAACGGAATTACCGCAGAAAGGCAGTCGTAAAACGTAGCGACCGGAGGGATCGCGGGAATGCGTTTTAATGAAATGGTCTTCGCATTCCTCCTCCTCGGGCGTAAGAAATTGTTTTGCGGGAATTTCTTCAATTTCCCAAAAACGTCTGATTGACGCGTCGTCGTCGGTGACGAGCGCGCAATGTGTCGCAGAATTTATCAACGCGGGCGTAACGCGCGTTGTATCCGTGGGGCCGGAGATTATCCATCCCAAAGTAGTGAGTTGGGCCGTCGGTGACCCAATCGGACCTTTTCGAAGAGATTCGAGCAGGATGTAGCCGTAAAGATCGGCTCCGATTAAAGCGTTTATTGGTTCCTTGCTGGAAGGATCGGGATCGGCGAGAGCTAATCCTTTGAGGTGCGGCCAAGAGCCTACTTGACGCGAGAGCCGCGCAGCATACGAAGTTATTTTTTGATACACGTAAGCGACCATAGGTAAGCGAGTGCCTTGGTCATTACACGACTCGAGAGTGAGGTGTACTCGAGAAGTCGCACGTCCGGAAAATGCGTCTCCAAACGACGCGACGTTGAGATTCGCGCGATGACGCGAAGTACGTAATTTTTGAGCGATTGCTTCAGAAATGAAGCTATGTGTCGACCCTTGATCGAGTAAGGCTCGCACTTTCACGACGCGCTCTTCTGGAGTGCGTAATTTGATCCAAGCGGTCGCGAGTAAGACGGAGTTCGGAAACTCGTGCGTTGTGTTAATCTTGCGTTTTGAGCAGGGATTTCCTTCTGTGCGGAAGGAGGATTGGGGACCGGAGAAGATGCGGTGTTTGACGGAAGTAAATTGACGTCAGCAGCGTCGGTCGTTGCTTCGGCAGCAGTTTCGCTAGTCGAAGGAGTCGTCGATTCCTGACGAGGAACGGACGCGCGGTGTATGCTAGTGTGATGTAACCTTTGACATTTGCTACAGCGATTTGGCGACTGGCACTGATTTGGAAAATGGCCAGGCTTTAAACAATTGAAACAGACGCGAACGCGTTCAGCGGTCGCGAAGCGATCGTCGATTGATTTTTTGAGCCACGTGAGGCAAGACGCAAGCAAATGATTTCCCGAACAGTCCGGGCACTGTTTTGAAGTAGCGTTGTGTACGTTCGCTTTGGCATTCGATTTATTGGGGGACGAATTTGCGCGGGACGCGTTATGCGAGGTGTCGACTTGAACTGGCGTAATACCTCCAATTCTTTCAGTTAAAAAGTCTTTCAAATGTTGGAACGATGGAAAATCGTTTGACGCACCTAGACTCAAATTCCAGGCGGTACGCGTACGTGTACTGAGTTTTTGCGCAACCAAATAAACTAATAAATCGTCCCAGTATTCGACAGGACGTCCTAAGTTTTTTAACGCGTTTAGCGAGGAGTTGACCGTGTCGCGTAGGCGTTTTAATTCAGACTCGGTTTCTAATTTCATAGTTGGTAAACTTACGAACGCGTGAATGTGCGCGAGAACTAACGCACGCATGTTGTCGTACTCATCGTTGAGTATTTTCCAAGCGCCTTCGTAATTGGCGTCGGAAACCGATACGTGGTCGAGCATGAGAGCCGCGTTGCCCTCGAGAAACGATTTTAAATAATACATTTTTTGCCCTGGTGTGAGCGATACATTCTCACCAACTAACGCCTTGAAAGATTCCCGAAAAGTCTCCCACCGGGTCGGCTCGCCGTTGAACTTCGGGATGGTGATACGCGGGAGCGCGAAGGTGGATGGTTCGGGTGCTTCTCCAATCATCGTGACGTTCGAGATCGTTGGAGCTGTCCGTTGTTGTTTCTCTTGT